>JAZGLO010001115.1:907500-1295000 GCA_036873155.1 Biomphalaria sudanica
AGTAGATCTATACATTCAGGGGCCTGTCATAAAGTCTAGTAGATCTATACATTCAGGGGCCTGTCATAAAGTCTAGTAGATCTATACATTCAGGGGCCTGTCATAAAGTCTAGTAGATCTATACATTCAGGGGCCTGTCATAAAGTCTAGTAGATCTATACATTCACGGGCCTGTCATAAAGTCTAGTAGATCTATATATTCAGGGGCCTGTCATAAAGTCTAAAGTCTAGTAGATCTATACATTCAGGGGCGTTGTAGGTGGGGAAGGAATGGAGCGGGGTAAAAAAAAAGTCCCTTTTTAAAATCTAACATTCATGATTTATTAAGACAAAAATAATCGCTTTGTAATGTTTTTTTTTTATATATATAGTTATCCGAGTATTTTTTTGTTCACCTTTGAGCAGGGAACGCTGGGAAGAATGAAATGTTCTAAGCTCTTTACGTTTGTAACTCAAAATACTTTCAATACGGAGGAAGCATTAGACATTTCCCAGTTGTTATTGTGAATTTAAATAGAAATGGTCGACCATACAAATATGAATTGATACGAAGGCCAACTGTAGCGCATCGAGATAATGTAAACATTAAATCTCAATTCTATTTTATTTAGCTGACAAAATTAAAAAGCTCAAATTAGCTTTCATGACATTGTTTAGTTTATTGAGACTATCTCTAATAATCAATGTCCATTTTGTGGTAAAGTAAAATGCAGTTTAAATAATTTGAATGATTTAATAAAATGAAAAGAAAACAGTCAAATTGTCTAAAAAAAATATTTAACTATCTAGGAAAAGAAAACTTTGTGTCACACTTTTTATTCCACTTATTTTATTGCATTGTTTCCCCTTAGTCTTAAATTGAAAATGATAGAATTAGAATATTATTTCTAGCGACCATGTGCAAGTGATCAACACATCAACAAATCAATCTGATTAGATGTGGAAAAAAAAAAAAGAATTTAGGAGACCTGCAGTTAGAACCTGCATCTCTGTGACTTAAAGCTCCTCGTAGGCCTATGTGCGACACCAGACAGCTGGATTTATTCTTTACATTCTCATTAAGAAGTTTCCCTTTCAGACCTTGCGATCTATAAGGCTTACGATATAAAGGTCATCTGTTTCTGTTACCCACGGTTTCAGGCGGCACTTCAAGCAGACCTTCATACCATCTCCTCGTATTGCGACAAATGGCAGATTTTGATAAACATTGCCAAAACGACCTGGTCCCTGTTCAGCCTAGGGATCGACATTCTTAAGGCTCCATTCGAGCTTATACTCGGTGGGCTGCGACTCCAACGTGTAAACACGCCAAAATATCTAGGGGTGACCCTGGATAGAAAGCTGACAATGCTCCAGCACGTCCAGGATGTTGAAAGAAAAGCCTCGGAGAAGTTAGCGTTATTAAGAAAGCTGGCCAGCACAAAGTGGGGTGCCAAAGCTGACATGCTACGCACATTGTACTTAGGGGCAGTCAGATCACAAATTGAATACAGCTATACAGTTCAAGTATACGCTAGTAAAACTGCCCTCGAATCACTCGACTGAGTACAAGCACAGGCCCTACGGTTCATTAGTGGCACCTTTCGGACAAGCCCAACAAACGCTGCTGAAATTTTTACAAACGTGGCACCCCTACATCTTAGGAGGGAGAGGGCAGTACTCACGGCCTACGAGCGCTACAAAAGGGGCGACTCTAGGCTACCCACCTCTATATTAGTGCGATAGTGGAGAGAGAGGAACCGCATCAAAATGCGATCGTTCCTCCACATAGCGGCCACTTTGTCTAAAACAGCTGGGCTCTCCACTGATAGAATACTTATTAGGAGAATTAGTACGTGCCCTCCGTGGAGGAGATTGCCGGCCCCACAAATAAACCTGTCCCTGTTAGGGCAAGAGGGAGCCACCAAGAGGCGATTAACACCTGCCATTCTACAAAAATTGGCATCCATAACCATAAAATCCTACCCATCAGATGCCATTTTCTGCTATACCGATGGGTCGGTAATGAGGGACCCCGACAGATCGGGGCATGGGGCCCTTATAGTCTACCCCGACCGGACTGAACCAGATAGGCTCTCTGGTCCATACGGCTACGCCGCATGCTCCATGGACGCCGAACTCACAGGGATAATTCGGGCGTTCGAGGCCATTAGGGCCCGAATGCTCCAACGCGAGACTAGCGCCACTACGTGGTGCTGGTCACCGACTCTCACTCCAGTCTCCAAGCTATGGGTGGCGTCGGGAGAGGGTCGCCCATAATAGAAGAGGCAATCGGCGACGCAGATAACATCCGCCGAGCTATTGGAGCTGTCGTTTTCATGCAGTGGGCGCCTTCACTTTGCGCGTCAGGGGCAATGAAATGGCAGACGCTCTCGCAAGGAAGGGTGCTTTGGCAGCCACACACCTCGAAGCACCAAGCACGTACTTACAAGCAACGGCACAAATCCGAGCACTCATTCATGAGAAGTGGTTAAAGTCCTGGGAGGAATCCGACAGAGCACGTGGTGTCTAGCAGCGCATGCGTCACCCAGATCGCGACGATCCATGGTGGCGACTGACGAGGTCAGAGCAGTCAATTATTGCGCAGTGCAGAACGGAACACTGTCCTATAGGGGCATACTTTGCCAGGTTCCGCACGAACTTTGACTCCCGATGCCGTCACTGTGGAGAGAGCGCTGAAACAGTGTCGCAAGTCTTGTCGCAAGTCGCGAGCTAAGGGAGGACCTGTCTATGCAGTCACTCGACTTGTATGGTAGCTATGAGGCACTACGACGGACGGCTTAGTTTCTTGCCAGAGCACTACGGGAGGACTAGTCCTTCCTGCTCTGATATTTCAATAGGAGTTCATCTCAGGTTACCCACGGTTAACGAGGATGTCATGTCGCCAGCACAACGACCGCCTTTACTTTTCCCCAACTAATGTCAGGTAGCCATTAGAGCTGTGCTAGGCGTCTCCGCGCTGTGTCTAGTGTAGACAAGTTTCAACGAAGGTAACACTCAAATAAACAAATAACACACAGCAGGGCCAACATTAGAAAGATAGTTGACGTTGTTGAACAATGACGAATAATAAATTTAATACGCAATGAATGGAAACGTCGAATGTCTCTAAGTTAAATATCTACTCCAGAAACTAAAGACGATCACTCTTTAAAGCCGCCATTGATACATGTATATGTGTATTTATGTTTATGTATGTTGTGTGTGTGTGTGTGTGTGTGTGTGTTTGTTTGCTTGTAGATCCCTTGTTCTCCTGTTCAGTATGTTCACGTTTTCACAGTTTTCTCTTAAGTGTGTCATTAGTGTGTATTGGACTCTCATGGTTGTTTTATCTTCTGTTCGCGTTAACAAAAATGGAGTGTAACTTTGAAACATCAGTGTTGTTATTGTATTGTGATAATATAACAGCCATGAGTATTCTGTGTTTACGTGCATTACTCTTCGAAGCCTAGCCTTGTTTTTAATAGTCGCCTCATTGTCACTAAGCCAAAACTTTACCATTTCGAGGAATTAAATAATTTTTCGCTTCAAATTCCTAATTGTGTCATAACAGCTCGATGGACTCCAAGCCCACCTAAGGACCCCGAAATAAAAATTCCAAGTCATCATCAGGTCTCGAACCAAGGACCCCCATTATCAATATTCAACTCAAATAACTTTTAAATCTGAGATAAGCTGAGCAATGCTTTCTTTCAAAAGCCGTTAAGAAAAAGTCTGCAAGTAGTGCGTATATTTGTATGTACGACAAGGGCAAGTACATCCATTCTTATCTTATCTTTTAGATTACAGACGTTACTTCAAAAAGAAGATAATTACTTCCTAAGCATTTCTTGTGTTAATCTAGTCATGCATGTTAATCAATTATTTAAACTCTTCTAAGTCGTTGGTTATCCTGGCTGATTCAAGTAACCCGTTCCATTCTCTAATGGCACTAAAGAAGAAAGAGCACTTGTATGAACTTGCTCCAGGGTATGGAATAAGAAATGTGTCACTATCTTTCTATTATTCCATTTGTAAGTTATATGGTTCAGTGTTTTATGTATTATAGCTACTCTATGAGTTGGAGAAAAAAAACACGTGACTTATAGTATATCTATATCAAGTATTGATTAAGATTTTGTATATTTTGGAATTCCATTTCAGCTTACTATATTTTCTTCATTGTTTTAAATGTTGTTTTTTTAGAGAGAAAACACAATTGACCATTGTCCTGGACTATTTGCTCATAGTTTCAAGCCTCTTCCCAGATTTCCCGATAGTGAATGATGGGGGAGATGACTCGCAGGATAAAGGACCTGTTGTTACCTGCCAGGCTGTTCCGGTGTCTGCTCTGCAGTACACATTTGCCCCTAAACAAATATACTGGCTCATGTATTTTTCTTCTCGGGCAACGGGCAGTGTGTCTCCCTGTCCCCTTCACACACACACACCTGCTCCACTGTTGACCTCAGTCTTTATGATGTAACAATACAGCATCGATTGTCTGCATGTGAGTCATTTCCATAGAAACTGCTATCGTAACAGCGTTGTAAATGTTTTGTCTAGTACTTGAAACAAAAATAAGTCTTAAAACAACGGTTCGTTTCGTTATTTAGAAATACTCAAGTATACTAATTTACAAAATGAAAACAAAAAGATAAAACAAAAAATTTAAAAAAAAACGTTTGGCTCAATGCATAATTTTATTTTACTCTTTATACACTTGTATTTGACTTTATACACTTGTTTATGGCTCTATATACACTTGTATTTGACCCTATGTACATTTGTATTTGACTATATACACTTGCTTATGGCTCTATATACACTTGTATTGACTCTATATACACATATATTTGGCTCAATATACACTTGTATTTGACTCTATATACACTTGTATTTGACTCTATATACACTTGTTTATGGCTCTATATACACTTGTATTTGACTCTATATATACTTATATTTGACTCTATATACACTTGTTTATGGCTCTATATACACTTGTATTTGACTCTATATATACTTATATTTGACTCTATATACACTTGTATTTGATTCTATATACACTTGTATTTGACTCTATATACACCTGTACTTGGCTCTATTTATAATTGTATTTCGTCTCGAATTTTAAAAGAAAAATGTAACTTAATTGTTTTAAATAGAAAAAGTTTACAAGCTTTAGCTACACTAAAAACGGGGTATGACTTCCTGGCTGGCCCTAGTTCCAACTCTGCCCTCCACCATCCTCGTGACGTGGCGGGATGCCCATGGGCCCTGGTTCCGGAATAGGACGAATGGCCACCCTCAAGTAAGTTGAGTGTTGCTGAACCCATTTTAAGCTATACTGTATCCAATGTAGCATTTCAATCATTACTGTTTGGGCCCTTGTTGGTCCGGAGCATTGAAACCCCTCGCGTCATGGTTGCTAAGATACTACACCATCCCCTGCCGTCTGGCATGAGTTTGCGGATTTTAACACATTGATTCCAAAAATTGGGTCCAAAACTGAGCAGACGAAATTGACTTGAAAAAAAAAAATCACACATTTAACTAATTTCTAAAAATTACAAATCAGAAACATGCAACATTTTTATTTAGAAATGCAAAGAAATCAAAGAAAAAAAAATTTAAATAGTATTTTTTTTTTTACATTTCAAAATTCAGAAATTGTTAAATCCACGCAAAAATGAATTGACCAATAAGAAATTTTATGTCCTACAACTTAGCTACAAGCCCTCATGTGTGTTTGTGTGTGTGTTTCTGTGGGGACGGTGAGTAAAAGCGATAGGTTGGTGGTTATGCAATGTGAAAGATAAGCAGCAATGTAGTAGGCTGTCTTGGGCACGCCAGACTAGTCCAGGATTGCAGAATGTAAAGGCGTCTTTTTGTAGTGAGTTAGATTTGATTTAAAATACTATATTATTACTCAAGTCTATTACATTTATTTTATTGTATCTCTGAAGTTGAATTTATCTATATTGTAATAAAAGTTACAGTTCGTCTCGTTCACAAAGATGCTAGCCAAGTTATTTCAACAACACTGGGAGGTGCAGAGAGAATGGAACAGAGAGAAAGAGTGTGTCAGTGTCAGACGCAGCTGGTGCAGAGAGAATGGAACAGAGAGAAAGAGTGTGTCAGTGTCAGACGCAGCTGGTGCAGAGAGAATGGAACAGAGAGAAAGAGTGTGTCAGTGTCAGACGCAGCTGGTGCAGAGAGAATGGAACAGAGAGAAAGAGTGTGTCAGTGTCAGACGCAGCTGGTGCAGAGAGAATGGAACAGAGAGAAAGAGTGTGTCAGTGTCAGACGCAGCTGGTGCAGAGAGAATGGAACAGAGAGAAAGAGTGTGTCAGTGTCAGACGCAGCTGGTGCAGAGAGAATGGAACAGAGAGAAAGAGTGTGTCAGTGTCAGACGCAGCTGGTGCAGAGAGAATGGAACAGAGAGAAAGAGTGTGTCAGTGTCAGACGCAGCTGGTGCAGAGAGAATGGAACAGAGAGAAAGAGTGTGTCAGTGTCAGACGCAGCTGGTGCAGAGAGAATGGAACAGAGAGAAAGAGTGTGTCAGTGTCAGACGCAGCTGGTGCAGAGAGAATGGAACAGAGAGAAAGAGTGTGTCAGTGTCAGACGCAGCTGGTGCAGAGAGAATGGAACAGAGAGAAAGAGTGTGTCAGTGTCAGACGCAGCTGGTGCAGAGAGAATGGAACAGAGAGAAAGAGTGTGTCAGTGTCAGACGCAGCTGGTGCAGAGAGAATGGAACAGAGAGAAAGAGTGTGTCAGTGTCAGACGCAGCTGGTGCAGAGAGAATGGAACAGAGAGAAAGAGTGTGTCAGTGTCAGACGCAGCTGGTGCAGAGAGAATGGAACAGAGAGAAAGAGTGTGTCAGTGTCAGACGCAGCTGGTGCAGACGTTGAAAAGCACAACACGAGACAAGGAGAAATAACAACAACACGAGAAATTTCTGGCGACGTGCTTCTGAAAGTATGTCAGTGAAATGTTGCCCGGAAGTTGGCCCACAAAAGAGCACGCACACACATACAGTATTATACAAAGCCATACACGCTGACACACTCACACTCAAAGCACATACTCACAAAGTAGGGTTGATGATGGACCAGTTATCTTAATGTGTGTCACGTGACGTTTATTCACTTACCTTGCCCCAGCGACACGTAATTTCAGTCTCTACCCTTCTTATGAATACTAAAACTGTAAAATATGTTTTCTTAAGCTTTTCAACACACTTCAATCGTAGAAGATTTTCTAAAACAACACTTTTAAAATACTTTTTTTTTTAAGTAAAGCTTGTATAAAGTTTGGATCGGTCATATAATTAAATTTGTAATAGATTTAGATTAACAACAATAAATCTGTGCAATTTGAAATATTTTTACCTTTTTTTTTTTGTTAAGATCAATTTCGAGGTTTTCGACTGAGATTTCTCACTACGCAATGATCCTAGCACTTGTATGAACCAGTAGGAGAAACAAATAGGGAGGGGGGGGAAAGCAGGGGGTTATCTTTGTGAATGTTACAATGATCGCTTTTTGAACGCATTTATAAAAAAAAATAATTTTAAAATGTTGAACGACTGGATTGAAACTTGGGGGCTCTAGTCTCCTGAATCCAACACACTGTACTTGAGAAGTGTTGAAAATAGAAGGTTTTATAGTAATGCATTGTTACTTTCAAACTTTAAATCAAATTATAAAGGGGACTAATTCAAATAAGGCCTATAACACCACATAAGTCAAGTACAATTTCTTTCTTTTGTTTGATCCCAAACATATTTAATTACCAATATTTAATTAAATAATTGGCTAATTTTTAATTGATTCTTGTGTTTCAGGTAAAAGAAATAATTGTATAAAATCAGCTTGATCCGAAATTGGGTGTGGAAGAAATAACGTGTACAAACTTTTTACCAGACAGACAGACAGACAGACGGACAGAGTGAGTCGATATAAGCTTTGTCAAAAGAATATTTGTCTGAAATACTATAAATGTTATGTGCGAAAATTTCCCATTGTTTGACAATGATATAAAGACCCTTTCATTGTATTATGAGCTACTTCCTACAAGGATTCAATTGTTTGATGTTGGTTTTTTGTTAAGTACACTTCACCTTGGAGGCGCTTGGCTTCCGAACCGGATGTCTTGTTTAAGACTGAGATTTTTACTTTCGGCATCATTAGGGCGCCTCTGAGTCCACCCAGCTGGGTACCTGACAATAGTTGTGGAAAAGTATAGGCGGTTTGTCGTTTTGCTGGCCACATGACACGCTCGTTAACACGGGGCCAGAGAAACAGATGACCTTTACATCATCCGCCCCATAGACCACAAGGTCTGAATAGGAAAACTGTCTTTCTTTTTTCTATTTTACACTTCAGCTTAAACAACTAGTTTTACTTTACAGTCTAAAATTGTGTTTTTTAGCCTTCGTTTTTATTCATTGTAGAATGTGCGTCCACTTTCTGTGACCAAGAAAACAAAGAAACTAGAACGAGCCTCGAGATTTACAACAAACAAATATTTACATTTAAGTAAGAAACACCATTAATCAAATCATTACACGCAGAGACAGTGACAATGTTGACAATGTAAAGTAGCAATAAAACATAAAACACTGAACCATAACTTACAAATGCAACAAGAAAATATATACAATACTTTTTAAAAAAGCGTATAAAATATATCTAGACTAGCAGTCATAAATCTGAGTGATTATTTATTATTACTTTTTTTTTTTTACTTTGTAAAATGATAACGGTCCAACTAGAGTTTTCCCCGTAAGGCCAACGAGCTGGTAATTTTTTTTTCTTAGAGATAGACATCAACTGTTAAATTTATAGAATAATCTTTGGAGCCGTTTTTTAGACCCGTGTCCAGGTTCCAGCCTCCACCTGCCATTAAGTTCTGACTTGAATAGATAATTCCTGAATTTGGTGGGCTCAAATAGTCGATTCTAGAATCATTAAATTTGCAGGGTTCAAATAATCAAGTCTAGAACCCTTTTGGCGGGTTGAAATAAGCAATTCTAGAATCCTTACATTGGAATTTTCAAATAAGCATTTCTAGAATCTCTACCTAAGATTAACTGAGCGATGATTTCCAGATCAGCAATACATTCAGTTACTGGTTTGTGGGTCAAGCGGACAAAAAGTGGCCACTCAAACTGACTAGCCGTCTGCCTAAGTGCGTAACCTTTTTTTTTCATGCATTTCGATTCGGAATCTTTTTTCGTCCTGTTTTTTTTTTCAACTGTTTCCGAAACATTTTGAGTTGACGAGAAACAAATGTGACATTGGCCTGTCTATGTTGTGTCAAGATTTAGACATTTTACACTTTAGACATGTTCTCTAAACATTGACCTTTAAACTCTTGCAGGGACCTCTCAAAACCCCTTTTTTTTCGTTGTGACCTTAGTGTTCTACTTTCCCCCCTTCCCCCTCCCCCCCCCCCCAAATAAAAAGTTGAAGCATTAAATCCAGAGCTAATTTGTAGATTACATTTACAATGAAGTTTGAGAATATTTATCTGGCCGCTTTGTATATAGATTGTAATGGTAAGTATTTCCAATTAAATCAGCAATTTTGTTGTTGTCATTTAGGTAATAATGTGTATACATCTAAATATTTTGTTCATACACTTTAATATACAAATGTAACCATCAGGAACATACGTTTTTAAGTATTTAACTGTTGTTATGTCTGGAACAAAAAACAACAACATTATAATTTGATCAATGGGTGATATTTAAAGAAAGACGGTATTACATTTTAATGTTTTATATTCTTGTAATTCTAAGGCAGGCACTCAACAAAGGAAGACTAACAGTGATCAAGATTTACTAAATAAACTAAATAGCACACACACACACACACCAACAGGATGTTCTCTTAGTTCTTCTTCTCAACTCAGCCGGAATCCATCATGTCTCTAATTTCTGCCTTGTATTTCCAACTCTCGTGTGGAACAGTGTGCTAGTGCGCGCCATGTATATCAGCGCGGGAACAGAGTTACATCAATATATACATCATACACTCTAGATGTATCTTGATTCAGCTAAATACAATGATCTTATGAATATTACGGATCCAGTTATGGGATTGGTTTATCTCTACTACAACATAGCTATGGTACATGTCATAAGACTGGCGTAGATGGTTCTCTGTAAGATTCTGCCTGTAGATCATCACAGAATTAAAAAAAAAAAGGAACATCCCAAATAAGTTATCTGACCTTATGAGGAGAAAGATATATGAGGGAGATTCAAAACAAGGGCAATAACACGAGAAATTAGCATATAACAATGTTACAGTTGTGGTTCTTTGTTACACATCTCTTTCAAAGAAACCTGACTATGGCGTGGTTCCAAGATTTATAGATCCACATCCTAAACAATTCATTAGCTTCATATAAGTTCCATCTACAATTTCCATTTCCGTTTTTAATCGTCAACTTCATATTCTGAGATTTTTTTTTGGACATATTTTTATAGTTTTTCTGTATCTGTAAGACACACACATGCTAACTCCACCTTGTGTTGATTGTCAATACGTACATGTGTTTGAAACAATTGACATTAAAATGTCCAAAAGGCGGAAGAGAATTTCGGTTGCAAATTAAATTTAAAGTTGCGAATTACTGGTCAATAGTGTAGGCCAACACTGTCTGATTATCCCAGGAAGAAATGTCTCTTGCTCTTTGGGGCAAGTCTCTCGCCTCACTGTTGATTTTGTTATTGCGCCATTTCCTGAACTTTCGCCAGCTACAGTCGAAGCGCGAGGGTGGGGCGCAGATGGAAGGGGATCTGGTCGAGCTTTAAGTAGCACACACACACACACAAATGGCATTCTTTGGAGGCCAGGCGCTGAAATTATTTGATGGGCATGCTGTCCTTGTCAACAGTCCAGCCCGACCCCCCAATAACTTGATTGTTCTTACTGTTGACCCGTGGCTATCATGGCAGTCAAAGAAACAACATGAAATGGTTATCTTTTTTTTTCTGCCCTATCTTCTTGTTCGTCATGTCAAAGGAAATATAGCAGAAAGTAAAAACAATTCATTAATCAGACTTCCATTGTTATTAAAAAACTTTCCTATCAACTTTGAAGATGATGTAAAGCTCTTGTGCTTTTTATGGCCCACAGTTAACTATGGTTGTTGTGTGACCAGCACAACGACCAACTCTCTTTTCCTCCCCAACCCACCCATTAGAGCTGGACTCTTTAGGCCTACATAAAAAAATCAGAAACTTAAAATTCGTTGGGATACGAACTAGAAACCACTGTGTTTGGAAGCCCTGTGCCTTAACACTTGGTCACTGTTATATTGTTATTAAAATATCACTGTAAGGTAATTTATTTTAAAAATATATATGGCCTCCTTCAGTCGCGAAGCGACTATGGATCATGTCATGGAAAAGAGATGAATGCCTGGGCATAAGTTGTGGTCGGAACGATGTCGCCCACACATCAGTTCCCCCCCCCACTCCACGCAGCTGATCTATCCATAGGAACGGCAGTGCCGATACAGTTTGGGGTCAGCGGCGTCGCAGGTTCTGCCAGTGTGTAGCACTGGGTGCTGCAAACTACCTTAGGGTCGCCAGCTCCTGATTTTTCCTCAGGGTTGACTCCCGAAGCCTTTCCCATGATTGGGTATAGCTGCAAGGCAACAGAGGTTTGAATTCAGAGTTTTCATTCTCCTAGGTGTGTAGCCAGCCATGGATAATGAGCCCCTCCTGCCCGAAGCTTACTGGTTAGGGCGCCAGTTACTCGCCTTTGCCCCTTCTCCTGTTAGTGAGAACAGTTCCGCCGGACACAATATCTGAGCCACACGTGTCACCGCTGGAAGTGGTAATGGATGTAAGCACTCCACTACCTATAAAATAATAAGTAACAGTTACAGTTTATTGATAGGGATTGTTGTCAAGACATCCACATAACGTTGTGGCTATCGTTTTTGAAGGGAAGTACTTAACCTCAATTTATCTGAATTAAGCTCGCTTTTACTATCACAATAAATTAGACTTTTATAAATGTCTACAGCGTTCCGTCTCAGTGTAAATAATATGAAACCATCCAATTAAACTGACGTGGCAGAACTGATTTTAAAACTATTTCAGCTTACTTAAATACTGTTATCGACATAAAATAAGTGGCACAACTCTCGTATGTCCTTAGTCTTCGTCCTCTTTTCGTTCTTCTCTTTTATTAATATTTAAAAAAAAAAACACTTGACACACACACACACACATCACACACACTCAACATTTCAGTTTCGTATCATTTTAACAAAATGAAACTGAACAAAATAATGTACAAATATGAACGACGTCTTCAGACTCCTACAGCATCTTTCTCACAGACTTCCCTTCTCTCGATGTACGAATACAAAGACTATCGTCAGTTGTTGAGTCATTGGTCAGAGTGACGCGATGTAGTCCAGAGGTCCAGTCAACACAGACATGCAACGTAGCTTCCGTTTACCCGGACAGGTCAACATTCAACACAACACAACATGAAGAACGTCAGTCTCCCTTTCTTGAAGATTATGGGACGTTTCATGAATCAAGGTGTATCCGGTGTAGGATGAAAATACGTAATAATATTCTCTTTATAATATACTTCTGTAATTTATAAGATACAAAATTAACTTACTTTTACTTTTGAAGTAAACTGAGATTCTTTAATTTTTCTGGTATTAAAAAACAAAACCCCCCAAAAACTTCGGGACTCTCACTTCTAATTGGATTTAAATTTTTCCATTCAACGCTAACAATGTATAATGATATAATTATATGGACAATATACATTCTAAATTATTTTAAAACCTGTGTTTGCTTGTCCTACTTGTTTATCAAAATGTTCTGTCTTCAAAACCGAGTCCATGTAGCGATCACATTTGATGTTGTCAATTACTATTGACATGACAAAGAAACGAACAATTTCATTCAATCTAAAACTAAATACAATTCCAAAATGACTTATTTATTAAAACAAGTAACATAGAAGAAGATTTCCTACAATTAATTCCACCTTTGCGAAGCTAGGATGACCTGGTCGTACGGTATGCGCGCTGGACTGTCGTTTGGTCGTCTTGATGGTCCCGGGTTCATACCCTGCCCTCTGCCATCCCCTGTCGTCATGCTCTACTAGGTTAGGACTAGAAGTAGATTCTCTTCAACTCTGAAGGAACATCCGAAACATGTCAAAAAAAGAAACAAACAAACAAAGAAGCAAAGAAACAAACAAGCAAAGAAACAAACAAGCAAAGATACATGTCAAACAAACAAACAAAAACAAACAAGCAACTGGTGGTCTATCAATTCTCATTCTCTTTCTGCAAGAACTCTTTCTCCAGTTTCCAGTGAGATTTGCACACAATCACGCTCATGTATTAAAGTCTACATAAAACGGTGCGCAAATTGTAGCGATATAGTATTGATACTGTTTATCGATAAAGTGTGTATATGGAGAGCTCCCTGATTTGGAAACCACTGCGCAGTTCATCTCATGTACTGGTCTAGTCATCTGAACACTCCAACATAACAATGAGAACGAGGAAGAAGAAGAAAAACGTTTTTTCAATGTGGTCAATTAGGGGGTTTTGTTGTCTCCTATAATACAAAATAGACTCTCAAATTTACAAGAAAATCGTAAGAACTCTTTTCGAAATTCGTATCCACCCAGAGTTCATCCACCATGAAGAATTTGCGAAAAGAAATGTCAATAAAGGAATTCAACTGTTAAAAATGAAAAGATGTAATGATTGTGGTCAAGAGGATGACAATCTTAAGGAATCTTGAGAAGGTGAGTTTAATTTTTTTTAAACTGCTACTTTGTGACCTAACTGTCCAGCCATTCCGTTTCTGCGAATATTTTCACAACTCAAACACTGAACTAAGACACAAGTCAACTAAGTCTGAATACCGTCTCGCCACTAAGTCTTCCTCTATTTTAAATATTTGCTCATGGTTTAAATATTAGACCATTTGCGCTGGCTGTATTCATCTCAGTAAACAATTAGAGAACTATTGCTTGTACACATTTTAAATTTATTCAATTATTTCAAATGTGCATGAAAATAATTTGGGTGACCACTTCGTACCTAAATAAGACACTATACTATATAGAAGAAGAACCAGGCTTAGAAAAATTGGCATAATGATCACAAAAGAAATTTTATATTTTAGAAATATAATATCTGTCCCAACAGAATCACGAGATAAACAAACCTCTGAGAACCTAAAATAAAAATGAAATATTATAAATAAAATCTTATATGTTATCTATAAAACAATAGTCCAAACATTCGCTTGTTTATACGTGAACTGTGTCATCTAACCCTTTTAAGGCATCGCTTATCACAGATCTTTGTACAGTTAACAAATCGCATTTTCTTTTTACATTATTTTAAAAAGTGCTTATGCAAATTCCAAGTAGCTGGACAAAATAAGTATTATCATTTATTTTAAATGTATGTTTTAGAAATTGAAAAATAAAAGCAATAAAATAATTATATTTTCGTATAGTTGTCGTGGGATCGTATTTAAGAAACGCAAAAATTTAGTAAGAATTCCTTTAAAAAATATATTTAAAAAATTAAAACTATATTAGGATTATTCCCATCGTAGAGTTTGCTCCCTTAGATGACTATTGACCTAGCCAAATCAGGCCCGAGATGTGACGAAGCAAAGAAAAACAACTGCTGCTGCTTTGACCAACAAACAATCCTGAAACAGTGGAGATGGGGGAAGGAGCGCCCATTGTAGGAGTTGATATGGGGGAGGGGTAGGGCTATGGGGAAGGTGGGAGAGTACAAACACATCAAGTCACGGGACAAAAAAATAATGCGAAATTGTTTAAAACTCCTATTTGTACCAAAGATCTTCAGGCGCTATTTTGTCAAGATGAAAGTTCTGCTTTGAGCAGACTGGACGTTTGGGGCTGTGATACTCTGTGCTTTTTGGTCAACTGGTCACTTCATTTTAGTGTAGGCTGTCCATTGGTCAGATTGACGATGTTCATTTGTCATTTGGATAATTAACAGCGCAACACGAACCTTTAACCTACAGGTAAAAAACATCGGACCATTTTTTTTTCGAAAAATTATGTTTTAACAACTTAATGACAATATTTTCTTTCTTTTCTACAAGGAATATATTTCTTTTCTTATTGGAGACAATTAATACTGGCAGTAGGTTTCCAACTAAACAAAACGGTAGGAGTCAGGAATAAAAACATAAAGAGGCCAGAAGCCCCCCAAAAAGACTTAATCAAAACAAAATCAACCTTTTCTGTTCAATATTTATATTTTTAAGCTTCGGAGTCTTTCGTTTTAAGAAAGTGCTATTAAGTTTATGAAGCAAACCTCACTTTCAGAATGTGAGCACAAAATAGGCCAATGACTCAATAAAATAATATTTGCTTTAAAGGAAATTTCAATTTAATCCCATTGTACTGTTGCACTGTTAGATGTACTCAGTATGTCATGGTGGAATAGAGTTTCAGCTTAACTCCAACCTTCGTAATAACCACATCATTAGCTTGTGACGATAAGGCACCTGTTTCAATGTGGGGAAAAAAATACTTTTCTTGTATTTTAACGTTTATTATTAATTTATTAGTGGTTAAAAGTTAAGCAATCCATCACTGAGTGACGGCAACTATTTTGTTATACAAATATATATATGTATCTCAACTTGATCCGAGAATGGGAAGTGGGAGAAATAACGTGTAAATACTTGTACCAGACCGACAGAGTGAATTGATAAAAACAGGCCGTAGTGCGTATTACAAGGGATAGCCAAAATATTAACTCTTTCTCTCCTAACTGACGATACCAGCGTTGATTCCACCAGAATGTGGTAAATAATTACGGAGAGAAAGAGTTAATGGTAACGAAATGGTAACAAAGAATTACCGGTATTTAGAGAGATTTTGTTGGTGACAGTATTATTCGATTGGAAAAAAAAGTTTTAAAAAGGTATTTCTTTTGGTCAAGGGTCGAAAAGTGATTGGTCATTACTCTCGTCTGATTTTTACATAATGTACGGGTCAAGGTCATACGTTTAAAAATAAAATTGTTTTGTTTGTTAATGGGAATATTTTTAATTGCCCAGCAAGATGTTTACTAGATGTTTAGCTAGAACTAAGACGAAAGTTCAATTTTCTATGCGTGCCAAAAATTAGATTGTATGGTTTATTTATAGTGATGTCAAGTTCAGGAATAAATGTTTTGTATTTATTCTGAACAGTGTTCCGTGAAGCCTAAATATGTGTTCCACGAACTGCTGGAATAATTAACTAGTAGGTGTTATAGGTTTAGAACGGGACTAGTTTAATAGGGAATTTCCTTTTATCGACGCGACTTTAAATTGCACTTTATTTGGACGGAAGTAGTTCTGGGATAGTAACGTCAATTGGAGACGCACTCTTCTAGCTTATGCAAGACCTTGTTTTGGATTAGGGACTGATGACAGTGGACTGTGCCCCCTTCTTTATGAATTAAAGGTAGATTTTAAGTTGAACAAGCTTGATCAAGTCATTTTCTAAATTTAGTAGATCTATATGTGTGGTGCGAGTTGGCAAACCGCAGGTCCTGGGTGTGAGTTATTACTAATTTCTACATTTTACAACATCTAATAACACCGCCACAACATAGGCCGCCACGTGAACGAATCTCTCTATAAAAAAAAAAGAAAGTGTTTAGCAAAGTGATCAGCATTTTCGAAGTGTTCATTTGAAAAAGTTTGGGAAACACTGATTTAGTATTTCTGTTTAAGTTTATGCTTTAAACTAGTATCTCCGACATTATGATGGTGTGCGAAAGATCAGACAATATAGGTTACACAAAGTCACCTCTAACTATGTCTCGACCACACATCGTGTCACGGGGTACTTCAAGCAGCTCAAGCACCAAGGGAAAGCATGCTAGTTTCTAGATGAACATTTTATCCGAAACACGTATCTGCTTTATTATTTGATTGAATGGTTCCAAAAGTAAAAAGTAAAGTATGTAAATATCTAATGATTCCCACAACATTTATTTCGCTAAGACACTTAAAAAGTTAATTAAAATTAGAAAACAATTATTTGAACAATGATAATATTAACCTGAAAAGCATCTTCGGGGCCATAAATATACGTATTAACAAGCAAAATATTAAAGGAAAACACATCCAGATGAAAAAAAACAACTTATTTAAAGGGGAAGAACTCCGTTCTTAATGTACAAGCTATTTCCCTTATTCGATATCCAGAAAAATATTTCAGTACCAATAATTGATTGACTAATTGAGTATTTTTGTTTATTGATTCATGTTTTGTTCGGTACAATAAATAATTGTTTAAAGTATCAACTTGATCTAAGAATGCGTGAGGGAGAAATAGCGTTAACAATTATCTAATTGGACTAAAACCAACAAATTTAGCCATATCTGTGAAAACCGAAGTATTAGTTTCTCTTGTTATATATATATTGCTAATGTTTTTTCCGTTTAGAAATTGTTTATTTCATTCAAGCACAAAGCAAAACATTTCATCACCTAACTTTTGGAAAGTCATATAACTTTTTTGGAAAGAAGGAGGTCGGGATACTGAGTCTCCATTTCGTTTAAGTGGTAGAGTGCTTTTAACAAGATGCTGTTAACAATTTTTATTACCATATTCATGACCTCAACTATTTCCGTCGGAATCGTTTTGGTCACAAAGCGTTTCTTGGTGCATTATTCAGTGAAATGTACGAATTTCATGGTTTATTTTGCTCCGACGAATCGTTGTTGCTGTTTTATTTTTTTCTTACTCTATCAGTTGCTATTTAAATGACCTTGTTTTAATCGATCTTATTGTCTTCAAGGTATTTTTGCTTAGCATTCGCTCTATCGTTCCCTATAGTTTGTCATGAGAGCGGTAGAAATACTAGAGAAGACATTGAACTGACAAAATGGGCAAACTTTGCCTTGTCTTTATGTCGTAAAACTCGTCTGTAGCAAGTGATAAGGCAGAAGAAAGTTGAATGTCTTCCACCTGCAAATATGTTATATTTAAAGACATTTTAGCTATTCTATCTTCTACTGTTTCAGTAGATAGTGGCAAATCTTAGATTTTTTTTTCAAGATTTCTGGTATGTTTTTGAAATACGAAACAGTTCTTCAGATGCACACAGGAAGCAGTCTTTGACATACTCATCATCTGGGAAATATTTGCCTTTAAGTGCAATCTCTAGTGGTACCGCAAAGCTTGTCAGAATAGCATTACTTGTAGATTGCTTGTAACTTTAAGAAGATGATTCGCTTTTAACTCATTTACTAGAAACAACAAATTTTACGCCACAGTCAAGCACGTGGACAAGACGCCAATTCGTCTTGCGTCAAAACGAAATAAAATCTACTTAGAAACATCCGACGAAGACGTCATTCGAGAGCCTCCGACGACGAGACTGACAACAATGACGACGCGTGTAATGGGGAGGGGTGTGGTGAAAACCGAGTTCAAGTGGCTGAGAGATCGAATCAATTCCTAATCTTCGTTAAAAGATTCAGAACTATTGTAAAACATGTTTCGATAAATAAATAATCTTTGCGTATGGAAATAAAGAGCCGCAGCTTAACATCCAAAGAGCCGCATGTGGCTCGCGAGCCGCAGGTTGCCGACCCCGGGTATAGTGCTTACAGAGTAAAGGAAAGGGCTATAACTCGCATAACGTTGCCTACTTAATGACATTTGACATTTAAAAACCTTCTTATGAATAAGTAGACATCCCAGAAGACAATTAAAGGTAGACAACTGGACGAAAATGATCTTTCTGATTGTGATAATTATACTTCTTTTCCGACTCTTATAATAATAAAATTAATAATAATTATAATACATCTGCAACTGGTTTACACACGTGTCCTGATTTTAAAAAAGACTCCCCCATATTACAAATTCCGGATTTCAAAGTTATCACCATAGGCCACTATCTACTATAGTGGGATGGAACTTTTTTCAGGGATCAACCAGTTAACTTTAAAAACCTAAATCGATTCTATATCAACTAGGGGTGCACCGGATAGTACTTATTGATATCCGGCCGGAGCCGGATATGACCGGATAGTAAAATTTGATATTCGGCCGGTGCCGGAGCCGGAGCCGAATACCTAAGTGTTTTGTAAATAGCTTGTATTGCTGAGCATTTTACGAAACTGTTAAATAACATACCTATATTTGTTGGTATTTTTTTTTCCTTTTATATACCTTATTGTTTTAAACTCGTTTGCTGATTGATTTATTAAAGATTAACAGTATTTATAAACATAAATTAATCTGTGTAGCATGAGCGTGTCTGTGTGTATGTACGAGGCCACCAACTATAAAGGCTGTGTGTTGGAGGGTCAATGTAATATATATTAGTATATATTTAACTAGTTACTAATGTAATTCTCTCATCTGGCTTGTATGGTGGTTGGATGTATGTGTTTAATAATTTCTGACCAACAACTGGTCATCAGACTTGTAATTTTAAGTCCAAAGACTGGTTCTGGCTTCAAGGTCTTAATACTGATAGCTGTTAGTTAATAGTTGGAATCTGAAGCGTAGTAGGTCATATATTTATTAATCCATTTGCTGCAAACGATATTTTATTAACAGCAGGAACATTTATTATACCTACTCATAGCCTGAGCTTTAAATGTTGCGAAGCATAGATTTAATTGTAGTCTGTAGGCCTATTATTGTTATCAATGTTTAGATCTACTGTTATATAGATCTAAGAGAATTAGGAAAACCAACTATAAAAGAAACAAAATCACCCACACCCTCCCTACCAAAAAAAAAAACAACATAAAAAGACTTTGTGTTCGACTGATTGTAACAACCTGGTCAGATAGACGCAGTGAGCCTACACATGTAGTCCTAGTGTAGTGTGTATAGTTGATGGTGTTGACCTTCACGCGTTTTTTTTCCTTGGGCATACGCAATAGTGTTTAGTGTGCAGGCGAAAAAAGATAACACATTGGCATGATCAGTCAAGCATATAGATAAATTATCTCTGTACCTTAGTTACCGAGGTCAAGTGTTTCTTAACATTCCAGCATATATTTCTTTGTTTGCTAGATCTAATTGTGGTGCTTTAGATCAATTTTTTTTCTGCGATGTTAAATTTAACTGTAAGGTTTTCCTTTATATATTAAGTCAATAGAATTAAACAATGAAATTAGTTTTCTTTCTAAAGGTTTTAATACAAGGGGAAAAATACATACACGCACACATGCACATATTAGTTTTATTTTCTTGTGCAACGAACGTGTGTTCAGCGCCCTAAATGACATTTCTCTCCAAGTAAACAAACTTAGTGTCACCATCTAGTGACCTCTAGACAGTCTCAATATGTCTTAACAATTTGCGTTAATCCATTCTGGCTTAAGAATGGTCAATGTCTATATTCTCTATCAATACATTGTCATGGATTAAACAAATAAGAAGTTGGGGGTGTTGAGTGTCTTGAGCCCTCCCTTTAAAGATACCCTTGGTCAGTGTCTGTTTGGCTTGTAGTGCTGACTCATACGTGAGACTTAACTCAAAGTAAACAAACTTATTACCCGTCCAATAGTATAAAAGGTGTGGTTTGTGGTCCAGACCCTTGATTGACAACCTATCTCATAATAAACTAACTCATACCAAATTAACCTTATAGAGATTTGGCTTGTAGTCCCGCCCCTAATAAAATTCTAATCCAAGTAAACAAACTCAGTTCCCTCATAAGATGTGACCTCTAGACAGTGTCGACACGTTGACATCTGGCTTAATGTGGTCAGCTGCCTATTTGTGAACTCAATGTTATGGACTAAACAAACAAAAGAAGGTGGGGGTAGCTCATCTCTACCTCTGGAGATATACCCGCACATCTAGACAGATTATCACCGTGTCGTAGTTAAGGAATATGACATGTTTACTAGACCACTCAAAGGTCAAGACAAGCCAGTGTGCCAGACATCGCTGCTACGTAATACGAATTTATAATGTAAAGTCTAGTCCCCCCCCCCCCCTATAACAAACCTAGTTCCCTCGTGTGACCTCTAGAGAGTGCTTACGTCCATCGTATCTGACTTGGGGTCACCTGTCAATCAATGAACTCAATGTGATGGGCTAAACAAATAAAAGGGGGAGGGAGTTGTTCATCTAGAAATATACCTGGTTACCTTAGAGGTGTGGCTCTTGTAGTCCAGCCCCCCCCTCCTCAATAAAGATTAACTACTAAGTAAACAAACTCAGTTCCCTCGAAAGGTGTGACCACTAGAGAGTGTCTATACGCTGACATTAAACCTACGTCCATCGTATTTAACTTGTGGTTACCTGCCTATAAAAAACTCAATGTGATGGACTAAACAAATAAAAGGGGGTGGGAGTTGTTCATCTCTACCTCTGGAGATATACCCGCACAGCTAGACAGACGTCTGGTCAGCATGACGTAGTCAAGGAATGTAACATTTTAACATGTTAACTAACTTACTCAAAGGTCAAGACAAATTGAAAAAAGTGCCAGCCATTGCATCTCTGTATGTAAAGCGCATTTATGATGTAAAGTTTCATCTCTATTTATATTAGGTTATTAACATGCCTTGTCTTTATAATAAACGATGTTTGGTGCATATTTATAATGGCTCTATTTTTAAGCACATTATTTTGTTTTCATATAAACATTAATACATTCTATAACAGACAGTAATGGAACGAGGTCCACTTTATGCATATTAAATAGGTGTATTTTTACTATCCGGTTTACTATCCGGTAGTGATATCCGACCGGAGCCGGATAGCACCGGATAGTAAAAAATGCCGGATATTCGCCAGAAGCCGGAGCCGGAGGGACTATCCGGTGCACCCCTAATATCAACTATGTCCATTACAATGGTCATTGTCATCACAATACCATACCAATTACTACCATTTACTATAGAGGGATGGAACTACTTTCAGGGATCAACCAGTAAACGTTAACCGACTAAATTTAGTCTTTATTAACTAAATGGTCATTGGCATCGCAATACCACTATGGGTGACTATCTCACAATCTAAGAAAAATTGAAAGAGAACAAAATAGTACAAAGTACGAAAACCTAAGCTTAGAGATTAATCGACTAGGGAAGCTCTCTAAAATAACACTATTCCTTATGTTTATATCAACCGAGGGGATACTGACAACAGAACAGTCGATGATGAGTCCTACTCGTTTCAATCTAAAGGCATGACATTTTTGTCACGAAGTAAAACACTTGTAAATTTCATCTCAATCCCTTTCTTTCTTATTATTAACATGCACATTTGGTTAACAATATATGTAGGTCCACTTTAAGGGGTGGGTCGTAGTCAGTCTCACAGTCTTACAACCAGTAGAATAAGAAGTTCCACCATGTTTGGTCACGAGGAAGCAGTTTTTTACAGTCATACACGTCAAACCTAGGGAAACAAACACATTAGAATGATAGAGAATTTTACGTTAGAATATTCATATGCTAAAAATACTAAAATCAGGCTGATGCGTACCTTGGTCATTGCCACATTCTTAGATACTTGCGAATCTTGGACGCTGACTGCAGAACTAGAGAGGAGCATCCAAGCAATTAAATTTAAATGCTTCTGAAAGATCGTAGGCATCACATGTAAAGACCGTATCACAAACGAAGAGATTAGAAACAGGAATACAAAGGCGACTCCCGACTGGGCCCCACGATGACCTAGCCACCTGCTAACGACTGTTAAAAAAAACGCAAACTAAAACTTATGGTCATATCACAATATTCTCAGTGCTCGCAAAGATTTTCCTTCAAGGAACAGTTCCAGGAAAAAAAAAGAAGAGGCAGACACTAAAAGCGACGGGAAGACAACATAAAAGAATGAAATGGGTGGGCCTGTCATTGAAAGAGATTCTAACAAGGCAAAAGACATGGTGATTATGTGTAGGGACCCAAGGTACAACAGACAAAGGGATAGGAAGGTGATACCCCAAGAACCTATAGTCATTCTTTATCACTAAGATTCGTTACGATTAAATATATCTATTGTTGTCTCCCCTCAACGGTGTCAAGAAGATATCTTATAGCTGCATTTCAACCAGAGTTACATTTTTTACAAAGCTTATATCAACTCTGATTGTCTGTCTGTTCATGCAGTTTGCGCTCTGAGTGTCGTTCGGACTTATCGGTGGTCCAGAGTTTAAACCCTGCCCGCTTTCATACCCCGTTGTCCTGCGGGAGGTTTGGACTAGGCAGTAAATTATCTTCAACTCTGAAGGAACATCCGAAACATGTAAAACAAACAAACATATATAAAGAGATTGTTGTATGTATGTAGCTCCTTTTCAAGCTGCAAGGGAAGTCGCCCGAATCTAGGAAATCGGTGTTTTCTGTCTTAGAAAAGTCCTTAGACTTATATATACTACTAGACTGGAAACCGGAAATAAATTCTTATCCGCGACTGATCGATCGTGAACATTTTGTAGAAAGTTGAATCAAGGCGTTGTTTTGTAAAGTAGTTAAAAGAAGTAAAAAAAATTTTTCAACCCTACGTAACCCTACGCGTGTACCTATGTCAATCTAGTCATGCACTTTAACCAATGACTAAATTCTGCCAAGTCATTGGTTTTCGTGGCTGGCTCAGGCAACCCATTCCATGCCCAATAGCACTAGGGAAAAAGAAGCATTTTTTCTATGATTCGATTAGGTTTTCTTTTTTAAATTTGAAGATTATGGTTCAGTGTTTTATGTATAATTGCTACTTTACTTTTAAGTCTTCTATCCAGATGGCTTTCTAAAATTAGAGATTTTACTAAAGGTGTTACTCTAGTCAAATGTGAATATTTGTTTGTAATGAATCTCACTGCTCTATTTAGTGTCTGTTCCAGTTTGTTAATGTTTTCTTGAGTTGAGTAATCCCAAACAGAGGATGCGTGTATGCTATTAACTTAAGATTTAGAAGTTCGATTCTAAAGCAGTCAAAAGAGCACAGAAATTAGTATACCTTTAAAAATAATTTATCAACGCTGCCTATATTCTCTGCAACAAATTCAACATAGACACCAAATGATTTTGTAGTTATCTGCCGTAAACGAAAAGTTCTCCAGTAGCTGTTACTGGCTTAAAGACAACAAACAGACCATCTCACTTCAGAAACAAATTTGCTCCATTTTCACGTTCATAATCCTATTCTTAATCCTTCAAAACCTTTATTTGTGGTCCATTGTCTCCTGGCACATTCTTGTCTGCTCTAATTGTAACCCCATGTCCATAGTCACGACCTGATGGGGCGAGCTACGTGGACAGTGTCCAAAGTTTTGGAAAGTCTCTGCTACTTTGGTAGACGTCCAGCAAAAAGAAGTGTCCTCAGAATGAACTTGGTGTGTTACCTGCCACGCACAAAACAAAAAGATGCAGTGCATCACAGTGCGCCACAGTACACCAAAGGGTTTAACATTTGATATACTCATGATTGAAGCATGTGCACATATTATATAAAACATATTATACAAATAATAGAATATGCATCCACCGTGTGGGACCCCTCAACTCAAGAAAACATTAAGAAACTGGAACAAACACAAAATAGAGCAGTGAGATTCATAACAAACGAATATTCACATTTGACTAGGGTAACACCATTAGTAAAATCACTAAATTTAGAAAGCCTTCAGGACAGAAGACTCAAAAGTAAAGTAGCAAGTATACATAAAACACTGAACCATAATCTTCAAATAGAAAAACAAAATTTAATAAAATACTCTGAAAGACACAAAAATAAAGGCACATTCCTCGTCCCATATGCTAGGACAAATTTGTACAAATACTCCTTCTTCCCTAGTGCTATTAGAGCATGGAATGGGTTGCCTGAGCTAGCCAGAAAAACCAGTGACTTGGCAGAATTTAAGTCATTGGTTAATATGCATGACTAAATGCATGACGCGTAGGACGTAATCATCTTCTTTTTTGAAGTAACGTCTGTATTATATAAGATAAGAAGAAGATATAAACGTGTTCTATAAACATTTTTAAACATATTACTATTATTATTAATGGTGAACTAAATATAAGGTAATATGGGACAGCACTGACCATGGCACGAACCATAGACCTTCCGATTCATCAACCAGGGTAGCAACTGCAGCATTGCAGTGCCAAGCGAACAAGAGACTAGATCATCCAGTTCCCTCTCCCTCCCCCACCCCCTAAAAAACACACACACACACATACTAATAATATAATCTTTCTGTTCAGTTCGTTCGTAAGCATGCCATCTAGAAATCAACGGGTCACGTTTGTATTTAGTCAATAGATAAAGCAGAAAGTAAGGCGTACGTATCTATATATGTATGTATGTATGTATGTATGTATGTATGTATGTATGTATGTATGTATGTATGTATGTATGTATGTATGTATGTATGTATGTATGTCCCGAATAAAAATCAAAACAGTTTGACCAATCTTGATAAAACTTTGCATAAAATACCCTTAGATCATGACAGAGACCGTAGTGTATGTTTAATGTTCTTCCCACAACCGGAGGGTTCTAAAACACAAAATGTACCTAATTCTATCTCTATTAAAAAACGAAACTTTTTAATAAATCGGGTAAAACTTGTTATTATAACTCTGTGACATTTTAGATCGCCACTAGTTGCTGAATGTGTACATTGAACGGTTTCCATATGGAAAAATATAAATTACGCGCATTTCACAAAATTTTTACCCAATAATAAATGAATTGAATGGGCTGTAAATTTGGTTTGTAGTAACTTTCCTCTTTTGAGGCCTAAGACTAGAAGACTAGAACAAACGATAGTTCATTTAAAGACAGACGGACAGACTTACAGCTCAAAAACAGTATTGACTTTTCCTATGAGGACCACTAAAAACTATGATAATTATGTTTCCATACTTTTGTGCACAGACCTAATTCTGAAAAGATGAATTGGACTCTGCTATCATCGTAACTGTTACAGAAATCAGTTGTTAAACTTACGTTTTTGCACTTAGTGGAATGGAAGGATTGCTAGTGTAGGGATTTGTAGGCCTGGGGTCTGATCTCTTTAGGGGCCCCTTCACTTTGATATTTCACATTATGACATAAGATAATGGTGTAATATTAAATGTAAAAACAAATTTTGGATAGTAGGGGCCAGGGGGATTTTCAAAATTTGACCCACCCACCCTCAACCCACCCTAGCTACGCTACTGGGGATGATGAAGTGACTAAGGCGTGCTGCTTCCTGAAGCTCCTGGTTTCACCCAACTCTAGATACATACAATAACTTTAACTGTGGAAAGTAACGGCAGCTGGCAAGTTAACATCCTCATTGAGTTGTTTTTTTTTAGAGAAGATTCAAGATTTGTAAATACCTCTATCAACTTTCGAATGCTTTATATAAACAAAGATATCTAAAAGCATGTCAGAATTGAAACAGAAAAGAATAATAGTAATTATAAATGCAATATAATTTTTATTGTATTTTAAAGTTATATATTTAGCATGTATATTTTTTAAATTCTATATTTCTGACTCGGTCTAGGCCCCCTTTTTTGGGTGATGTCAATCCGACCAAAGTGTTTTATTACACTGGTTAAGAAACATTTCATTCAATCAAGACAAAAACTATTATAGGGAGAACAAACTAATGTACACACGAGTGAACTACACATAAGTCAACTACACACAAGTCAACTACACACCAGTCAACTACACACAAGTTAACTACACACCAGTCAACTACACACCCGTCAACTACACACAAGTCAATTACACACCAGTCAACTACACACAAGTCAACTACACATATGCACAACTAGATTATTTTCTATTGTGTAAGAACGACGCCAAAGAATGGGAAAGACACAAAGATTAGGGAACATTCCTCGTCCCATATGCTAGGACAAATTTGTACAAATACACCTTCTTCCCTAGTGCTATTAGAGCATGCATTGGGCTGCCTGAGCTAGCCAAGAAAACCAGTGACTTGGCAGAATTTAAGTCATTGGTTAATATGCATGACTAGATGCATGACGCATAGGACGTAATCACCTTTGTTTTTTGAAGTAACGTCTGTATTTTATAAGATAAGATAAGCGTGTAATAATGATACACAGTGGAAGAGAAAGTTTTAAAAAGTTACAGAGCTAGAGATAAGCAGATGGCTACCCGTATGACATAGTTATCTTATATTGTGGAACAACGTCTGTAATTTATTACACAAGATCTTACAAATCGAAGAGTGAACTAACGGAAGGTAGATGTGATCTGCCTTCAGCGTTTCGTTAAATTTCAACCGAAATGCCGGGACTCTCGGGTGGGTGGGGCATGTAGAAGCCTGACAGAGCTCACCATTTCCACATATGTAAACAAATAAAACATTTGATTAGAAAACGATAAACTGCTCTCGCACAGTACTAGCTGTACCCCGACAGCCACGGCGTTGAGTAACTTTTTAAGTTCACAGTATTTCATTGACGAAAATTTTGCTTCTCGGAAAAAGAATATAGTTCTATAAATTTTATTTCAAAAACGGCTCTAACAATTTTCTTTAAAATGTCAAGGTATGTGTAGGCCTATATTAATGAGAAAAGAATTCTCAACTTATAGGCCACATCGGGAAAACTCGAGGTCGACCGTTATATCGGTTTGAAAATGTCTCATTGTCGAAAAATTAATTTTGGCTAGAATTTGCTAATGTATGATTAGTTATTGTGTTTTAAAGGCTTTGTACATTGTTTACACTTAATTGTATAGACCCGTAGGTAGCTTTTACTTTGTTATTATTTTGCTGGTGAATTATTGCAATGTGTTTAAGCTTGGAAGTCTACTGTTCCATACCAAAACATAGCTTCTTTACGCCTTACTCGTACACAATGGACATGATACTCAGGGCGACACTAACATTTGCGGAGCCCTATGTAAAATAGATTGCGGGCGGCCCAGTAAGGGTAGGGATAAGGATAATAAGTGAAAATAAAAATTTTGTATTAGAAAATAAATTCTTCTTTGCATTACATTTTTATTAAATGAAAGCTGACAATGTCGTTTTTGTTTTTTTTAATCTCGCGTAGGATTGGCGTTTACCATATTGGTTGACACCCCAAAATGACATAATGGTATGAACTTCTTATAGTCCGAAAGTCACGCTGGGCAGGGCACTAATCCCGTATGGCAATCTTTCCTTTAGTGAGCTGAAAGGTGGTCGGCGTAACAGAGATGCCCCACAATAACGCTTCTCTAGAATACTTTTTAAGTCTTTAAGGAAAAAATGCGCTATTTTACTTTGTTACAAGGTGCACGTTTTACCCTATAACGTAGAGATTTTGCATCACTTCGTACTAAAGCCATAATGAATACACTAATTGCAATATTAAATGACAGAATGTAACCATTTTAGAAGTAACACTGCAAAGACTTTCTTCCAAGCCAATTATAGCCCAATAGTTTTACGCAAAAGATACAATGTAAAACGTTACGACAGTGAGCTTTGGTTTTCTATAAGCCTACTGTTGGGGGGGGGGGGACTTTAAAGACATTCTATTCTAATCGCCATGTACAATTACATTGAGAACTAACAGAACGAAAAAGCAACTCTTCAGATTGATAGTCTTTACCCGATCGTTCATTTTCGTAATTACAAAAATATTCCCAAAATGACTTCGGGTATATATCCTTCCTTAACAAATTATTCCTCCGAGCGAGGCGAGGTCACCTGGTACTTCCGTTCATTCTCTTATTCCTTTGCTCCTGTTTATCTTTAAGCATGGCCGGCTTAGGGTAATTGGAGGTCCTAGCGAAGTGAATTGAGTGGCCCCAAATGAAATAGAAAAATAATAAATTAAAACTGAAAAATAGGCAAAAAATTAAAACCCTTCCCATATCTAACTCTCAATCAACAAATAAGTTAAATTAAAATTATGCAATTTCTGCATTACGTAATTAATGTACCGTAAACTTCTTAAAATGCTGTTACAGATGTCATAAACCGATTTTTCAGCTCAATCCAAAAGGAAGAAATAATGGTCTTCTAACATATGTAGTCTAACAAGTAATTATCTTCTTGTTTAAAGTGACGTCGGTAATATATAAGATAAGTAGATAAGGTCTTAACAATCTTCAATCATATTAGAGACCTGTGAGAGGCTCCCATCTAGGCTCTAGGCGTCTGCCTAGTTTGCCTATGCCTAAGGCCGGCCCTACTCTAGGAATCGTGTACGGTAGCTGTGCAATAAGGGTGATCCTCTGCAAATTATGGTCACGTTTCAATAGGAGATGGGTAATGCAATCAGTCATCCGTGTCACGTGGTTGCTACATTACATGGTAATGTCTGCAATTGTATAATGGATTCGTGAACTCCTAACTGGAGTAAGTCTTTTTTTTTAGAATATTGGAGTAGACAGTTTATTCGATATCTTTTTTTTTTTAGAATATTGCAGTAGACAGTTTATTCGATATCTTTTTTTTTTAGAATATTGGAGTAGACAGTTTATTCGATATCTTTTTTTTTTAGAATATTGGAGTAGACAGTTTATTCGATATCTTTTTTTTTTAGAATATTGGAGTAGACAGTTTATTCGATATCTTTTTTTTTTCACCTTCCAAAAGATTACATTGCAAAAAACAACAACAAATGTACAAACTTAGTTCAGAAATTGTTCATAGTTCTTGCGTTCATTTGCCTGTTCTATTTTCCCGCTCTAGACACGTGAAAGTCCGCATGCATCCCACATGGGCTTACATCTCACTCGAAATGCATGATCTTCGGAGTTTTGAAGGTCAATGTCTTTATTTACTAGTAAAGTCCAACAGTTCAATATCAGACCAGTACTGCGAGGACTATAGGACGTAACTACTGCCTGCTACACAAGTAAATATCACACTTGTACTGCTAGGATTATAGGACCTGACCACTGCCTGCTACACAAGTAAATATCACATCAGTACTGCGAGGACTATAGGACGTAACTACTGCCTGCTACACAAGTAAATATCACACTTGTACTGCTAGGATTATAGGACCTAACCACTGCCTGCTACACAAGTAAATATCACACTAGTACTGCGAGGATTATAGGACGTAACCACTGCCTGCTACACAAGTAAATATCACACTAGTACTGCTAGGATTATAGGACCTAACCACTGCTTGCTACACAAGTAAATATCACACTTGTACTTCTAGGATTATAGGACCTAACCACTGCCTGCTACACAAGTAAATATCACACTTGTACTGCTAGGATTATAGGACCTAACCACTGCCTGCTACACAAGTAAATATCACATCAGTACTGCGAGGACTATAGGACGTAACTACTGCCTGCTACACAAGTAAATATCACACTTGTACTGCTAGGATTATAGGACCTAACCACTGCCTGCTACACAAGTAAATATCACACTAGTACTGCTAGGATTATAGGACGTAACCACTGCCTGCTACACAAGTAAATATCACACTAGTACTGCTAGGATTATAGGACCTAACCACTGCTTGCTACACAAGTAAATATCACACTTGTACTTCTAGGATTATAGGACCTAACCACTGCCTGCTACACAAGTAAATATCACACTTGTACTGCTAGGATTATAGGACCTAACCACTGCCTGCTACACAAGTAAATATCACACTAGTACTGCTAGGATTATAGGACCTAACCACTGCCTGCTACACAAGTAAATATCACACTTGTACTGCTAGGATTATAGGACCTAACCACTGCCTGCTACACAAGTAAATATCACACTAGTACTACGAGGACTATAGGACCTAACCACTGCCTGCTACACAAGTAAATATCACACTAGTACTACGAGGACTATAGGACGTAACCACTGCCAGCTACACAAGTAAATATCACACTAGTACTGCTAGGACTATAGGACGTAACCACTGCCTGCTACACAAGTAAATATCACACTAGTACTGCTAGGACTATAGGACGTAACCACTGCCTGCTACACAAGTAAATATCACACTAGTACTGCTAGGACTATAGGACGTAACCACTGCCTGCTACACAAGTAAATATCACACTAGTACTGCTAGGATTATAGGACCTAACCACTGCCTGCTACACAAGTAAATATCACACTTGTACTGCTAGGATTATAGGACGTAACCACTGCCTGCTACACAAGTAAATATCACACTAGTACTGCTAGGATTATAGGACCTAACCACTGCCTGCTACACAAGTAAATATCACACTAGTACTGCTAGGATTATAGGACCTAACCACTGCCTGCTACACAAGTAAATATCACACTAGTACTACGAGGACTATAGGACGTAACCACTGCCTGCTACACAAGTAAATATCACACTAGTACTGCTAGGATTATAGGACCTAACCACTGCCTGCTACACAAGTAAATATCACACTAGTACTGCTAGGATTATAGGACGTAACCACTGCCTGCTACACAAGTAAATATCACACTAGTACTGCTAGGATTATAGGACCTAACCACTGCCTGCTACACAAGTAAATATCACACTTGTACTGCTAGGATTATAGGACCTAACCACTGCCTGCTACACAAGTAAATATCACACTAGTACTACGAGGACTATAGGGCGTAACCACTGCCTGCTACACAAGTAAATATCACACTAGTACTACGAGGACTATAGGACGTAACCACTGCCTGCTACACAAGTAAATATCACACTAGTACTGCTAGGACTATAGGACGTAACCACTGCCTGCTACACAAGTAAATATCACACTAGTACTGCTAGGACTATAGGACGTAACCACTGCCTGCTACACAAGTAAATATCACACTAGTACTGCTAGGACTATAGGACGTAACCACTGCCTGCTACACAAGTAAATATCACACTAGTACTGCTAGGACTATAGGACCTAACCACTGCCTGCTACACAAGTAAATATCACACTAGTACTGCTAGGACTATAGGACGTAACCACTGCCTGCTACACAAGTAAATATCACACTAGTACTGCTAGGACTATAGGACCTAACCACTGCCTGCTACACAAGTAAATATCACACTTGTACTGCTAGGATTATAGGACCTAACCACTGCCTGCTACACAAGTAAATATCACACTTGTACTGCTAGAATTATAGGACCTAACCACTGCCTGCTACACAAGTAAATATCACACTAGTACTGCTAGGATTATAGGACCTAACCACTGCCTGCTACACAAGTAAATATCACACTAGTACTGCTAGGACTATAGGACCTAACCACTGCCTGCTACACAAGTAAATATCACACATGTACTGCTAGGATTATAGGACCTAACCACTGCCTGCTACACAAGTAAATATCACACTAATACTGCTAGGATTATAGGACCTAACCACTGCCTGCTACACAAGTAAATATCACACTAGTACTGCTAGGACTATAGGACGTAACCACTGCCTGCTACACAAGTAAATATCTAACTTGTACTGCTAGGATTATAGGACCTAACCACTGCCTGCTACACAAGTAAATATCACACTAATACTGCTAGGATTATAGGACCTAACCACTGCCTGCTACACAAGTAAATATCACACTTGTACTGCTAGGATTATAGGACCTAACCACTGCCTGCTACACAAGTAAATATCACACTAGTACTGCTAGGATTATAGGACCTAACCACTGCTTGCTACACAAGTAAATATCACACTAGTACTGCTAGGATTATAGGACCTAACCACTGCCTGCTACACAAGTAAATATCACACTTGTACTGCTAGGATTATAGGACCTAACCACTGCCTGCTACACAAGTAAATATCACACTAGTACTGCTAGGATTATAGGACCTAACCACTGCCTGCTACACAAGTAAATATCACCCCAGTACTGCGAGGACTATAGGATGTAAGCACTGCCTGCTACACAAGTAAATATCACGCTAATACTGCTAGGACTATAGGACCTAACCACTGCCTTCTACACAAGTAAATATCACGCTAGTACTGCTAGGACTATAGGACGTAACCACTGCCTGCTACACAAGTAAATATCACGCTAGTACTGCTAGGACTATAGGACGTAACCACTGCCTGCTACACAAGTAAATATCACCAAAGTACTGCGAGGACTATAGGACGTAACCACTGCCTGCTACACAAGTAAATATCACACTAGTACTCCGGGTTCCAGAACATCTTGATGGGCTCCTCTCCAGCCAATAAGACAAATTTAGTGTGTGACAAAAAATGAGAGAAACTAAATGTAAAGACATTCCAATGTAAAGATCGTACTTAAGTAATAATGTCATAACGTTTGATTAAGTAATAGTGTCTTAAAAGTCAATGTTTTTACAGCTTCTTAACAGAGTTAAACAACTTAAAAGTGTTTCAAATGAACAAACAAATGTTCTTCCTAAGATCTAATGTGGGCCTCAACTGACCTTGAGGCATGGGCCCAAGCGTAATGAGTTCCTTCGCGCCATGGAGGCTACGCCACTGCTTTACTTGCCAAAATAAGAATCCATTTTAAAAAATAACCAATAAGTTAATTAGTAATTGGTGATAAATTATTTTGTTTGGTATCTCGAACAAGGGAACGAAATTGTAATTGACTGAAGTGGTGGTATACACGGAATTATTTCCCTTTATATGTCGTCGTCTGAGTCTTAGTGAACACAAACCAGAAAAATAGGACGAAACTATAGTAACAATAGGTAAGTCTACAATCTTTCACGTTCATAGTCTTTCCATTAGCAAAGTGGTTACCGCGTGTGCTTGAGAAGGTTTAAGCCATGAGTTCGAATTCAGGTTATTCCCCCCCCCCTTTCTTTTTTGTTTAAATGCTTTTGTTATTGTTTGTCTAGATCTATTAAATATTTAATTACATGACTTATCCAAACTAATTGATACAAGTACGCTTAATATAAGCTTTGTTTTTTTTTAAAGTATTTTTAAACAAATATTTTCTTGTTTTTTGCTATCACTTACACAGAGCAACAGTTCTTCAAAACCATTAAGATAATGGTGTTATTGGCAGTACTAATGTCTATATATATTATCTAATAATTAGTGAAAGTTATCAAAGGACCAATGTAATTTATATTATAATGTAATTTCTATAAAGATGTTAACAAACATGATATAGGCACAGGAATGGAGATCTTATTAAACATAACAAGTATTAAAACAATGTTTACAACAAAATTCAGTTTGTCCCTTATGAAGTTGTATGTAAGAACTATTACTTGGCGCTCAACAACCAATGAATGATAGATTTAACCAGAAAAACATCTTTAAAAAAAAACATTTTTTAAAGACATTTTACCTCCATCATAAACGTAAACATAAAGTAAGATAAATAAAAATACATACAAAAATTCTGCTCAACCCGGATACTGAGCTCTTATTTTGGAACCGTCAGCTCGATGTAATGTACCAACGACATTACTATTAGTTTATTATTAAACTAATATTATTATTATTCCACCTACCTGCGGAAATACACAAAGACGTAGTCTGTTCAAGATAAATATTTACTAGTTCAATTTACCAGCCAAATTTAAATAAATTTATTTTTATACTTTCAAAATTATAACGGTCAAACTAAAAGTTGTCCCCCTTGTGGCCAAGGAGCTAGTAAGTTTTGTTTTGGTCCAACGATGTATATCAATTGTTCAATTTCTAGAAGAATCACTAGAGCCGTCTTCGAGGGTCGCGTCCACCCATCCAGGTTATGCCCAACCAGAATGTTTGACTCCGAAAGAGTGGCTTGATTAGAAGTATTGTAATTAACATGATTTAAATCCAACTAGCCTTCTATGTTTAGAACGTCTATCTGTGGACGTGTACATTCGATTAAAGGGTGAAACTTCTTGAAACATGTCATTATTTCAGATACCATGATACTCTCTATACGACTCTCAGATTGTTTATTTCAGATACCATGATACTCTCTATACGACTCTCAGATTGTTTATTTCAGATACCATGATACTCTCTATACGACTCTCAGATTGTTTATGCCTGTGTGCGTCATTGACCTTTGCTATGGTCTCTGTTGTGACGGCTAAGAACACGAAAGGTAATCAAAACTAAATGGCCCTTTACCTAGGTGTATCCATAGGAGCAACAATACATTGGTCTAACACAGCGGGGGGGGGGGGGGGGGTAGCTGTAACAATGAACAAGATATAATAATATATTTATATATAATTGTAACGCTACAGAGAAGTAACGATTCGCAGGTATATGCATACGTGAGTACAAGCCATGGTTTAAAATGTACAAATGCACTTAGTTTTAAGGACTATAATTATGTGTAGTGCTATATAGGTTCAGTATCAGATAAGTATGGCTATTGGGTGCGTTTGTTTGTTTTCCCATCAGATAGCTGATCAGAAAGAAAAAGTTTTGTGTCTTCTTTAAGCAAAATGCATTTCATTCAAAATGCAGACAGCTTCTGGTTCTACCAGAGAGGGAGGACTTAAAGAGCTTTAACAATTGGCTTGAAATAAAGCTACTACATTGGCAACAAGCACTTCGTATGCTTTTCAGACAATGAGATCATCAATTGTATAACCAAATCATCTCCCCTTTATCAGAATCGCTTTCATGTGCCATCACTTGCCTCAATGTTCTCCACAACAGTCACTACACAGTTATTCTCAAACTGTGGGACTGGGCCCGGCGCGGCGACCTTAGCGGCGTAGGGGTCTGCAGAAAAATAAAAATTCAATGCATACATTTAGTCGGTGCATGATCTCACTCAGTCGCGAAGCTATTTTGGATTATCTCGTGGAAATGAGATGAATGCATGGACATTAGCTGTGGTCGGAGCGATGTCGCCCACACATCAGTTCCCCCCCTCTCCACACAGCTGATGTATCTATAGGACCGGCATTTTTGGGGTCAGGGCGTCGCAGGCTTTGCCAGGGTGTAGCCCTGAGTGCTTCAAATTGCCTAAGGGTCGCCGGCTCCTGGGTTTTCCTCAGGGTTGACTCCCCAAGCCTTTCCCATGATTGGGTATAGCTGCAAGGCAGCAGAGGTTTGAATTCAGAGTTTTCCTTCTAGGTGGTTAGCTCATTTAAAAACCGTTAAATAACCAGCAAGTCAAGAAGATACGGTGAACAAGAGAACCTTGTATGAATTATAAAGACTTTGCGCTTGTGTTTTGTTTAATCATCAAATATAAAGTTTACTCGTTTTATAGAAAACTCTTCTTTAAACTAACAGCAATGTTTTGTAAAATCTAAATTTAGAAACAGGAGATTCATTTAAAGTAAACTTTTTTTTTTAATTCTCCTCACCGGTAGATCACTCCGACAGCTATAAACGAGTCTGCTACTACACCAACTGGAGTCAGTACAGACGCGACCAAGGGAAGTTCCTCCCTACAGACATTGACCCCCATATTTGCACACATCTTATTTTCGCTTTTGCAAAGATAGACAAGGGAGTACTCGCCCCTTACGAATGGAACGATCTTCAATATCCTTGTAAGTTTCAACATTTACATTATTTATAGGATTTTTTTATTTACTTACAAGTTTTTACTTCAAGTTTAAGCCTCAAACAAAAGCTGGACATTTAATATTTGATTGTTGACTCACATTTCTTGCATTTCCAGTTTTATATAAACAATTCAACGCACTCAAAGAAAAGAATCCCACACTAAAAACATTGTTGGCTGTAGGCGGGTGGACACATGGTTCGCAACCTTTCACAGGTATGACTCTTAACTGTGCGTCTTTTCGTTGGGAGCCGAAATCGCAAGAAACATCGCACTCTTGTAAGATATTTGTGAGCGATTTGCCCTGCATTGTGTTAGGGTCAGGGTCAATCTTTGTATTATTAATATAAGATTGTTTCATTAGTGGTGGAGTTTAATATTAAATTTTAGGATTTATTTTGTAGTTTGGATTATGTTTAATCCTTGTGGTACAGCAAGAGTATCTTTTGTATTTCATGATGTATTTTTGGTAACTTATGTGTAGATATCTGTGATCAATGGTAACGGATTGTATACACTCTCTGTAATGGGCGATTTTTGTTTTTTGTTTCATGGCAATATATCTTTGTATTTGAAAATATATTATATAGAAGGCAACACAATAATTTGCTAAATATTTATTACAATCTAGAACAAAGGTCACAATGTCCTCTAGAGGTTTTGTTTACATAGTCAAATAGGTTTTGCACATAATTAGACCACACAGATATAGCACATCGCGACATTGAACAAACTAGTTTTTGCTTTAAGGGTTTGTCAATTTTTAGTAAGTCCCTTCTACGAAATGAGATTGGTAAGGGAGTTAAATATGAAAAGAGGGCGACAATGTTGTTTTTCAAGATTAGTGTACTTGCAGAGTCCTATTATATTTTATCCTTATGATAGACCTTCCCATAGACCTTTACTCAGCACTTTATAAATATAGAGTCTCTTTAAAGGAATCATATTAATTGGATACGTTTTAGATTCTGAACAATGTGAATGATTGTATATTCAAAGATCCCTGTTGCCTACTAAATAATGACAATTATTACGTGCTACATCTAAGACACTTTAAAATCTGATCTTACAACGAAATAAATTAAAATTAATAAAAATACAATTGGCATATGATCTCATTGATCGCCATAGTTCGAGTGAACACCAGTAAGTATCATTGTAAATAGCTTTGTATTTGATTTTCTTCAATTTTCTTTTCCAGAGATGGTGACTAGTAAGGCCAGTAGGCTGAAGTTTATCCAACACGCCATTGAGTATCTACGTACTCATGGTTTTGATGGATTAGACTTGGATTGGGAGTATCCAGCCAATAGAGGGAGTCCAGATGGAGACAGAGACAGATTTACTGCACTGGTTCAAGTTAGTCTAAATATATTTTGTTAAATTTCACTAACAACTTGTTCCCAGACAAGGAAACGATCAAGCAACTCTGCTACTGTTCATCATAAATCATCTTCAGGACTTTGTCTACGCCATCTACCTATTCTTTACCTAATCGAATATATGTCCTGACAATGGTTTTTAATGTCATGCCTTAGATTCATCATCATCAGTCCTTTGACGTTGTAAACGTGAGGGTGACGGTTCGCGTAACCATCGATAAAGGCCTGTAGGTAATCGGTGACGTTGTCGCCATTATCCCGATGGAACCTTAGAAGGATTTTATTCAAAGGCCAGACTTGAACGGGGAGCTCTTAACCCCAAATCCTCTATGAAGGTTTCAAAATTATTGTAATCTTTACTGGCTTGGGTTGTACCATATAAAAAGCGCAACGCACTTCGGTCCTGGGCCCGCTCGCTACAAGCGGCCAAAGGCTGCGCTAACCACCTTGAATTTCTTCGTATTTTTATTCTGTAGGCGGCACATTAGCATGTAAGGGCCGCTAGTCCAACCATGGGACTCATCCTCATCCAGACTAAGAAGAAAACAAAAGCTCACCCAAGGTATCCCTCGGAGGTCTGGTTTGCTCCCCGTTCTTTCACCGAGGCACCACATTGGCGATACTGGAGCTGGAATCCTCGGGTTCGTGTAATCAAATGTCTCCACTCTTCCCGGTCAGCATCAATTCATTCATCAAGAAGCCGGTCCATATTTTTCTGTTACCTTGACAAGCCAGCTTTTCCTTGGACGATCTTTCTTTGTGCTCCCATTAATGTACAATGATAGGGGGGGGATATGTCATAGACGCGTGCCTCACCATATGACCCAACCAGCTCAGCTTTTGTTGTACTCATAATGATGTCTATGCCATTGACTATAATACGTGTACCTTAATCTTCACAGGAACTGAGAGAGGCATTCGAGAAGGAGGCAAAGACAATTAACAAGGAGCGTCTCTTACTTTCGGCAGCGGTTCCAGGAGGGGAGCGTCTGACTAATTCCGGATATGACGTGAAAACTCTCAATAAGTACGATTTCTTTTCATACTTTATTACGCTGCTCTTAGTATAATAGTACAAGCCCCAAAAGGAAGTAATTAACATCATTACCTCTAAACCTTTTTTTTGGTAGGGTGGACATAAATTTCCGTCATATGTCACGGGCCTCACCACCAAGAAAATATTATTGGGCCTAATAGAACCGGCCCTCTGGGCCTTATTATGCACTGTGTGCAAAGTGTGTATCTTCTCAAACCGGATGTTGCTCGCGGGTCGTAGTTAGGGATATTTTAGTATAAACGAATGTGCTTAATCTCTGTAAATAATAATGATACTACTAATAAGAAGAAGAATATAATATTAATAATAATAATAATAATAATATGGCAACCTAAGCTTGGAGATAAAGCGTTTATGGAAGTTGTATAAAATAACAATAAACCCCATGATTAACCTCACAGATACCTTTTAAGGCCCTTAACATACCTTAGAAGACTCTCTTTTGTCATCAGAGGGCAGTACTGATGAAGAGGGCGGTTCTGCTGCAGACCTGCCACACCACAGAAAATGTATCAGTAGACACTGATAACGGGACTACAATGAATTTTGCTTCTATTTAACAAAACTCGACCCTGGCAGTGCCAGAGAAGGACTACTCGTTCGTTTCTTACATACTAATACTAATAATGTCAATGTCTTTGATTCCGAAGATTAAGGATGAGTGCAGTGTTTCACATGACTACTCAAACCCAGTTGCGACCTGCATATTTTTCAATACCTGATACAGACATAGTTGTCTGCCGGGGTTCTATTTAAGTTTTCTTTTCGTATTCTGCGCCTGTCTTCAATACGGGCTTTCCTTTGGGTCTCAAATGTGTGTCCCGCAGCCTACGTGAGAGCTCTCCAATTGTCTCTTTCGAAGGCCATCTGCTGCCAGCTACTTTCAACTATGCAAGTGAGGGCAAGATGGCATCAGCGTTACAGGGGAGAAGGGGGGCACTTCGGCTTTCCGTCCACTTTTAAGCTCACCTAAAAGGATAAGTGTCCGACACAGCTCAGCTCTCGAATTGTAAGTAGTGTACAGTAGAGAAGCTCTCTCTCTCTCTGATAATACAATCAAGAATGTAGATATACTAACGCTGTTATACTTTTCGTGGAAAGGAAATATTTTTCTTTTAAGTTAATTTACAATTTTAAAAAGGTAAGTTATTAAGGTTGTATGTGGTATCCACTTAGAATTTTAAACAATTATTATTTTCGCATGAATCAAATCTCATGAATAAAATCTCATGAATCAAATCTCATGAATCAAATCCCATGAATCAAATCCCATGAATCAAACCTCATAATCAAATCTCATTTACAGGTACGTGGACTTTTTTAACTTGATGAGCTACGACCTTCACGGGTCATGGAGTCCAATCATAGGTCATCATGCTCCGCTAATTGGTGGGGAGAAATGGGTGGAAGCCAAAGGAGACTCTCTTAGTGTGGTAAGATGGTCTACACCAATATTTTTCACATTCTTGATTTAAAAAAAAGAGATAAGATAGTTGACAGCACAATGAAGAGTGGAATGGTATTGGTGCCGTAAAGTGTTTAACATTGCAGTTCTATTGCGATAAGTCGTTTGCACAGTGTGGTAAGACGGTTGAAATTAAAATATAAGGTAGATTTATCTTAAATTCATACATAATTTTTATTCTTTTTAATTTTATAACAAAATTTGATTCATCTTCTTTTAATGTTTGTTTGGATCTGTAATTGCAATCATTAATCAACTCTGCAAATAAGGGGAGAGGAGAAAATTTGACAGAAAAATAAGAGTTGCTTCTCATAGTTATGTTAAAAATATTACACAAAAATGTTTATGAATTGTATTAAATTTTTGACACACAATTCGTCATACAGAAACTTGAAAAGAAACCATGAGTCAGTTATTGTCAAAATATGTATCCGAAGTGATTAGTGCCAGGTCAGAAGTGACTATTTAACTCTAGAGGGGTCTAGGACTAACCTGATATTCTATGACATCAAAAACGAAGATAATTTTATTAGTCTGATTAAATGGAAATTCAGCTTTACTACAGTTGTCTACCTCAGCATTACCTATCCCTATCCCTTAGTCGGTTGAACCGTTGGGGCATTACACAAGATCTGTTGGCCGTCTTTCTCCATTCCTCTCTGTCTTTTGCCTTGGATAGAAATTCATTAAATGACAGACCTGTCCATTCTTTTTTGTTTTAATTTTCTCTGTCTGCCTCTTCTTCATTTTTCTGGTACTGTTCCCTGAAGGAAAGTCTTTGCGAGCCCTGAGGACCCTATGATGAAGCCAGAGTGTTAAACTTTGTATTTCTTGACCTTGGTTAGCAGGTCATCGATAGTAAGTAAGAAAGTAAGTTAAGTTCCCCTTTCAGACCTTGTGGTCTATAGGGCAGAAGATGTAAAGGTCATCTGTTTCTGTGGCCTACGGTTAACGAGGGTGTCATGTGGCCAGCACAACGACCAACCGCATTTACTTTTCCCCAACTAATGTCTGGTACCCATTAGAGCTGGCTGGACTCAGAGGCGCCCAAAGGTCATCGTTACCATTATACTATAATATTAACAATATAGATGTCAATACGAATAATAGTTCACATACGAAACACACTTGTAAATGAAGTTCAAACTAATAAAATGATCGGACTACATGGGCTAAATGCTTACACATTCATTGACATTAACAGGAACAATCAGTCAACTTGTGGTTAAAGCTTGGAGCCGATCCAAACAAACTTGTTATGGGACTAGCACTCTACGGCAAGACGTTCAAGCTTTGCAATAAAGGATTCGAACCAGGAGACAAGAGTTGCGGTTCAGCCAACCCAGACACGCTCAACTATTATGAGGTAAAACTATTGGATGTGTAATTGTTCCTAAAGAGAATAGACGGAAAAATGAAACTGTTACAAGTTGAGGTTTTATTTCAAGTAGCTGGTTTTTATTTAATTTTTGCTCATAGCCATCCTTGTTGTAATTGGTTTAACCCAACAATGTCACAAAATAAAGCTTTAATGTTGCTAAACGAAATAAAAGTTACAAACTAAAAGAGGGAAAAAAATGGATCCAGCAGTGCTAAAAGAGCACACAATTAATCATAAGACTTGAAAAAAAAATATTTTAAAAATTAGCTTATCCACACTTGTTTTATATTGTACACCGGATACACCAAAAAGATTGTTATTTATGGATTTACCTCCACGAATGAAAATCTATAATAGCTATATATTTCTATATATATATATTGTTATTCGAAAAATAAAACTGGCAAAGTCTTGATTAACACTAACACAAAGCTTTATTTTTGGATGGAGAGTTCCTGGAGTCTAATTGCAAGCTTGAAGACATAACTCTCTCTCTCCATGTTGTCGCCACTAACTGACTTGAACGTGTCCCCAGATTGTCCAGAAGCTCAAGTCCGGCAAGTATGAGAAGAAGTGGTTAGAGAATGAGCTGGTTCCTTACGCGTACAGCCCATCGGAGAAACTTTGGGTTGGCTTTGATGATGAAGAGAGTATCACGGCTAAAGTAAGTCACTACAAGAGCAAGAGAAGGTCTCTCTCTCTCTCTCTCTCTCTCTCTCTCACTCTCTTTCTCTCTCTTTCTTTCTTTCTCTCTCTTTCTCTTTCTCTCTCTTTCCTTCTCTTTCTCTCTCTTTCTCTTTTTTCTGTTTCAAATATAAAGTCCGCAAGTTCTGTATTCATTTGTTTATTCAAAATAATTGCATGTTACAGAAATAATCAAACTTTGCGAATATTTTGCCAATTGACATATAAGAGTATTTCTCATAGTCAAAAGTGTACATTTGTTTCACGACAAACAATCAAATCATTTATCATTTTTGTGGGAGAAGGTGTAATCTGTAACCCTTGTGTGAACACTCACGAAACTAAAATAAGCTGAACCTGGTTTTTACAAAACGTTTATCAAATCACTCTATCGGTCTGTCTGTCTGTCTGGTACAAATCTTGTACACGTTATTTCTCCCACACTCGTATCAAATTGAAATTTCGCACAATTATTCATATTTGACGATAATGCGTGAAAAAAAAACAACAAATCAATTAATCGATTTGTGGTATATAATTAATTTTTTTTTTTTTTATTAGAAAAAGAGCTTATTCTTGCAGTACTGAGATTATGACAGTGATTTTGTGTTTTTACAAATATTTTTTTTTTGCTTGAAAGTGTAGGCAGAACACGGTAAATAGTGGACAGAACCCATTCATGCTCTACGACCCATGGAATCATGACAATGGCAATGTCATTTCGTTCATTAGTTTAATAACAAATATTATCATCAGTGTACGTAAAAAAAGGAATTATTACCCAGTTAACTGAATGTTGAAAGTCATCGAACAATTTGAAACAGTCAAGTCAATAACAGTTCAATTCTGAACGTGCTATAGCCAATGAATGTATTGATCTAGTGTACCATTAATGAGAAGATGTTCCTGATCAATAACTTTGACCAAAACATAATCGCATGTGGTATTTCATATTTTCAGGTGAACTTTGCCAAGAAAAAGAAGTTGGCAGGAGTTATGGTTTGGGCGATAGATGGCGACGACTTCTCCGGACAATTCGGCAGTGGTGTGAAGTACCCAATGATGAATGCTATCCGAAACTCCATTGAAGGAATTAAAGACAACTCTCTAAAACAATCTTCCAACAAAGTAAAAACCTTTTTTTAAAAGTAAATGTTGAGAATTGCATTTCTGTAGCTGAATTATTTTCAACAGATAAATCATTGTATTTCGGAAAAATATGATAAAATAATTGTTAAATTATCAGCTAATTTTTATTAGATTATACCGTAATGAAAATTATCACTAAGATATCATCTAAATATTGGTTAGGATCATAAGTAAACAAATGCGAAATCATTAATTATCATTATTAAATATCATAAAAATGTCAATAAATTATAATGGAATCTTTAAACTTTCAGTAAATAAACATGTTATTATCTTTCCATTATCAATTAGTAAGTTTTCATAAAACTCTAAGTAACTAATCATTAAATAATTATCAATATTATATTACTAGCAAAATTCTCATCGATATATTGATTGATTATCAGCAAATTATCATCATGTTAACTTTAAAGTGTCAGTAAATTATCAGCAGAACCTCGTTAAAATTTAGCAGAAAAAGTTTCAATAAATTGTCAGCATATAATCCCCCCCCCCCAAAAAAAAAAAAATTAAATTGTATACAAATCACCGAAATATAATTAATTCTTCATATCATTAAACTATCTATAAGTAAACATTAAGTCGTTGCTAATTTATTAGTAAATTATCCTAAAATTATCATTATATAACTAAAAAATTATTAGTGAAAATTTTACCACTCAAACCACACTTTCTATATCTATTTTCTTTGATTATAAAAACATTAAAATATTTATAAGAGAACACAATCATTATTTGAATAATATAAACGCATAACCCCTCTCTTTATTTGAATTCTAGTTAACAGAACTATCAGAAAAAGACAAAGACAATGTAAAAAAGACAGTCTCCATAGAAAAGGAATCGGCACAAGTAAAGGAGAATCAAGGATTAAAAGAAGCCTCTGCCTTCAGCCAGGACAAGACAGCACAGAGTTCAAGTGATAGCAACAGCAAGGCTATTCAATCTTCAAACACTGCACTTAATGGTGAAACTGGTCCGAACACTGTCCCGAAGATTAAAAACGACTCGGACGTGCTTAAAACAGACACAGAAATGATCCACAAAGATGAAATGAGAAAGAAATCAGACATCATTGACTTGAAAACTGATCAACAGAGTATCATCAATGCCCCAGTGGTTATTAGAATACCACCAGCTCCTTATTCTGACCTGGACAAGGAACTGTTCCAGAAGCCCATGGCTGTTCCTCTCCATGCTAACTTATTAGCGCCTAAAGTTGGAGCAAGTGATAAGAAAACTTCACCAAAGCCAGAACACAAGCAAAGAAGCATCACCATCCAAAACACTGGCGCACAGCTCCGTGAGCGGCTAAAGCAAGTGCATCAAAAATTTGCAAGTTCTCAAACAAACCTGTCATCTAACGCAGTGTCCATTCGACCTGTAATCACAATCGACAAACCTGCTTCAACGGAAAGAACTCCAGTGATCCGAAAACTTGGACAAAGGTCTAGGGGTCAGCCTAAAAGAAATTCGCCACTTAAATATTTTTCTAGTGTATTTGAGCCTGCAAAGGAAACTGCCTATCAATACCCGACATTCATTAAATATTCACCCAAATCGAGCCTCACCAGTCATTCTTTAATTCAACAAGCTTCTTTGGCGGAGGCTAGCGACACACCCTGGTTCACAGATATTAAGGCGCAGGAGATGAACAATCCAAACCAACCAAAAGAAAAGTCTACCTCAGGAATCAAAGGCAAGCCGAAACGACGTACAACTTATTCCAAGCCACAGTCAATGATGATTAATGCAGTTCCGTTTGCAAAAAGTGTTGCACAACTGATTGAAGGCAAGAAAACGGACGAGGACACACAGTCTGTTGATAAAGCCAAGATTGTAGCCAGCCAAGTAGCAAACAGGAATCCATCTTTCGGCAGATACGTCACTTTACATCCTGAAGAGCTCGAAGGATGGCGAACTACAGTTGTAGCAGGAACGGATGCACCAGAATGGGTTTCTAGACTAATGATAGAGAAAAAGGAGCCAATCAAAGAAACGGCCAATGAGGACTCCGACAACTTAGTGTCTGTCAGCAGCCAGTCTATAGAAAACCATAAACAAAATTCTTTCTTCGACAAAGAATCTTCCGAGCTCAAAGCTGATGACACTTCATCAGAACAGGTTAACGAAAATATTCCTAGCAATGAAGGCGACGGTGGTAGAATTTTAGCAAAGGTAACACTACCATACAGCTTAAACCAGATGAAGCTAAGAAGGAAAGCGGCAAGAAGACACTACTTCCCTACCCCATACAAATCTCTGTCACCGTTTGCTTCGCAAAAAGAAAAACTAAGTCGCAATTATGACAGAATTCCAAAGATCTCAAAGTATTCTAGATTTAACGACGACGAGATCGCCAGCATTAAGCAGTCACATATGAAAGCCAATAGAAAATATCAGATAAACGCTAAGCCCAAAAGAGCTCAACAGCCAGAAAGTGCTTTACAAAACAGTGGAGAAAACAAGTGGTGGGACGGCCCAACTACAAGCAAGTCAACGGCTACAGCTACACCAGCGTCGCTCTTTGATGAAGCCACTGTGTTTCTCAGATCTTCAGAAAAGAGAAAGTCTCACTATGATCAGCAGTCTGCCGGGCTCGTACAAGAGAGGCGAGACTCTAAGGATAGTGGTTTAACTTTAGAAACTACAACTGCAAACAAAAAGGTCCAGACAACAACGGATTCTAAGACTGAGCACGAGAAGAAGAACAGGGCAAGCGAAGATCAGTCGCCCACAAAAGAAGAGGATTTTGTCAACTTGAACAGTTTCCTTCAAAAAACTACCACCACCCAGTACGTGACAAGTACGAGAAACCACGAAGAGATCACGACGACCTCACCGCAAACATCGTCTCGTGGGTTTAATCTACCGGCGCGATCTTCGTACAAGAACAACAAACCCTGGTGGTCAGTTACCACCACAACATCCGCGCCATCAAGCGGCGGAATCAAGACTTTCAAAAAGCACAAATTTCCCAATTCCGGGCGTAAGTACCACGGTGAATCTATCAACGCCGTTCATAATGAATTAATGGGGATATCCGACACACCCGTCTTTAAAGGGAATCTTGATTTGAATAAAATAAATCCAGATGTTGCACTAAAAGACAATTTAGAAAATATTAAAATGAGCAAGAAAGAAGATGTTATTGTGGATGAGCAGACATCTGAAAAACTGTCATTGAAAAACGAAATGTCTGAGGATGCTCAAGAAGGGAAACTGAATGAAACAGAAACAACTAGCCAAGCAAACAAGGTTTCCGACTCCAACTTACCATACGAAACTGCGAAACCTGACTCCCAGCCATACCACTCCAAACTGACATTAAAAACATTTAAGCACAACCCGACCCCAGAGAAAATATACCATTACCGTCATGCACCTGGTCAGAGTGAAATGGAACACTCCCACAGACGAATTAATAAGCTTGCTGAAAACGAAATTCCACACAAAGGTTTCTCGCAGCCGCCGTCTATAAGCAGCTTCACCCCAGACATTAGGGACTGGACCAAAATCCGAAATCTGCTTCGGAATTCCACAGTCGTAGCCGAGATCAAGTCCAAGTTGGACGAGATTCACCGAAGCGTCACACGCGATTTGACCACCGAGATGCCGACGGAGGAGCCGAAAAGAAATGATGCGAACGGCAAGAAAGCAAGTAAATGGTACGAACGAAAGGCAGGCTCCGGAAATGATGACAAAGTTCAAATGTCTCCTTCCGTGGACACGAAAGTTGGGCAACCAAGTAATTCTCAGAGCTCCATTGTAAAAACTATTGACGATGACAGCAAGGTGAATGTAGATTCTAACAGCCAAGGTGTTGATTGGTTGAATAAATCTCCATCTAATGATGATAAATCACTTTCTTTGATTAGGAACGCAAAAGATGATGCCTCTATGAACAAAGATACTAAGCCATTGATCAGCGACATTTCGAACAAACAGATAGCTGACAGCGCCATTTCGAATAAACAGATTGCCGACAAACGCCAAAATAATGATGAAAAAGCATTATTGAAAACACCGAATACTTTTCAGGACGGGAAGTCCACATCTAACAACGATGGTAGGAAGAGCGACAAAGCAGAGAAAGTTCTGGACGACAACGACAGACTACAATGGTGGGAAAAAAACAAGAAAAGCGACAGCAAGCTTTCGGAGTTTATCGAAGGTAAAGAAGACTCCAATTTAGTTCAGAGCAACGCACCAGTCATGTCTGGAAAAGACGCTAATAAGGAAAGATATGAAAAGTATTCTTCTCTTCGCCAAACGGGTCCCAGAAGAAACAAGTATAATATGTCATCAGCGGCGAACTCCAGGTCCAGTGTACAGACGTCAACACAGGAGGTGAGCACAAAGAGATTTGAGACAACATCTGCAGACACTCGAAGCATGACCAAGAACTCTGCGAACACACTAACCAAGTATCCCATGAAGAAGCCTAGCGGAACAAGAGAGTTCAGAGATTTCAAGAGACCCAAGAACTACAACGGCTACGTAGTCAACAACATCAGACGCGAGGGGCTGAGAAAGAACTCCGCCATTAATGCTTACAGCAGCAGAATGCAGCAAAGCAGTCAGAAGAACACAAATAATTCTCAGAGCGAAGTTACACAGTTTATGAGCAACTACGGAATGAAGGATCCTTCTAGAAAGTTGGACTCTAGACATTTACAGATGAATGCAGTTCCAGAAAATGAACCTTACCAGGTTGGCATCTAAAAGAATCATTATTTGTACAAAGCTTATATCACTTTTCTCTGTCTATTTGGTCAAAAGTGTTTACACGTTATTTCTCCCAAACCCAATCTCGGATCAAGTTAAAATTTTGAACAATTGTTTCTGGTACTTGACAAAGCAAAAATATCTATTTTTAAAATAACCAATTAGTTAATTATTATAGGTAATTAACTAATTTGTTTGGTTTCAAACGATGGAAAGAAATTGTACTTGATAGATATGGTAGTATATGCTGAATGAGTCTTCTTTATACTTTGTATAGAGAACTAAGTCGTCGCTTAAATATTTGAAACTAACAATAGATAACTATAAAAGCTATGAAATCTTCTATTTTCAGAAGCACTATGCTAGCACAGTGGTCAGTGTGTTGGCTTGGGGAGGATTGAGTCCTCGAATTCGAATTTTTTTATATTTTTTTTAATGCACTGAAAAATCGATCATGGTAACATTAACAATTATACAACCTTCATTCTTCGCCTCCCCTTCCCCAACTGATCCAGACAAGTGATAGGATCATAGCGCATTGAGAAAGTGATAGGATCATAGCGCATTGAGAAAGTGATAGGATCATAGCGCATTGAGAAAGTGATAGGATCATAGCGCATTGAGAAAGTGATAGGATCATAGCGCATTGAGAAAGTGATAGGATCATAGCGCATTGAGAAAGTGATAGGATCATAGCGCATTGAGAAAGTGATAGGATCATAGCGCATTGAGAAAGTGATAGGATCATAGCGCATTGAGAAAGTGATAGGATCATAGCGCATTGAGAAAGTGATAGGATCATAGCGCATTGAGAAAGTGATAGGATCATAGCGCATTGAGAAAGTGATAGGATCATAGCGCATTGAGAAAGTGATAGGATCATAGCGCATTGAGAAAGTGATAGGATCATAGCGCATTGAGAAAGTGATAGGATCATAGCGCATTGAGAAAGTGATAGGATCATAGCGCATTGAGAAAGTGATAGGATCATAGCGCATTGAGAAAGTGATAGGATCATAGCGCAATGAGAAAGTGATAGGATCATAGCGCATTGAGAAAGTGATAGGATCATAGCGCATTGAGAAAGTGATAGGATCATAGCGCAATGAGAAAGTGATAGGATCATAGCGCATTGAGAAAGTGATAGGATCATAGCGCAATGAGAAAGTGATAGGATCATAGCGCATTGAGAAAGTGATAGGATCATAGCGCATTGAGAAAGTGATAGGATCATAGCGCAATGAGAAAGTGATAGGATCATAGCGCATTGAGAAAGTGATAGGATCATAGCGCATTGAGAAAGTGATAGGATCATAGCGCAATGAGAAAGTGATAGGATCATAGCGCATTGAGAAAGTGATAGGATCATAGCGCAATGAGAAAGTGATAGGATCATAGCGCATTGAGAAAGTGATAGGATCATAGCGCATTGAGAAAGTGATAGGATCATAGCGCAATGAGAAAGTGATAGGATCATAGCGCATTGAGAAAGTGATAGGATCATAGCGCATTGAGAAAGTGATAGGATCATAGCGCATTGAGAAAGTGATAGGATCATAGCGCATTGAGAAAGTGATAGGATCATAGCGCATTGAGAAAGTGATAGGATCATAGCGCATTGAGAAAGTGATAGGATCATAGCGTATTGAGAAAGTGATAGGACCATAGCGCATTGAGAAAGCTAAAAGCATGAAATTGCGCTAAACAAAAACAATTGGTAAAAATAATATCTAATCGCAGAAATGTATCATTGTTAGTCTAGATCTTGTGCAAATTTAATTACTTTACCGTTGTTGACAATGTTTTGCCTGGAGAAATGTTTGAATAAAATATTGAACTCGTCCTTCGTAGAAACTAAAATCTGAGTGGTTGGGTTCAAACCCCTGGACACGGATCTCGATCTCTTACGATTATCCTAGAAATGTGAACGTTAATGTAGGTCGTTAAGAAAAGAATTACTAGCTCGTTGGCCACAATGGAAAAACCCTCTAGTTTGTCAGTTATAGTTGTTCTCAAATTATACAAAGAAGAAAAAAAAGGTTACAAAGACAGTTTGTGTGGAGACACAAACTCAAAATCGGCCTTGAAAAGGTCCACCCAGGCAGGTAAAAAGGCAGGTTTCAATATTTTCAGAAAGAACATCAGAATTAAATTCCATCAAAGACAAATGACAAAGATGAATGGAGAAAGATGGTTGACGGATTTTGTGTGGTGCCCCAGCGGTCCACAGACCAAACGATAGGTGAAAGTGAATGTGAAATTAGATGTGAACCTGGCCTAACTAATGTCTTATAATGAATATATAATTGCTCTAATTGTTTTGTAAAGGGACAATCTCTTATTCCTCAAGAAAAAAACATTTCCGTAAAAAAAAAGTCCTTTAGTTCAGTATTTCATCGCAGTAGTGTAGCACTGCAGTTCACACGATAATATGAAAAACTACTTATTAATTGTTGTTTCAAATTATGTCTAACTTATAAGTATACTAAATAGATTTTTCTCTTTAAAAAAGTGAACATGTTTTGTGTAAATGTAGTAGTTAGTATAACAGAATGTATTTCACTTTGCAATACAAATGTAAAAAAAACTAATCTAAAACCGTTTGCATAAATTTGCTATAAATATGGTCATTAATTTTGCCCTCTACAAAGGAGCCTACAGTGATTGTTACTATTAATAGTGAATAGTTGTAAAAGTGGTGTGTGTATTTTTATGAAGAAAAAAAACTGCTTGCATAAATGATTTTAAAAATGAGATTTTTCGCTTTCAGAAAAGTAGAAAAAATATCTGTTGCATCAGAACTTATAATGGTCTAAAATATTATGATGTCGAATTTTCACTATCTTTTCTTGGTTAGACGGATGGGCAGATATTCCACGCAAAACAAATAGCATCTTTTCCCCTTTCGGGGGCCGCTAAAAATTAAATCTGGCTAGAGAACAATTTGCACATCGTCTACAAGTCTTAGATCTAAAGACCTATCTTTGGAATATTATAACAAGCGAAATAAAAAAAAAATCCTTTAAAAAAAAGCAAAGCTTATCAAAAGGGGACGAACTCCGCCCTTTAAAACTATATCTATCAATAATGTACACTTTATTTCCGTTGTCGATATCAAACAAAATATTAATTACCAATAACTAATTGACTAATTGTTTTTTTTTAATTGATTCGTGTTTTCCTAGGTACAGTGTATACTTTTTTAAAAGTATCAACTTGATCGGAGAATGCACCAGTGAGAAATAGCGTTAACAATTTTAAACACTTTTTACCAGACAGAGTGTGTTTACATGAACCTTGTAACTACTAGTAGATCTATACATTAGTTTAAGCTGGGATTTTAATAGTTCTATTAAGTTGTGTAAAGGAGGTGTTTTTTTTTTAAAGTATTTTCTTATATTTTTTTCTTGTTTATGTTTTTTATTCAGCCCAAGAACACCATGATGACAATGTTTCACTGTGACAATTGTTTTTTTTATATTCAGCCCAAGAACACCATGATGACAATGTTTCACTGTGACAATTGTTGTTTTTTTTATATTTAGCCCAAGAACACCATGATGACAATGTTTCACTGTGACAATTGTTTTTTTTTATATTTAGCCCAAGAACACCATGATGACAATGTTTCACTGTGACAATTGTTTTTTTTAATATTTAGCCCAAGAACACCAAGATGACAATGTTTCACTGTGACAATTGTTTTTTTTTAATATTTAGCCCAAGAACACCATGATGACAATGTTTCACTGTGACAATTGTTTTTTTTATATTCAGCCCAAGAACACCATGATGACAATGTTTCACTGTGACAATTGTTTTTTTTTTATATTTAGCCCAAGAACACCATGATGACAATGTTTCACTGTGACAATTGTTTTTTTTTTATATTTAGCCCAAGAACACCATGATGACAATGTTTCACTGTGACAATTGTTTTTTTTTTATATTTAGCCCAAGAACACCATGATGACAATGTTTTACTGTGACAATTGTTTTTTTTATATTTAGCCCAAGAACACCATGATGACAATGTTTCACTGTGACAATTGTTTTTTTTTATATTCAGCCCAAGAACACCATGATGACAATGTTTCACTGTGACAATTGTTTTTTTTTTATATTTAGCCCAAGAACACCATGATGACAATGTTTTACTGTGACAATTGTTTTTTTTATATTTAGCCCAAGAACACCATGATGACAATGTTTCACTGTGACAATTGTTTTTTTTTAATATTTAGCCCAAGAACACCATGATGACAATGTTTCACTGTGACAATTGTTTTTTTTATATTCAGCCCAAGAACACCATGATGACAATGTTTCACTGTGACAATTGTTTTTTTATATTCAGCCCAAGAACACCATGATGACAATGTTTCACTGTGACAATTGTTTTTTTTATATTCAGCCCAAGAACACCATGATGACAATGTTTCACTGTGACAATTGTTTTTTTTTTTATATTTAGCCCAAGAACACCATGATGACAATGTTTCACTGTGACAATTGTTTTTTTTATATTCAGCCCAAGAACACCATGATGACAATGTTTCACTGTGACAATTTTTTTTTTTTAATATTCAGCCCAAGAACACCATGATGACAATGTTTCACTGTGACAATTGTTTTTTTTTATATTTAGCCCAAGAACACCATGATGACAATGTTTCACTGTGACAATTGTTTTTTTAAATATTTAGCCCAAGAACACCATGATGACAATGTTTCACTGTGACAATTGTTTTTTTTTAATATTTAGCCCAAGAACACCATGATGACAATGTTTCACTGTGACAATTGTTTTTTTTTATATTCAGCCCAAGAACACCATGATGACAATGTTTCACTGTGACAATTGTTTTTTTTTATATTTAGCCCAAGAACACCATGATGACAATGTTTCACTGTGACAATTGTTTTTTTTATATTCAGCCCAAGAACACCATGATGACAATGTTTCACTGTGACAATTGTTTTTTTTATATTCAGCCCAAGAACACCATGATGACAATGTTTTACTCTGACAATTGTTTTTTTTTTATATTTAGCCCAAGAACACCATGATGACAATGTTTCACTGTGACAATTGTTTTTTTTTATATTTAGCCCAAGAACACCATGATGACAATGTTTCACTGTGACAATTGTTTTTTTTATATTCAGCCCAAGAACACCATGATGACAATGTTTCACTGTGACAATTGTTTTTTTATATTCAGCCCAAGAACACCATGATGACAATGTTTCACTGTGACAATTGTTTTTTTTATATTCAGCCCAAGAACACCATGATGACAATGTTTCACTGTGACAATTGTTTTTTTTATATTCAGCCCAAGAACACCATGATGACAATGTTTTACTCTGACAATTGTTTTTTTTTATATTTAGCCCAAGAACACCATGATGACAATGTTTCACTGTGACAATTGTTTTTTTTTTATATTTAGCCCAAGAACACCATGATGACAATGTTTCACTGTGACAATTGTTTTTTTTTATATTCAGCCCAAGAACACCATGATGACAATGTTTCACTGTGACAATTGTTTTTTTTATATTTAGCCCAAGAAGACCATGATGACAATGTTTCACTGTGACAATTGTTTTTTTTATATTTAGCCCAAGAAGACCATGATGATTGAAATCGTCACCCAACCTGGACAAACACAGCCTTACGATCTTATGAAAGAAAGTGTGGACAGAGTCACGGACAAACCAGAGAGCAGCTTTAAATATAAGACTGTAAAAAACACAGGTAGGTTTAGGAACGGAACTAGACGTGATGAGACCCTAAGCTATCTGTGATATAGGGGTCCTTGTAATTAACTTAAGGCAATTTTTCATTTGCTCTTTAGTTAAAATTATTGAAAATATCCCTTTACCAATTTTCGGGTTCCAGATCCCAATCAAGTTCAGAGCAACGCACCAGGAAAAGATCTTAACTAGCTATATCTCATGTTGCATATAGGTAAATCAAGCACTGAGTATGTTATATCGACATATCAGAGAACAGCTTTTGATGTAAGACTCATGGGCGTAGCCAGGGGGGGGGGTTCTTGGGGTTCAACCCCCCCCCCCCGAAATGAAATCCCCCCGCAGGGGGAGGGGGATCGGTATTTAGTGACTGATTTTTTGCTTTCATTTTGTTTATTTTAGGTGAGATTTTAATACTAAACTATCACTTGCCTCACCACAGCAAAGGAGGTTTTGAGTTTAAAACTCCCCAACAAGGGGTTTTTGAGTTTAAAACCCCTGCCAAAGGGAATTTGAGTTTAAAACCCCTTACCGGGGGGGGGGGTTCGAGTTTAAGTCAGTAAGTATAGCACATTAGGTGTTTGAAATAACACTTTTTAATAGCATTAAAATGCACTGTAGATACCTCAGAATATGCATTTTGTTGGCATTCAATATCAGAAATAATGCTTGGCGGCGGGGCTCCGCCCCGCGCTAGGGGAATCTCCTTGCACTCCCCCAGACCCCATTGTTGGCAATGGCGGAAAGTCAACAGTTTTCCCATGAACTCCAGGAAGAATCTATTCTAGGGCACAATAAGCGTCTTCCGAAAGAATGATGGGTCAGAATGTAATAAAGATTATATACACACACACATACATACTTATACATATATTTTTCGCGGGGGGGGGCGGGGGAGGGAGGGAGAAAAAAGTCCCCCCCCAAACCCCTCCCCGAAAAAAAATCCTGGCCATGGTAAGACTATAGACAGGTACCCTTCTATATGGCTCTGAGACATAAACACTATACAGAAAGCAACTAAGACTACTTGAGCGCTTTCACCAAAGATGCTTGCGCTCCATCGTGGACATACGGTGGCAAGACCGCACTACAAACAGCGATGTCCTTGCGAACGCCGGTATGGACAGTACAGAGGGACGTCTTATGGTCCAACAGTTACGCTGGGCAGGGCACGTATCCCGTATGGGAGACGAACGTATGACAAAGGCAGTCCTTTTGGTGAGCTAAAAGGGTGTCAACGTAACAGAGGTACCACACGGAAACGCTTTAAAGACATAGAAGAGAGCACCTGGTTGCATGCAGCCTCAGTACGAGACAGCTGGAGATCACTCACGGAGGCCGCAAGATACACATTTGAGACCAAAAGAAAATCCGCTGCCGAGAAAAGACGCAGACGTCGAAAAGAAAATCTAAATCGACTATAATGGTTATGCTTGCCCTGGATGTGGCAAAATGTGTAGGTCACAGCTGGGACTGCGCAGCCACGGGAAATATTGCATTCCTCGCTAATCTTCGGACTCGAAGACAAGCCTTATTATTATATTGTTATAGGTAGGTCAGAGGCAAACCAGAGAGCACCTTAGGCTAAATATAAGACTGTAAAAAAACAGGTAGATTTGAGGTAAACGAGAACGCTGCATTAAATATAATACTGTAAAAAAAAAAAACACAGGCAGATCAGTGGAAAACCAGAGAGCAGCTTTAAATACAGAAGGTCGAGACAATCCAAAGAGCAGCCTTAGGCTAAAGATAAGACTGTAAAAACGCATTTTGTGCATTAGTAAACCAGAGAGAAGCTAAAAAATAAATAAAGGTGTATCTAACCAACGACCATAAGTTTATATTAAACAACAAGCAAACTAACGGCACATTTTTTATTCCATACGTTAGATCAAATTCATACAAGTGCCCCTTCTTCCCTAGTGCTTTTAGAGAATGGAATGAGTTGCCTGAATCAGTCATGAAAAGTAACGACCTGGCAGAGTTTAAGTCATTGATTCCCATGCATGACTAGATTGAAACATGAAATGCGTAGGACGTAATTATCTTCTTTTTTGAAGTAACGTCTGTAATATATAAGATAAGCTAAGACAGATTTATTTTCGTGTTTTTGTATTTTCCTTGCACTACAATGTAGCCTACAAAAGAAAATTGAGAGAGCTAAGGCATAAAAAAAGCTTAAACACATTTCAAAACTCTGATAGAGACAGACATCAGGTGTTTTGTTTTAGGACTAGAGACAGAAATTCAAAATTTGATAAATTGCTTCCAAGTTAAATTTAGACAATTGATTTAGTTTCAGAATGCTAACTATAAAATATAATAATTAGGGCTATGTTAAGGTTTATAGCACAATAAACAGCCTTATACATGCAGGGTCCGATTTAAGGGAGTGTAGGCGGGGCTACTATCCTAGAGACTCCACAAAAGAGAGACTCCACAATACACAAACAAATACTTTTTTTCTTTTTGTGTTAAGAAATTACAAAATTTAACAAAAATTGTCGCTAGTATAATTTATATATGCTATAAATTAAATACTTATATCGAGTCTCCTCACTCCTATTCTTTAATGCCAAATGCAATCATTAGCAGAAATTATAAAAAGGAGCGAGGATTAACGTTTTCACTCTACCGCCCCCTCCCTTTCCCAGACGAAAACATGACGGTTTAAAACAGAATAGTCAAATATGGCGACAGAGTTTATGTAATTGCACACGAATTTATCTTAGTTATTTTAAGAAAGACTTTGTTTTGGAAAATTTAGAATTCATACTAAATTTTTCATTTTAAGAGTAACAATTAAATTGAGATCTGAACCCAAATATTATTTTCCTAGTCACCTTTTTCCAACCTTTACTCATACTGATTTTTTTCTATTGTATAAAAAATTTTGAGTCTATAACTCACAACAAATCGGTTGAATTTGCAATGTAGTAAGGGCCTGAAAATTCATATTAGAATATTTTTCAAGTAAAACATTATTCAAGAGGTCCTTTTTAATAGGATGAATAACGAATCAGCAAAATGCGTTTCTGCAGTGAAGAATGCAAGAAAACGATTTTGGCGTCGGGGCTTCTGGGCGTAAGGGTTTTGAAAAAAATCGCCTCCCCCTTTTCCAAAGTTCTGGATCCGCTTGTATCGTACACGTATTGTATAAATGAAGCTCCCGATTTACGGCAGTGGGTTTTATCTTCCACAAACTCAATAATATATATTTTGTTTACTTAAATATGCACATTAAATAGCTTTTTTAAAAAATAGAAGAAAAAATGATATTAAATGTACAAATTCTAATTCTTTCTTCTAAAATATGGCATGCTTTTAGGAATAATAATTATTATTAAGAAGTGGATTTTTATTAAAGCTGTCAAAAACAGTTTAGGGGCCTTCCCATACTTAAATCCGGCCCTTAATGCATATCACCATTTGGCTTACCAGTTAATAGCGAAAGTTACTTTTAAAAAAAATTAGTTTGCAACCAACGTCTAAGGATTTACACCTAGGTCTACACTTGTGTATAAAACAACAACAAAAAAAAAACCCAGCTGTAAAAAAAGTCTTGTTTTGTAAACTTGTGCTCTCACCAGGTAACTTCAGCTGTCCGTCAACATTCGGTATCTACCCTGACACATCAGACTGCCGCAAGTTCTATCAGTGCGTCTGGTACGTCGCCTTCCATCACATGTGCGGACGCGGCACGGCCTGGAATCAAGACAACCGGACATGTGACTGGCCGAAACGGACCGACTGCTTACTATCAATGGAAGGCGAGCTTGTCAACTGATCGTCTGCATCACCGAGTGTTCAAAAGTGTATAAAGTGACTCTGCACCGCGCTACTGACTCCTCATTGAATGTGGGCTGTTCTTGAGCTAGGCGGTGTTCAGTAAAGACAAAACCAATCCGTTCTATAAATATCGTTTTCATTTGTATTGTTTTATTGTTTATTTGTTGTGTAGTAAACATACTTGAATGTTAATACATCTTTATTTTCTAATATAAAAATAGCAATGCACATTTAAAAAAAAAAAAACATTTTTATTTTTGTTCAAGCTTATCCGCAAATTAAATTGGTATCTAACAAATTTAATTTTTAAATAAACAAGGAAAACTATGTCCTCATGAGTTAATGTCTTTATTTTTCTTGCATCATCGCAATGACTATCTACTAAAAAAATTGAAAAAAAAAAAAGAAGATACTAATGACTATTTCTACATTTTCCCCATCAACTGTATACAAGAATTTAAATTTAACAGGCTCCACCACTCTAGGCTCAAAGCTTACAGGCTCCACCACTCTAGGTTAAAAGCTTACAAAAAAAATAAATGAACATTTAGTTTATGTTTGAGAAATCATTCTGCTTGCCAGAATGTAGGTTCTTATGATGTGGAACCATATGACTGAGTTTGTTTAACATTTCTAAACTGTAACCATTAGAAAAGTTTGAACGAAAGTTTGCACTATGAAGTAAGACAAAAGATATACTGGTAGAAGTTCATAAAATGTTTAGTGATTCCTCTAAACATCAACAGTGTCAGACTCAACTTCATTCCCTTTTTAGTTTTAATTGTATTTGTAAACAAAAGTTTTCTTTCCTTTTTTTGACCAATTAACTGTCTCCCCATCACCTTTTTGTTTTAGCTCATATGGTGCTGCTTGATCATCAACAGAAAAAAAATGTGCAAAATAATGAATACAGAAAAGTGTGCTTTCACACATGAACCTATATTCTAGCCAGCAGTTTAATGTTATTTCATTCAGTTATTGACTTGAATACAGAAATGAGTGGTTCCACTTATGAGCCCACATCCTGGCAAGCAGTTCATTGTTATTTCATTCAGTTATTGACTTTCTTGTTCTTATATGTTGATATACATTTTTACTGCAATCCCAATCAGAAAACTCAAGTTGAAAAGCTATAATTGTGCCCAAAAAAAAAAATTTTTTTCCTGTAAATTAATCTCTAGACAAAAGAACAAATACAGACTTTTTGCTTTACATTTATATGCAAGTGCACTACATCAGACATCAAGTGTCAATAGTTGTAAATCTAGACTAAGTATGGCAGCTTTGTTCAGGAGACTTTAGAATTATGTAGATAATGAGAATGAGTATTTTGTGTGAGAAAAAGAGAAACAAACATACAATGAAGAGAGCTCTCTTCATTGCTATTATCGAGAGAAAGAACAAAGGAAACATACAAAATGGAATATGTCATTATATTACCATTATATTATTAAATAAAGCCAAATTGTAAGATCTATATGATAGTTTTCCAGAAAGACATTTGAGAATAACAATTATGAACATCAAAATGTATTCATAAAATCTGTCAAATATATCAGATGCTATAATGCAGCTGATACTGCTATAGCAAAAAGCAATTTAAAAATAAAATAATAATTGTAAACTATAGACCAAATATCAATCATTAGTATTTACAAAAAGAGCAAGATTCCTTAATGTATAATCTCAGTTTTAATAGAAAAATAATAATAATAATAAGCAACAAGCAAAATAGAAAAAAATACTTTTTACAAAAGCTTATCTTGTCTTAAGGTACAAACTCCCAATTTACAACAACACATTTCTAAATTAAGTAGATTTTACTTCCCTTTTTTATATGAAACAATATAATTAATTACAATTAATTGACTTATTGGTTATTTTTTTTGATACATGTTTTCCTAGGTACAATAAATAATTGTGTTAAGTTTCAACTGCATCTGAAAATGGGTGTTGGGAAAAATAACATGTTCAAAATATTTCCTAGACAGAGAGAGTAAGTTGATATAAGCTTTGTAAAGAAAAAGAAAATTGGTTTGCTTACAATGTGGTTCAGTCTAATGCTACCAAAAAAACCAGCCCTACCAAAGCTTCTCTTTAGACATTCAGTACAACGTTTGTATATCTGAATTTAACTATGTATATGACTGGTAAAAGTTTCAAAAGTAAAATTCCTTTGTTCAGAAAAGCTTTCATTTAATTAAAAAAACAAAAAAACAAAAATAATTTCATGAAAGTATGAATGTAACAACCAATGAAATCAGATAATGCAAAAAAAAAAGGAAGTAATTAATGACCAGGTTTATAAGGGTTAAAGTCATCCTTGCGTAATGAGGCCAGACAATGGTTGACCACTCGATGGTGAGCCTCATCAGCTCTGATGGCCAGTATGACATCTTTCATGGTGGCATTAGGCTGTAAAAAACAAATCAATTAATCATTTGGCAGAATATTTTATGCTAATGTAAATAAAGACACATGGGAGATACACCACAACAGAAAGCAATAATAATAAAGTTAAAACATCATAATAAAGTTAAAACATCATGATAAAGTTAAAACATCATAATAAAGTTAAAACATCATAATAACGTAAAACAGATATAAAATGTCAAGGTAGTGCTTTATTAATTTTTGTTGAGCCAAACCTCAAACTATTTCTAACCATAGATTATCCTGTTTTTAGTTCTGAAGACCTTACAGCTACAAACCAGTTCTAACTACTTGTGTCATATGTGAAATGATAGACAACTTACTTGAAGCTTCCAATATCTTACAGCAACATCAGGAGCTGGTTGTGTCTTCCAGTGTTTCATATTACCTTGTTCAATATCCTGTCAAAGCAAAAATTAATGACTTGTGATGCGACTGAGAATTTTTTAAAAAATCTTCGGAACATTTAGCTTTGACAAAACCAAATTGAAAGACATTTTTGTAATTATTTAGTTCTGTTGATTACATGTTAATATATAGCAAAAAAATCCTAATTGTAAAAAAAAAAAGCTTCACACTTCAACTGACATCACCTCTATCAACTAATCACCGATATTCTCACCATATGCCTTTGTGGCTAAGGAAGGAAGTTTTTAATAGTTTTTTTTGCATAAAGCAATTTAGTAACATTACATTAACACAATAAAGAATTTTAGATTAAAAAAAACAGTTATTAAGTAATGCCACTAAATATAAAATAACAAAAAAACAGTGCTCTCCGGGTCACGCTAAAGACTTTATTCTAAAAAATAGTATAATGGCAGCATTTAGCAGCCTGATGGGTGATTTTGAAATAGATAAATCAGTTCTGTGTGGTATTATGGAGTCTAAAACTTCTACTCACATTGTCAATGGGGAAAAAATTGACTAATGCTGTATCACTGTAAACGTAAAACTACTAGGCTTGTAAGGCAACTTATTGTAATGCCCTTTACCTTTAGACAGTTGGTGTAAGTTTTAACAGCTTCTTCTTCCAAGTAGCCCACAAACCTGTGACAATACTTTGGACTCAAAATGTAGCTGATGCCAAACCAGGTGACAAAGAAACCTGGGAAACGAAACAGTTAAGTAGTTCTAGATGCATTCATGTATAAATATCAATCAATAAATATTAATATTTATTTGTAAGGGTGAGTTAAAGGAGAGAAACAGTTAGATGTTAAAATTAAGGAATACCTGTAAATTAAATCAATTATATTGAAATTAAAATGTTGATAGCTGTTATGTGTGCAGCATAGTGTGAATGAGGAATGGTGTGAATGCACGTTGAAAGAAGTAGAGAGAGAGAGAGAGAAAGAGAGAGAGGAAAAAAACAACAACAATGGAGTAACTGGCATCTCTACTATTAACATTGTTTATACTTCATCTCAAGATGAAATTGTTTGTAAACCAACTAGTTGCAGTATTAATTATTATAGCCCTCCATTGCTTTTTTTTTTTTTGTAATTTGTTTCTATTGACATTCATAAATCACTAGTGTTTTTATATTTTCTAGAAAGTTTAATTTCAAATATAGCTACTACAGTGTATATATAAAAACACAAAAAAAAACCCACAAAAAAACAATATAACAAGCAACAATAAAATTATCATTAAATACCTTGGGATCCAATAACACAGAGTCTGAACAGAAGAGAAGGTTGCTTCAACTGTAAGGCTGTCAACAAATGCATTCTTTCATTCTCTGCCTCTTCTAAACAAACCAAAAGGTACAAAGTTCGCTTTACAAAATAAAAATAATTATACCTCAAATACAATATTCATAAATATTTACACAAACATAGTATTTAATAGCTTTTTAAAATAAATACTTAATGTCAAATTAACTATGTACTTAATTCAATGATACTTTAATGAAATTAAGATAAAGATGATTGGCTAAATCTTGAAAAAAAATATTTTCAACTAATATTGCAAGATGAAAAATTTTCATTGAATCATAAAAAGAAAAAAAAAAAGAAAAAAGAAAATGGATTTTAAAAAACCTGGCATGGAATAAACCATGAAACTGTTGAAAGAAATTGAGAGAAAAAAAAACAATTAAAAAATTGGAACGATGTTAAAGATTAATGATTCATTTCTGGATGATAAGAAAATAGTATTATCATATTTTTATAGATTAGGTTTACAAAGGATTTACCCAAAAGTGTGTGTATCCAGCCCTGGTCTCTCTGCATTCTCCTTAATGACCTCATATGCCTCATCATGGCAGCTACCATTCCTGGAACTCCAGCAACAGTTTCCAGGAAACAAATGCGGCTTTAAAAAAATTAGAAAAAAAAATGTATTCCTTTTTTCTGATACGTATATTATACTGTAATGATTGGATGTTGATAAAATGACAGCTATTTCATTTCAAAATGATAAACCTGAAACAATGTCAAGGGATGAGGGTCTATAGGTTTAATACAAATCCTTAACATTTTATGATTGACAAAAATATGTCACTGAAGTTTACCCATGATAGTCCAATGGTTAGGAGACCAAGGTGGTGTTAGATTATCAAAAATGTTGGATTGTCAAAGGTTAGCTGTACTTTTAAGAATTTTGCTGTATATGTCAAGAAAATTTTAGTTATTATGCACTGTAGTAAAATATTCTCTTAAGACTTTTCAATGGTATGAAAAAAAAATAGATGAAAAAGAAGAGTTTATTGATGTAAAAAATGCAAAAAAAAACAACAAAAAAACTTTCAACTATGTTTGGTCAAATTAAAGAGTTTTTCTCTTGGTGGTCTTTACTGGATTTCACAAAATGTTCTAATTTCTCCCAACTATAAAAACCCTTAAATAAAAACCCAGTCTCCAACAGGATTTAAATTTTAGCTACCAAGCTTTATTCTATCTCAATGTTGAGCAAATTTTAAACCCAAATTCTAAAACCTATCAACATTTTTCAAAAAGTCATGTGATCGTACCCAAAAAATTTTAGAAAAAGATTTGGATGTGTATAATAAAAGTTCTTTTTTTTTTTCTTTTTTTTCCTGTTTTGAAAGTTAAAATGCTAAGAGTGATAACATAAGCAAAATTTAAGAGTTTAGGAAATTAAAAAAAATTTATTTTAACCCTAGCTTACTTGATCCATTTTTTCTCATTGGTTTCTCCATGTTTGAATCCAGAGAATAGATCAAATGCAGAGCGTAGAATCTGTACAGTTTTGTAAGCCAACTAAGGAAACATTTATAAATACTTGTATGTTATTAACTACTATCTACATATGCCTAAATAAATACAATTTTAAGATATTACACATTTTTTAAATTTATTATATTTTTTCTGCTAGTCTTTACAAACAATCAGGCAGTGAATTTTACTTTGGTCTCCACACTATAACATTAACAAGCTATTCTTAATTACACTTGTGCACTGTTTGTGAAGCCACCATTAGCATTCATCAAGAAATTATATCAAATATTAAATATAGCAAAAAAGCTGAAGTTTAAACATTTTGGCATGTGATAAATTAAAAAGAAATAAAAAAAAAAAAAGAAAATGAGGGTCATTAGGTACTAATTATGTAGGCCTACTAAAAAACAACAACTATATTTGTCAATATTGTTACAAATCTCCACTATCCAGGCTCTCTACAAGCTGCACCACAGGACACAACAAACTTAAAGGACCTCACAAATCAGGGCTCCAATTAACAGAAATAGTTTAATTTCAAATACATTTCAAATACTGCAAAGTTGGCAACAACATTACACTGACAGTCCAAAAACCTAGCCTTGCTCCGACTTCAAATGTGAAGTGTCTTGACTCAAGCACACTCGCTCTTATATAGGGTCTCTACTGGCCTTCTCGAACCAGATGGAGCGTTGCTTGACCACTCCAGTTGATCACTTTCACAGTGACTTGCATGCGAAATATTTACACACAGGTCGTTGCTGAACTGGCGTGTACTGTTACAGGTCACGGTTGACCGCTTGTCTAGCGCAGGACTGGGGCGATTTGCGTAGGCTAAAAACACACACAGCCTACAACCATCTGTGTCACCACCAGGTTTATAACAATTTATAATAGTTTATTTGACTATACATAATATTAATAAAAGAAACTTACTTTATCAATAATTCCCTCTGGTACTTTATGAGTAATCTCTACATTATGGAGTTGGTCTTCACTCCTATAATCACAATATAAATGACTTAGAGTTCCAATCTGTAATTAACTTGAACATACAGATTAACACATGAATAAAGGGCAAATGTAACAATCTTACTTATGGAACTGTTGATGTGTGTTTTATACAGGTTGTACCACTCAGAGTTTGGTAGTTATCATCCTTTGTAACTGCTGTTATCAACCACTGAATTGTCATTTATAGCTAACACTAAGAGTTTTGTTATTAATTGTTTATGATAATCAAACAAGGAAATCCTATGCCAACTGGGAGTCGAACACTTAGCGGGGTTGCAACAGAGCGCCGCATGAGGTTTGCGGGACATGTTCTACAACAAAATGAACAACGCATACCAAGAGTTGCGATGACATCGAGGCCAATACGAGGAAAGCGCAAACAGGGACGTCCTTGTATAACTTGGCATCACACCTTCATGGAGGACCTCAGAACAGTGGACACCAGGTGGGAAGAGGCTTCAGGCATTGCCAATGACAGATCTTTATGGAGAAAGCTTGCCATCCAATGCGCCGAAAGGCGCGGGTGGACCTAAGCCTACGTTTAATCAACAGGAACTATTTCCAAATGTAGGCAACAAATATGATGTATTAGTTCAGGTGTTTAGTATATAAAGGATCTGTTGAAACATTACATATTTAACAAATGTATCATAGGTCTAACTTTTTTTATTCCATATTTAGCAACATGCCTGCTGGCACAAAATTGAACTAATCTGACATTCACTAGACAAAAGTGATAGATTATTTAGAAAAAAAAACAATGGTTAGGTTAACATAACAGAGGTCTAAACTAGATCACCATTTACCTTTTTTATTTTAAGGTTAGTTGTGAAATATGTAGAAATCCTTTCGAATTTCATTTCAGTAAAAGTAACAGCAGATAATTAATCCAATTTTTAAAGGTTATAAAAAAATAAAAAAACAGAAACATCAGATATATATCAAGAATTTATAATAAATCATTTTAGCTATCAAATTCTAGAGTTTAAATCATTTTAATTGTAAAATTGTAGAATTTAAATCATTTTAGCTGTCATATCCTATACAAAATTTTTGAAGAATTCAAAATGCAATGATAGTTGACCATATTATCTTAACATAATTAGAGTCTCATTTTCTTCATTGTTTTTTTTTTATTAGCCCAAACCAATGAGATACACAAGCACATATCCTTTTACAACCTGAGTTCAATTCAGATGATTTACTTGAAATTTTTTTTTGCTGTTTTAATAAAAAGGGGAAAAAAATAATTTTAATTTAGACTTAAATTTTAAACTAGATCACAAAGTATTAATTAAAATGTTTTTTAAAAGAAAAATCATTTAATTTTATTAGCTCTCAAGTCCTCACCCAGAAGAAGTTTAAATGATGATGAAGCTGGCAGTTAATTTCTGACCACATGATATTATTGACCATTACCTCAAGAAATGGCTGAGCACTAATTGAATTTTATTAGCTTTAATGATAAGTAAACAGTAACATTTTTTTTCTTAATTTACTTTAATTAGAGATAATTTTTAAAGTAATTTTGTTTTATATTTTATAAGACTATATTTTTCAGCAAATGTTAAAAAAAAAGGTATAATTGTTGATTGAAGTGGTCTTTTTGCCATTCGATAGAATAGTTACCATATTGGGTGTGGCATTGCATACATTCCTATGGGAGGGTTGTCCTTTTCTTTGTCATCTTTTTTGACAGGTGGAGAGGAACTTGACCTGAAATTAGGCAGTTTAATAAAAGACTACATAGGTCATAGAGTTTATCAATCTTAAATAACATAGTTTTGTAGACAGAATGGTAACAAATAACTTTATTAATACCAACTAATGTCAGACTTAAAAATTTGTTTGAAGTCTGATTTAGAATGCTAATCTCGAGGAGTATGATGCTTGGTTATCTAATCTTTTTTATGTCATGTGCGATTTCTAATGTCCTAAAAATTGAACAGTTTAAATCCAAAGCAAGTATTTTAGTTAAGATGACTTTTAAAGATTTTCTTGAATTCTGTTAGATTTAAATGGCACTAGAAATTTTTTAGTTTGAATAAGTAAGCCTGGCAGTCCAAGGTTTTTGGAAGAGATAATTTCAGCCTCTCAAGTCCTCACCCAGAAGAAGTTTAAATGATGATGAAGCTGGCAGTTAATTTCTGACCACATGATATTATTGGCCATCACCTCAAGAAATGGCTGAGCACTAATTGGATGGATGAGAACATAGTTGTGATGCTAAAATGTTTTAGTATCAACTATTTATAAATGTATGCTTACAAGGAAGACAAAAAAATCAAGCTTAAAAAATTTAGGAAAATTGTTACTTATATAACTATGTGCACTTAATTACCTGAAGTGAGCCAAATCAGATGGATTAGGTAATTTATCATATTTAGTCTCAGTTTGCTTGTCATCTGCAATACCCCTAATCTAAAAAATAAAAAATTTTAGTTGAGACATGCTTGTATATATTTCTTTAGAATAGGTTGAATATTTATGTATTATTTTTATTACCTGTTCTATAGTTCGTAAAGGTAAAATAAAAATAAATGGAAAATAAAATTTAAAAACAAATTGAATTGTATATTTAATTATTTTCTAGTGAACCACAGTGAAGCAATAGTTACTTTTTTTTTAACATTTAATGTTAATGAATGTATCTTAATATCAGACCATTTCAAAGTAAGAACTGCTTTATAGAAATTGTATCAATGGCTTGCTAACATTTAGAGCCTTACATGAGATTAATGAAGTTATAATTTCTCTTCAAAATTAAGACTGTAGCTCTTCCAAATATTTTGACTTTTGGATTTTTTTTTTCCATATATTTTTTTAAGAAAGGGGTGTTTTTATCGACTCCCCCCATCCATATCCTTGTACTAGCAAGGGAGATAACCTATATAAAAGATGTAAGTGTTATGTAATAAACTAAAAACTTGTAAAAGTTATCCGTTTTAAGTCTCATTCCTTCTTTTGACAGAAATAGTAATATATATATTATATATATATGTCGGTGGCAATTACATCTCGAGAGACGATCTTTTCCCTTTGCAACTTCTTGTGTGACTAAAGAGGCCAATCCATGATACACAGCTGCGATTGCAGGTTGGGCATATATAATCACCAGGTGCCGTTGCATTTTCACCCTTCTTTCTGCTTGTGTTGTGTATGGCATCTGCAATCCGAGACCCTTCCTTTATGCTCTCTCTCCATGTGGATCTATCCAGTGCTACTTTTACCCACCTGCTAGTGTCTATTTTGAAGAGCTTCATGTCCCGTTTGCATGCATCTGTATACCATAAAAGTGGGCGACCAGAGGCTCTCCTGCCATACAGAATGTCTTGTGAACGTCAACCTACTGGCATTCTACGAAAGTGGCCAAGCCAGCCAAGGCAGCTGCCGCTGATAACAGAGCGGATGTCCTGGCACCCTGCTCTTCGTAGCACTTCCTAATTGGTTATTTTATCTAGCCACCTTATTTTAAAGATCAGCCTTAGGCATCGGAGGTGGAAGACATTCAGCTTTTTTTCCTGCCATGAGTAGGTTGACCATGTTTCACTTCCGTTTAGCAAAGTGCTTAACACACAGGTTCGGTAGACTAAGTTTTTAGTATTGTTAGTCAGCAATATGTTGTCCTGCACTCTATTCTGCAACCGTGACATGGTGCCCATTGCTTTGGCTATCCTGTTGTTAATGTCTTTATCCAGTAGAGTATTGTTGGATATGATGGAGCCAAGATAGCAAAAGTGATCAACAATTTCTAGTGGTTGGCCATTAATGATTACTTGAGGTGCAGTCTTGCTATGACTAATATTTAAGCCGAACTTCTGGCAAGCAGCAGATAGTTTGTCAACCAGGCAGGGACTGAAGCTGAATATCATATATCTGATATTCAGCTGATATATATATATATATATATATATATATATATATATATATATATATATATATATATGAAAGGAAGTCTGTGCAGCAGGCATTGAGCTACAGAATGAAAATAAATGATGTATCGTTTTGAATATATTATAGTGCTAGGTACCTAAAACAATTGCATATGGTGACTGATGTTAGTTGTTTGACCAATACTGCAATTTATAATAATTTACAGGACAGAAAGAAGATTCAAGTTCTTTATATTTAAAGCTACTCATGTGAAATCAGTTCATTTTGGCTCATCAAGATCAGTGAATTTTTCTTTACAAAAAAGCAATGATTTCTGTTTATCAATGTTTATACATTGCATTAAGAGGCACTCCTCTTTCTGCAAATAACATTCTGAAGAAAATGTTACAGGCATATGTTTGGGTGATTGATGAACTACAGTAAAAAGCTGCTATGTCTGAGAAATAGGATGACCTACTTCCTACTTAATATATTTAGTTTGACATTCTAAGTAAAAGTAAACCTAGTTTTCAAATGTATTTAAAAGGTAGCCGGTATAGGTATCTGGGCATCTAAACTATTACCATCAATAACCAACATTAGATTTATATAGTCTTCTTTTCTTTCCTCCTTTAGGTTTCTCTTTTCTGGTAACCTTTCTCTGTGTAGTCCTATTCCTTTAGGTGTGACAGACTTGATCAAGTGATATCTTCAAATTGTATATCAGAAATCTCTTATTACTATAATGTGTAATTTCTAGATTCTCTGATTACTCTAAAAATTAAGAAGTGACATTAAATTTGAATAATATCAGAAAATATAATTTTATATGAAAATGCATTTTTAGTTCATTTGTTCTGGACATTAAACATCCAGTAATGTCATATTGTCTTTTATTCTATATATAGATCTATAGAATCTAGCATATTGATCTTGATCTAACTGCTTCTTGGTGTGAAAAAAAAAGGTTTTACACTTACACATGACTTACCTGCACCACTAGAAACTGATAACCTTCAATAAATGATGTTCTTAATCCTGTTCTCTGACACAAGAGTTTTTTCCCATTTTTATGAGTAAATGTTGAAGTTGAAGGCAACAAAGATGCAATTGAGTTGCTGCCGCCAAACTTTGTAAATCCTCGAATAATTGAAACCATGTTCATTGTAACTAAACTAAATTAATAAATGTCTAGATCTATTGATACTTCAATTTAAACCAATAGAATGTCCTGGAGTGAATATCACTATAGCCACTAGAGTCTATAGTCTATACTATAGTCAAGGGCCTATAATCCGTGCAGTTAAGAATAAATAAACGGTCCTTCCAACTAAAATTAGATATTTATATCATTAATAGTTCTAGAATCTAGATGTAGAACAGAATAGATTCTAAAGATTTTTTTATCTGTTGATCTATACTCCTCTTAGATCTATTAGATATTATTAAAAAATTAAATATTGTATTACATGGACTTTATGATAGAGTATAGAAATAGAGAGTATAGAGAAAATAATAACATATCTAAATATTTGACTACAAATCTTCTAGAATCTAGACATATATATTATATTTGTTATTGTTTTGTCTAAAGTAAATCAAACAATTTTCAGTGACTTTGTAAGTAGCCTAGACAGATATCAAAATATCCATTCAGGCCTACCCGTCTACACTCTACATCTAGCTCTAGTGACAATCTAGTCAGAATAAATAGGACAGAGCAAATGTAAAGCGAAAAAACACTCAGACTCAGCTGTTATTTGACATAACGTATTTAGAACTCCCGGTAAATATTGAGATCAGGTCACTGCCATGCGCATTGGCTACACAGTCGCTCGTATCTGATTTTTTTTAAAATTTTCCCCACAATCTGCCTCTCTCTCTTCTCTCTCTGTCCTGAGCACCTCATAGTGTACGTAGGAGAGAAAGTATAACTGGCTCAAAGCTTTTCAATTTCAAAATTAAAAAAAAAAAGGCCTAACAAAATTATAAGAATTTCCCCTAACCTTTTTATAAAAGGAATGGTGGTATTGCTTTTAGAAGGATACGGATTTTTCTCTCTCTTAAATCAATGACAGTCTGGTCGTGTGATATTCGTTCTGTAGCATACTGTCGTTTCGATGGTCCTTTGGTGGATTGGTTCGAACCCCGCCCGTATTGGGATAGGATACTAGGGTCAAACAGAGCAAAAAGTGGAGGATCAATAAAAAGAGATGAGCTTGGCATCCGCTGCAATGAGCAAATTGTGGAAAATCTGGAAAAGTAATCAGCTTCAAGTAATATATTATATATATATACTCTTCGCTAGTGGTCTCTGTATGGTTGTGATCGTTGTAACGGCTGGACACTGAATGCCGAGACCATAGACATAAAATATATCCGAGGCTTAAAAAAGAAATCAAGCCTTTGAGAGTAAATGCTACAGAATAATGTTGAGTAGGCTATCAGGTATCAGGAAAAAAAGACAAAATGAGTCTGGACCTGGACTGTTACAAATCAACACTCTAGCTGCCAAAGAGAAAGAACTCTTCAATACTGTGAGTGTGAAGAGACTTGTATTGTCAAATTGTAAGACTTGACTATAACCCTGACCTCTGTGACTCCGTGTCGAAGAGTGACCTCCGTAACCGTATGTCGAAGGCGCCGATCGAAGGCGCCGCTATGACTGGACTGGCTGGACAATGTAAAATAATGGACTGGCCTTTCTCTTAATACTGTCACAGCCGGGAGGGGGGGGGTGAGAAAAGCAAAAGTGGTAGGATTAGCCTACTTTAATTTACGGCCGCAAAGTATGTGTTCGTGTGTAGGACTGGGTGGTGGACATTATATAACGTATAGTTACTAGTCAAATTAAAAGTCGATGCTGCAGGATGAAAAAAAAAAAAAGAAGAGGTTGGGGAGAGAGAGAGAGAGAGGGGGGGGGGAGGGGGAGAAAATATTAGCCTACTGATACTGATACTAGAAATCATTATTGGTATAGTTGAAGTGCGGACCATATATTGAAAGTTCAAGGACATTTTAAAAAAAAAGGAAAGGATCTTCCATCTCAAATAAACAGTATAATATATAGCCTGGGAACAAATCAACGGGCGTAGCCGATGTGTCATGCTAAACACTAACTCATAATATGCAAATACAAAAACCAATCAAAACCAGGAGAGTTTGAGGAGGCCCATTTCTTATTCCATATGCAAAGACAAAGTCGAATAAGTGATATAGCATCAAACTATTGACACGGATTACCTGAATCAGCTAGGAAAACCATTGACTTAAATTAGCAAATTTTTAGTATCAAATTATCATGAATGACTATAGACTGACTCAAGGATACGCGTAAGACGTACTTCTCTCTGTTAAGAAGGGATAAACACGATAAATAAGAACAATCGTGAACTCATCATTACACGAAAAAAAAAAACAATCCAAAGGAAAACATAATATATCGTCTATATAGGCAATATCAGTGATTCCCAACCTAATTCGACCTGCGGGCTATTTTAATTTCCAACACTCGTGTCGCGGTCCACGTGTAGGCTACAAAACGAAATGAAATCGACCCGAAACTATTTGATTAGAAATTTACATTAATTAATGAGACATTGGAAGTTCCTTTTTTTTTTACTCGTCGGAAGTGGCTTGAATTCATTTCTCTACTTAAAATGTGAGCAAAATTGTAGCTAGCTTTACCACCGATTCATTTTCTTGTTTCTTTTTGTATAATATTCTCATCAATCCTCCACTCTCTAAGCGTAGTTTAACAATCTTTTATTCGCGGCTCAAACCACTAGCGGATCCAGAATTAATTGTGTGGGGGGGGGGCAATTTTTTTCCAAACCCTAACCCTAACGCCGAGTAAACCCTAACCCTATGCATAAACGTGCGTACAGCATATATATATGAGAATAAAAGAGAGCAGTGTTTCTCAACCTTCGGCGAAAAAAAAAAGTCATGTTGAGGCCTTTCTCATGCAAGCTTGGGGGTCTCGGAAGCCCCAACGCCAAAAGCGATTTCTTGCATTCTTCACTGAAGAAACGCATTCTCCTGACATTTATAGCTCATTATTTTTCAGTGGGGTTCGGGGCGAAGCTCCGACGCAAAAAGCGTTTTCTTGCATTCATCACTGCAGAAACGCATTCTCCTGATATTTATGGCTCATTATTCATCAGTGGGGTTCGTGTCGAAGCCCAATCACAAAAAGCGTTTTCTTGCATTCTTCACTGAAGAAACGCATTCTCCTGACCTAAAGCTCATTATTCATCCTATTATAAAGGACCTTTTGAATAATGTTGAAAAATATTATAATATAAATTTTTAGGCCCTTAATATATGAACCGATTTGTTCTTTGAAAAGATAAGATACCCCACCCCCCACATATCTTTAGATTAAGGCTTCGAGGATCGCCGCCGAATTTTTTTTTTCATAAATAATATTCCATAAAGTTCAAGCATAAATTGTAAGTTATAATCCAAAACTTATTTAACTAGAAAAATATCAGATTGAGTAAAGGTAGGGAAAAGGCGACTAGGAAAAGATTATTTGGGTTTAGAACTCATCAATTACATAAACTCTATCTGGAAAGGGGAGGGGGCGATAGAGTGAAAACGATTAATCCTCACTCCTTTTTATAATTTCTGCTAATGATTGCATTTGGCATTAAAGAATAGGGTTGGGGCGACTCGATAAAAGAATTTAATTTTATAGCATGTATAAATTATATTAGTGACAGATTTTTTATTTATTTTGTAATTTCTTAACTATAATACAAAAAGAAAAAATATTGGTTTGTCCCATGTGGGGAAGGTGATTGCATGTATCGCCCCTCCCACCTGGTACAACCCTTTTTCATTTTATATTTACTAATGATAAAATTTGAGATTAGAGTGTGGTGCGACATAATACACAATGGGTTCACGTAGTTTATATTATATACATATTCAACTAATTTTGTTCACATACAATGATTTCTCCATAAAAATAGGACCGCCCCCCCCCACTCAGAGGGCTAGAGTGGGGAGAGCATTACATGCATCGCTTCCCCCCCCCCCCCCACCGAATCGGCAAAAATACCTGAAGGAGAGCGACATAATATAAAATTTATATATTTATTCAACTAATTTTGTTCACAAACTATGATTTCTCCAAAAAGTAGGACCGCTCCCCCCACTCAAAGGTTTTAGGTGGGAAGGGCAGTAGAGGTATTCGATCCCCACCCCATCGGCCAACAGGGGAACGACATAATATAAAGATCGGTTAAAATACCAAAAACAAGTTTTAATCATATATAATAGATATTCAATTGATTCTGTTAGCAAACTGTGATTTATACATATAAATTATACCGCCCCCCCACTCAAAATTTTATGGGGGGGGGGGCGGAATTGATGCCATCGCCCCCTCCCGACCCCACCATATCGACCAACATACTAGAGGGGGGGGGGCGAAATAGTCTAAAAATAAGTTTAAATATAAATAATTAGTATATATTATTAACAAGTAATAAATTCGGATACAAATTGTGTGAATTCTATACTAAATATCGTCCGCCCCCCCTTCGGGGGGGGGGAGTGGTCGGCCGAGTGGGGGTGGGGCGATCGCCCCTACCGCCCCCCCCTGGATCCGCCAGTGGCTCAAACCGAAAATATCATCAGATAAGTTTCACAATGCCGTTATTTATGTTTTGTTTTAAACAGCCACACTTATTATCATGTTCCACAAAAAGTAAAGATCCGTTCACTTTCCCAGGCACATTCTACATTCAAAGTCCCATATTATTGCATAAACACATAAATGTTATAGGTTAATATTATATAGTGAAGGCCTCACGTAGGAAAAGATGCATTTTTCAAACTTTTTTTTTTTAAAGGAGGGTTTTTCTACACTTTTTGATGGCGTTTCGGCGGGCCAGATTTTGGGAATCACTGGGCAACTTATTATCTAGCCGTCTACAGGCCAAATTATCCTCCCCCTTTTTTTTGTGCATTCAATTTTTTTTTCTTTTTAGATCTAAGTAAGTCGGTGTTCTGAACGATATGTTATTGTAGGCTGAAAAGGTCGAGTGCACTAAGCCGGAATAAAAGTGTTTCATCATCACAGTACTAAATTATATGATGAAACCCGGCCGACCTGTTTTTTTTTTTTTTTTGCTAAGCTACTTCAAATATAGAAATTGTTTCATGATGTCTTTAAGTGCACAACATCTAGATTTAATAAAATCTTTTCTATTTAAATTATAATAAATTTAGGTTATTAACTAGATTTAGATTTAAAGCTTTTAGTAACTTTTACAGTGGACAAAATCATACGCTAAATTGTTTATAACGTACGGTACAGCAACGGTTATTTGACTACATATTAATGTACTTCTACTCCTTATTGCGCATGTCTGTGGCCTCATTTCATCATTAACCGGGTGTTATAAATACCTTGCACTGTATTCAACTAAACAGCTGAGCTGATGCTTATTTCGAGAGAGAAAAAAACACGCTAGTAGAGGTCTACGTCTGTTGTGGATGACTGGATTCGCGCTAGATAAAAACAAACAAACAATCATTTCGTGCATATTTTAAATAGTTCTAGTAATCTAAATCTAGCTAAGTTTATTTAATTATCACTGAATCATTGCATTTTCTATTTTGTGAATCAAAAAGTGTTAAAAAGAAATCAGAATGGGTAGTTCTACAATCTCAGTTTCATCATTCCGTGGACTCACAAAACTAACTGGGAACTTTTCTTTTTATCATTTACCAACGATTCATCCTAAGATCAATTCTTTGGCTATTGGTAGCAGTTGTAATCACCGTCGTTTTATTCATAGCAAAATAGACAAGAGGGAAAATGCCATTTATTCAGAAGCTTGTTCAAGCCCACCATTAAACCACATTAAAGATAATAATGTTACAAAATCTTTTTCAAAGCAATGGAACAGCCAGAGGTTAGATCTTCTACAAGTAAGTAGATCTAATATCTTTAGTATTTATTTGTTACATGTAATTACATAGGCTATAGCTCGAATCTATAATAATATAGATCTGTCATCCACATATTGATGAAACTGTAAACAAATCAAACATTAGGGTTTATTAAAAGAAATTTCTATAAATCAAATAAGAACATAAAACTAAAATGTTATTTAACCTTGGTTAGGCCAATAATAGAATATGCATCCTCCGTTTGGGACCCCTCAACTCAAGAAAACATTAAGAAAATGGAACAGACACAGCACAGGGTATAAAATAGAGCAGTGAGATTCATAACAAAAGAATATTCACATTTGACTAGAGTAACACCTTTACTTTTTTTTAGTAAAATCACTAAATTTAGAAAGCCTTCAGGACAGAAGACTCAAAAGTAAAGTAGCAATTATACATAAAACACTGAACCATAATCTTCAAATACAACAATTTAATAAAATACTATGAAAGACACAAAGATAAAAGCATATTCCTCGTCCCATATGCTAGGACAAATTTGTACAAATACTCCTTCCTCCCTAGTGCTATTAGGGCATGGAATGGGTTGTCTGAGCTAGCCAGGAAAACCAGTGACTTAAATTGGCAGAATTTAAGTCATTGGTTAATATGCATGACGTGTAGGACGTAATCATCTTCTTTTTTGAAGTAATGTCTGTATTATATAAGATAAGATAAGATAAGAAGAAAGATCTAGACTATATTCTACTGACATAAAATGTGTAGGATTATCTTCCTTGAAGTGTCTGTATCTACAGTGCTACACTAATATAAGATTATGTTATATAAATAAGATAAGATATAGAGACATATATATGTTAAAGTTTCATCTATCTACCAGTATTTAAATATCAACACGATGTCTCTTAAAATTCCCTTTTTCTTTTACAAGCCGTCTTAATTTTTAGTTAATATGTATTATGTATTAATATTATTTCAACATTGTTTTTGCTTTAATTCTCTTTTTTTGTATATAAGGTAAGAGATTTGGCTGATTCCAATCAAATAAACACAGAGGTTGACCAATATCGTAAAGGAAAATTTGATACCATCCCAAATCCATCAGATCTTGCCCATTTCAGGTGATTTTATGTTTGGTCTAACACATTTTCTAGTGTATGTATAATTTGTAAAATTAAATCTTGTTTTGAGGTTATTAGGGAGTCTATAGGCAGGCTCATGTGTAATAATGTTAAGTGGTGCTGTACTGTAGCCGGTTAACAGGCATGAAAATACTAGATTTTATCTGACAGTAAATATAATATATAATTAAAAGCACTTGAATAAAAATAAATAATGTCCTAACTTTCAATTACCGTAGTAAATTTCTAGATATTCCTTGTGGACATTTATAGAAAAGAAAAGGAAATTAAAATTTTTCAAAAGTGCCATTAATTAAACTTAAAGATTTTATTTCCTTATTAAAACTGTAACAGCAATTAAGAAAAAAATACTCATTAAAAATTGTTGAATTCAAATTTATTGTATATAATTTTCTACAGACAAAGTTCTAACAAGGACATTGAATCATCTGTTCCAAATCCAAATAAGGCACTGAACGATCACCCTCCTATTGGCACATATGTTTTACCTCATCCTATATGGTATTTTATATTTCTTTTTTTATACTATTGTCAGACTTATTATTTAAAGATTTTTTTTTGAAAGTAAAAGTGTAACATCCTTCTTATATTTTTGCTAATCTTTGAAGTACATTGTTAGTCCTGTTTCAATTCTGGCATCTCTTTAACTCTTAACCATTTTCTTGTAATTTTCATTAAGTATACTGGATATTTCAGTTATAGTCTGCACCTATTTCATGATAGTTAGTTTTGCAATTGTGAATGAAATGGAATTTTAAAAACATTTCTTATTAATATTAATTAGAATATTCATTCCCAAAGCTTAAGCAATCATTGTGAAAAGTATTTTTCTTCATAATGAAATATATATTTCTCCTGTTCCTTAATTGCTATTGTGGTTTTTAGGGATTCAAAAGTGCTAAACACAGATATGGGATTTATTATGTAAATATTTATAAGTGCTAACAATATTAGGATTGCAAGGAGACAACTACCTATGATTACTGCCCCTTGTTACAAACTAATTAGTGGGGTGGTATAGGCAAGGGAAATACAGTTTGCTAAAGGTAACATGGAGAGCATAAGTAAGACTTGAAAGGCAAAGAATCATAAAGTGTAATCTCTGAATGTTTTTTTCTTGACCCCTAAGAGCTGTTTAAATAATTACTTAAATGTATGTATCAATCTTAGTGATAATTCTGGTGCATCACTGAAATAATATAACATGGATTCAGAACTATCATAACATTTAACATTATGCTATTTGTAAACTGATTCATAGCCTATTGGTTTTCCATTTTTACAGGACTGAAGAACAAGTTCACAGTGTAGAAATAACTCACAAGAAGCCAGAAGGATTTACAGATAATGTTAGTAATCTAGAAATCTTAGGCTACAGACACAATTAAAACAAATTTATGACAATGTTTTTTAAATTTATCGATCTATTTTCTTTCCCCTTACAGCTAGCTTATAAGACAGTCCAGTTATTTCGTTCTGCCTTTGACTTGTTTTCTGGATTTAAATTTGGACAAACAAATGAAAGAAAATGGCTTAAGTAAATAAATACTTGATTATATAGTTTGGCTGTATACCATTAAGTAAACCAGTGCTTTTTTTTCTGTTTCTAAGAATTCAGTTTTGTTTTAACCATTGTTCAAGATGTGGAAATTTATTAACAGAAAGGGTATTGTGCAGGAGTTATTGTAGTACACACCCAGGTAAGTACTAGATACTGTAATTAAAAAAAAAAGGCACTGGTGTTTATCTTGTATTTAATATACTTTGTTAATGAAAAACATTTTTATGAGTCTAATTATTATGTATAGTATAATTATATAATAAAAGTTAGTTGTTTTTTTTTGTAGTAAATAAAAATCTTACATTTTATGGTGCATGTCAGATGAATACTTTAAATAATAGCACATTAACTAATGATAAGGCAGTTAAAATTTCTGTTAATTAAACTAAAATAGAAAAAAAAAACTTAATAAAATTTCATTCAACTCAATTCTTAGTAAAAAAACAAAACAAATTACAATTTTTCAACAACCTTAAACATTTTGTTTCTTTAAATATGATTCCTATTTACTGTCCATTTTTTTGTTTTTAAATTATTTTTTTTTTAAATTATTCAATTAAATTTATTAAAAATTTTCAATGCAATATTTTCTGTACTTCAATGCATTTTTTTAAAATGTATTTTTAAAGTCGAATCTGTTTCCTGGAAACTGTTGCTGGAGTTCCAGGAATGGTAGCTGCCATGATGAGGCATATGAGGTCACTAAGAAGGATGCAGAGAGACCAGGGCTGGATACATACATTACTTGGTAATTGTCTATATTAATTTTAGTAAAATAAATCTTTATCTGTAACATTTCAATGCATCCCTAAAATTCATTTTTAATTTTTTCAGAAGAAGCAGAGAATGAAAGAATGCACCTACTAACAGCCTTACAGTTGAAACAACCTTCTCTTCTCTTCAGAGTGTGTGTCATAGGATCTCAGGGTATAAAAAGCACTTAGCACAATTTTTAAAGATTATTTTAGCCATTATGGAAACACTCTTTTGATAACCTTCTTATATCTCTTACCTGCAAATATATTTCTTTGTACATTTTATTTCTTATCTTTCCAGGTGTGTTTGTCACAATGTTTGGTGTCAGTTACATCATAAGCCCTAAGTTCTGTCATAGGTTTGTGGGCTATCTTGAGGAGGAAGCAGTGAAAACATATTCTAAATGTCTAGAGGTCAGTATTATATTCTCTGTGATACCTTATAATACAAGCATTCATGTTTTACTGAATCAGGATTGTCATCCATAATGACTTGCATATAAAATGAAATATCCCTATAATGGACATATACTGTTTCCTAAAACAGCTTAAAAAAGCAGTTTATGTGATTTAGTGATAAGCAATTTAGGTATGTTTAATATAATGGTGTCTATAACTGACCAGCAGGGTCTGCCCATGATTTATATCACAGAAACTTGTAATAGATTTAGTGCATAAATGTTGCAGATAGTTAGTATATAGCCTGGAAAGTCATTATTGGCATGATAGAGTACAGAAATAAGAAAAGGGAAGTGGTTAGTCACAGCTCCAAAAACAGTTAAACTAAGGACTTTGAGGTACACAGACTTGTTTGATTATATATGGACTTGGCACAGGATAGCGATGTTGACATTGGTCCCTATTTCATATAATTAAACTTTGTGATGTGATTTACTATCAGCAACCTCCTAGGATAATTCATTTGCTCATGCCAAGTGTGTGTTTAAGTACAATTAAACATCGAACATACTTATAATTAAATTAGATGTTTAACTGAAGTATTAATAATTAAATTTAATTATAATTTAAAGCTCTGTAAATGTCTGCCAAGTGTAAATGTTTTTTTTTTTTGGAATTTTTTTTTCTTACACCTGACCTGTATCAGGTGTATATGCTTAGGAGAATACAGAGTTGAAATACCAGCGTTTACTGATAGTTACATGTCTATTTTGTTTACTTTTACAAGGTATTGCTAGTTATTGTCTATTTGATAGAAAAAATTAATTCTAAGTCATAATTATGATTTATTCTGTAAGGATATAGAACATGGTAATATGAAACATTGGAAGACACAGCCAGCTCCAGATGTTGCACTTAGATACTGGAAGCTTCAAGTAAGTTGGAAATTATCTCTAGGAGAAAGTGTTTTACTTTAGAATTGTTTAGTTAAAAAATGTTCCTTCAGAATTGAAGAAAATTTACTTCCTAGCCCAAACTTCCCACTGAACCTGTGTCCATTCAGGTGACCAAAATTAAGTAAAGCATGCATACTGCACGACCAGGCAGTGCATACTGCACGACCAGGCAGCCATCCTGTTAAGAGAAAAAAAAAATGAGACTAACTAACCTAACCATACTAGCTCATAATGGTGTTTAAAGCTTTGATGGTTGGCTAGTATTGACATTAATCTTACAATCTTGATATAACAGTTCAGGGAATTAGCTCACTGTAACTTGTGCACATTTTAACTTGTTTGGGTTTTAAGACAAAATAATTGTTAGGAATTCTTTTCAACAAGAAAGCTGTGTAACCTACAATATTACAATGTAAAGAAATGTGTATGTGAAGAAAAAGTATAAATTAAAAATGATATTTGTAGTTCAAAGACTTGTTTACAATGGCTCAGGTAAAGGATTATGAAAAAAAAAGTGTTGGAAATAATTTTTCTAATTAAATTTTGAATGTTTTTTTCTATTCATTTAATGAAAATATAAAAATGCATGCGTTTATACCAAATCATTAATTTAAAATAAAACTATTTTTTTCATATTTTTAAACAGCCTGATGCCACCATGAAAGATGTCATACTGGCGATCAGAGCTGATGAGGCTCACCATCGAGTTGTCAACCATTGTCTGGCCTCATTACGCAAGGATGAGTTTAACCCTTACAAACCTGGCCAATAATTTTGATACTATTTACAAGTTTTAACAATGTCCATATAAAGCTCTGTAGTTCTGTGACTTGCTTTTCTAGAAGTAAGGCATTTAAATATGAATTATGGTCTTTTAAGAAATCAAAATGGATTAATTCAATCATCTATTGGATTGTAATAATGTCCAAAATCCACAAGAACCTAACAAAAAAACTATTAGTAGTTTTGTATGTGAGTCTCTATCTATGAATATTTTTTTTTTGGTTAAGTTATACATTGACTGAGTATACTTTAAAATAAATATATTTTATGTCATTTACTCACTGAATCTCTATTGGTTTCCAGCACTAACCATTTGTTGTTGTTATATGGTGCAAATAAAACCGCCTATCTAGTTAGGTCAGACAGTAAGGTTTTGTTTCTGATGGAAAATGTAGCCTGCTACTAGGCTAGAGTAGGATTGAAGCATAAAACTTTTTTCTTATTGCAGTCCTTTCACTCCACTGTTTCTCAAAGAAATGACACCATATTTGCATGAACATGCAATTCATCTAGTTTTCTTTTTTGGCTTTTCAAAATTAGCATTTTGAACTCACTTGAGTCCAAGACCAACTCTTAAATGTAAACATACTCTGGTATGTTACATAACTCCTCTTGACCATACATGAAATATAAACAAAATATCTCATGGTCTTTCACTTTAAAAAAAAATATTTTTGTAATGATGGAACCTTGTCTTTCATTGACTCTTGTATTATATTGAAAATGACAGGACTATGTAGTCCATGTAATATGTGTGATCTATGTATTTTAAATGCATATCACTTGTATAAATTAGATTATGTATTTTAAGAGTTTTATTGACATATACAACTTTCCTACAATTTTTTTTAGTTTATATTGTGAGGTAGAAAAAATAAACGTCAACTATGATACATTTCAAAATGTGACTTTCGTCTTTGTTTTTAAATATCTTTTTTTCCCCCCCTTAACTTTCTATACAATTGACAGCAAATAACTCTTTGGATTGCCACATCAAGTCTTACAAGATATGTTTGTAAAATGTTTTACATGTTTTGGATGTTCCTTCAGAGTTGAAGATAATTACTTCCTAGTCCAAACCTCCCGCAAGATGACGGGGGATGGAAGCGGACAGGGTTTGAACTCGGGACCATCGATAAATCTGAACGACAGTCCAGCGTGCAAACTGCACAACCAGGCAGGCATATAACTTTAATTGTCTTTGTAAATGGGTAAAAAGTGATTTGTTGGTTATTAATTCTGACATGTTTAGGGCTGAAATAGTTTTCCTTCTACTACCCCATTTCAGAAATAGATTTGTACAACTTTTAGGTTGAAATAAAATGACCTGTTGTTTTAACTAAAACTACATAAGCTCCTTTTCATATCGGCTTTTCTGCTAACTTGTAAAGCAACATTAAATGTAAGTATTTTTTTTTTCACTTAGGTTAGTCTTGGATGCAAGACCAGATGCTACTAAACACAAGGACTCGCTTAAATCTATCCCCAGTTATAATTTATAACGAGTAACAAACAAAATCGGCCAATTAAAAAAAGTATAATTTCAGACATACCAAAAAATTAAGACAGTTCCAGTCAAGTTGTATGTATTTGATTTAATGAAATTATATCACAGTTGCTAGGACCAGAGTTAAAAAATAAAGCATCAATTAAATATTTTTGTACATTTTTTTAAACGTCGTAAGTGCCCTTGTACAGCTATCTATTATGCAATGGCTGAATAAACTAAAAAAAATTGATGCATGACACCAGTCAGCATATTGCTTTCTCACAACTTCACAAAGCATTGCATTTACTCAAAGTTCTATTTTAAAGATACTTCAACAGCATGAAACAAGATGCTTTAATTGTAGTCATTAGTTATCTTTAATCTAAAATAAGGACTTGAGAAAAGATTTGAAATTGCATTACGCATTAATGAAAACCCCTCATTCATAATTAGTAATGATTATTGTATCTTTATTCCTGTGTAGATATTTTATAACTATTAGTGATTATTGTATCTTTATTCCTGTATACAGATTTTCTAGCTTATTGCTTTATAACAGTATTCCATCTAAAAACAATACAATGAGTTGCCATTTATAATAACTAACAAGTAGAGGATTAGAGAAATTAAATTTCACTTAGATATTTGATAACATCTTAAATAAACTGAGGCACTAATCAAGTTTTGACCAACCTTTCCAAAGATGTACGCATAATGCTTCTTATTCATTTCTTTCATTATTTATGCATAGTGTGACAACAACAAAAGAATCAAAAGTATTATTTAAATGATGAAACTGTCATTGCCAGCGCTGGTGGAATGGACCTGTTTATTGACCAATGTTTTGTCTTTTAACTTTGCCTGCAACAATATATGCTCTACCACACCAGCCCTGATGTCCATCTGTGTGTTTTCTTTCTTGAGTGCTTGAATGGCCTGTTTGATCTTGACCAGTGGTGCTTTTGGAAAGGATACAGAATAGTATAAGCAAATATCTATAATGTAATGAAAATAATATATATGTATATAATATATATATATACATGTCAATGTCCCATAAATAAATGCAACAAAATAAAGCTAATTTCTCGATGCATTCAATCTAATTGCTTCCTGATAACCCAAAAATTGAGTACAATATTGCAGAACTTATAATTAATGCATACACAATGATGAAATCTCCAGGCACATTTAAAAAAAAAGTGATTAATGACATTTTAAATGTATACATTCTTTGACACATGAAAAACTTTGCAGCAATAAAACTTCACCATATAAACCTGCCTTGTATTGATATCAAGGTATGTATCGAAATATATTTGGGATATTTTCTTGTCAGGTATAATTGCTGTTCAAAATGAATTTAGATAATAAGACAAAAATCTGTTTAATAGTTGATAAAACAGGGGTATTTAGCGATATACCTAACTAGGCTTCATTATTAATAATATTTAGAACTTAGAACTGCATGATTCTCAATGAACAAACATTATTTCAATAAAGAGGCAGTTGAGGTATTGTTTTAAAATGTGCATACAGACAAAACTATTTTTTTATGTGAAGGGTATGTAAAAATGGACACAATTTAGCAACGGATCAATTTAATTCTTTTCCATTCAATACAATGAATTTCTGGCAAAAGAGGTTAGCCTACTATGTTCAATTTATTGCCCTCTTTTTTTTTTTTTTCACCAAAATCCCGATATTTAATTCAAGTCTATGACTTAAAATACTTGATCATATTACTGAGATGTGGAACAAAATATCAAACATGGCCAAAGGTTAGAAGCTAGTACTTAGAAAAAGAAAATGTGTGATCTATTAAACTTAGAAATACTGTAAATAAATATATAAAGAAAAACAATTTACCTCCGTCTGTCATACTGCTCCCCCTTTCATCCATTTCTTGTTTGATTTTCTCTAATTCTTCTGTTATCTGTGGGTCAAAGATACATTATCTCATTAATACAGAATTCTATATCAATTACAGCACTAAGCCTTCCAAACTACAAATGATCAGTAGTTTAAAATAAAAAAAAAGAAACAAAAACATTGCAAAATTCAAAAGTGCAATACATTAAATTGTTTCAGTTCATCTTTTCATTGATAAAAAAAAAAAAAGGTGTCTCTCATTACTGTCAGAAGGGAAAAAAAAAAGTGTAGTGAAGTAAAATTTATTGGAATAAAGAAGTAAATAGAAGTAAGATAAAGTGAAGAAAAGAGAAATGAATGAGAGTACTAGAAATTAGAAAAAGAGAAGAAAAAAGAAATCAAGTAAGATAAATAAAAATAAGAAAACGTGAAGAAATAAAGAGAAGAGCACTAACTTAAATTAAGTCAAGACATGAAAAGTTTAGTGAAGCTTAGAATAACAAAGTTATAAATATTATTCACATTTTTACCTCGGCTAACAGCCTTGACCTCTCCGTCACACCACCACTAGCCTGCCTGTACTTTTCTTTAGTCTCTGCTAGAACGTCTTGTGCCTGTCGGAAGGTTACTAGAAGATGCTCTAGCTGGGAATTGATGTATTTTTCTCGGCTGGCAATTTTTTCTAGCGTCCTTGATATCTCATCTTGCAATTTGTCCAGATGAACTTTGCTCTCATTTAAGGAAGTCTTTATTCCGTCATGGTGTTGGTGCATTTGTTCCAAGTGGACACGCCAATCCTAGAGGAAAAAACAAAATTTGCAGTTTTGTTTTACAAGTTTTGAATGCTCCTTTAGAATTAGAGATTAACACATCCTATCCCAAACTTTCAGCAGGATTGTGAGGGATGGTGGCAGACAGGGTTTGAACCAGGGATCACCAAGACGAAAATCTAACCCTCACACCACATTACCAGGCAGCAATCAATACGCACTCAAAATAGTGTTTCTCTTTCTTGTTACATACAGAAGATAAGTATTAACCTCAAAATTTGAGTGTCATGTGGATACCCAAATTGTACTTGGTAAATGTCCATCTGTAAAAGACTTATTGTGCTTGGGCATAATGCTGAATATCAGCACTACTTAGTCAACACTGATGCCTAATAGCCACACTGTTGCAAAGAACAAGACACAAACTTTTTTTTTCCAAATTTTATTTCTATTCTTTTAATAATAAAGAGAAATATTACTTTTCAGTGTATGTATATAATCAGTTGTTCAAAGCACAGATCAGATTTGACAAACATCTTTGAGTTATTAAGAAATGTCATTGTACTCACCTTTGACCACAAAAGAGGAGGTTATTTTTCAATGAAAATATTTATGTTAATTATTGATTTAAAAACACAACATTGAAATATTTCACTACAAGAGTCAAAGAGTACAATTTTTTTTTCAAAAGTTGTTATATAATACATTTAGAATCTCCTATAAAAATGGCATTCTACCACAACAAGAGCTTATGGATTAATTGTCTATAGGTCACCTACTTTATTATCTGTTCTGATAGTAACCCTAAGTTGCGGCATCACTCTTTCTACTTCTAGTTTCCAGTCTGCTGCATCTGTTGTGGACTCCAAGATCTCCTCAGGCTTGCTAGATTCAAAAGTCTGCTGATTGAAGTAGAAAGGAGGCAAGGAATAAGTTTAAAAACAAACAACAGCTTGACATGAGAACTTTTAACTTTCTTTATATTTGATTTAAAAAATAACTTTAAAAAAATCTAAACACTGAAATAATTCTTCACTACTTTTTAAGCTTATTTGTTTACTTTGCTTCCATTTGTTTTAAGCATACATATTTTATTAAATGGTACTGTTAATCATACTGTTATAACAAAAAATTTATAATGAAAATTTCCTTTACAAAATCTTATGAATGAGATACAAAAGTTCACTAATATTTAAAAATTTTAAGAAAAAAAAAATGGTTAGTATAAAAGACTCATTTATTTAATAAAAAGTGCTACCTGATTATTTTCATGTATATTATACTCTATAAAATGTCAAAAAGGATAAAAAAAAACTTTTTTTTTTATACTTTGAAACACTGGTATCTGGTTTAATATAAATATATTTTATTTTATTAGGATTTTGATTTTTTATTTGAAGATAAGTTAATTTGCTTATGAGTTTCCATTACTATAACATTTTGGAAACAATTAAAACATCAATGTAAAAAGATAATAAACTGAATCTCAGTTTAATTCAAACAAATCATAGTTTACTTCTTCAATTTATATGTTTAATAAAGAAAAAACTATTTAACATTTTTTTGTTAAGTGTTTTTGGTGTATTTTTTTTAAAGCACTAAATTACTTTAGTTGTTGTTAATAAATCAATCTTATTTTTTTTTGTAAGGTAAACGTAAACATTTTTCATTAAATTATTTACATTTGTAATATCATGTCTTAGGTCACAATATCAATATATCATAGTAATAGAGTTAAATACATTTTTGTAGAGAGTTCACTTTAGTTAAGTGATAGAGTTTAATATAGTTATGTAAATTATATTTGGTACACTGACATTGAAGCTCTACTCACTTTGTTTTGATTTAGTCTTTTCATTCCCTCCAAATCTAATATAGGCTCGTCATCATCAGCTTCTTCCACATCAGAGTGCTAGAGAGCAAGTAAATATAACTATGAGATGTTAAGCTTCTATCAGAAAGATATTTAATGCATTTGTTGATAGATACAAACAGCTTCTTAAACAAAATTACAAAAGATTAAACCATACTGCCAATGCCATAGATTTCTCAATTTCATTCAATGTTAGTTCTGAATCATCCTCAACAATATTTTCCTCATCCATTTCTTCTTCAGGGTACTGCGGCCTGCAAAAAATGAACAATAAAAAAAAAACAACCAATGACAAGATTTCTGCTGGTTTTAAAATTTAAATAATTAATGCATACACTAACTTTTTTTTAAAACTGAAAATACTAACAAAAGAATAAGTTACACAAATTAGTTCATAAGAGAACTAAAGGAAATGTTGAGAAGACTTACACCCATGAGATAATCTTGATATAAAAAAATGTTCAACCCCTAGAAATACCATGACACTATGATTGCAATATTATATACTAAAATCATGCATATTTTCAAGAAAGTTGTTCAAATATTTTTTTGTTGAGAATTTTTATTTCTTTCTTTCAATCAGTTTGGCACTGGACAGATCCAGATGGAGAGCAAGCATAAAGGAAGGGTCCTGGATGGCTGTTGGTATACACACCAGAAGTAGAAAGTAGGGTGAAAATACAATGGCGATGGTGATTACAGATGCCCAACCTGTGATTGCAGTTATGTATCAAGGATTGGCCACTTCAGTCACGAGAAATTGTAAAGAGAAGCAATATCTCTCAAGATGTAGAATGCCACAAAAATCAGATATACAATTTTATTTTTATACTCAAGTATAGCCCGGCTTTACAAAAGGGTTTACAGCTAAATGAAAATCACAATGTCCACCATAATTTAACTAAAAAAAAACATATGATAAAGAAATCCATCCTACACACATCCTAAAACTTTGATTTGAACATGAAATGGAGGCAGACCTGGTCAACTTAAAGGCACAGATAAGAAAATACAGTGGGATGTGTGGTGCAGATAGCTTTGATAAAAATAGGCTTGAGTTTAAATCCCCCTTCAAAACTTAAGGGACAGGCTTTGAAAAATAAAAATTTAATTTTCTATATCAACTTATAAGTTACAGATGTTCCTTCAAATCAGAAGATAAATGTATCCAAGTATTTCTATTTCTGTGAACCAGTTTGCCATGGTGTCCCAAATAAGGAATATTTTTTAAATGTATAGAATTAAAATTTCAATTCAATGCTACAAAGTACAAATTACATTGAGCTTTACTTTGCCCACACACACAAAACAGGCAATATTGTGTATACATTTAGATGGGAGAACTTTGATAGTTATTTTTTCTTTATGCATGCACTTGACATTTAGCTTTATACCAAGGTCAAGGCAGACCAAACAAGACACCTTATTTTGGTGCTGTAGTAACATCTTCCTCAAACAACTTTTTAAAAAAGTTCAGTATTTTGGAAACAAATCAGATTTGACATTTTGTTATTAAACTGTACATGAATAAAAGCAACTGTGAGAAAGATTTTAAATCTCTGCTGAGTTCTTATAAGCAAGAGCTACAAGGTAGAGATCAAGGATTATTGACAGAGAATGTTCAGAAATAAAACTGGATATTAAAGCTTCCTTGAGTGATACATTATCTTTTTTGCTTGCACGGCAGTTGAATCTAGGGCATTGGGCTGTAAAGCATTGGATATTGAGATCGTTCAAGTTATTTTTTTATGTTGTTAAATCTAGATATATTTTGCTGGAATTTTTCCTACAGTTGATTCCAGATAACTTTAATTCAAGATTCTATTCTTGAAAACTCTTCAAATTAATTTAGTCTAAATCTAGAAATATTTAGATCTGCTGAAAGAAATTAATAAAGAACATTAACATTCAAAACTTAATAGTCTACCCCTGAAGGAGGTCAAAGTTTGAAAATACACAGACAGATGCATGGAAACTTTCACATCTATAAATATATTATGACATGTTTTTAAGAAAGAAAATGTTGACATAACGGGCAGAAAAACATAAGCTTACCGTTTCCATGAAAATCCAATACTCTTGAGTGCCTCGTCTGCCAGTCTGTCAAGAATATAAATACAATGTTCTCCCCAGCCTGGTTTTAACTTGGATGGAGGAAAGTCAATAGGGTGACCCTGTCAAGAATCATTCAATAGGAAATGTCAAAATTCACTGTTAGTTGATTTGGTAGATTAGTGGGGAGATAATTTACTCTTGAGGCTAAACTCTTTATTTATATTATTTAGCTTGACAGCTCCTTTGTTTTTAAAATGCTGTTCATGTACACCCTCACAAATCAAAATTTCATTATGACTACTTAAGAAATGGAATATTATAAAAATATATTTATAAAAATCATTGCTATGAAATAGTATAATGTTTGATATACAATTGAAAGTTGGAAATCATCAAAACTCCACTGGGCATATGTGTACAAGAAAAAGATATTTGTTTATTTGTGAGCGTTATCATTTATTTTCCAAAACATATTATAAATAAGAACGATGGATATTAAAACACACTTATTTTGTTTTGACTCTACAATAGTGTACTCTAATGTCCAAAAAACATAGGTATGTAATTAATTAATTATCAAACGAGAAAAAAAAAACTCACAAATTTTCTGACTTCATCAAGAATACTTGATATTGTGGCATTAGGGTCATCATACTAGAGAGTTAAGATGAGTTTTAAAAAAACAAAGGTGAAAGTATATATATCTATATATATATAACATTTAAAAAAATCATTTTCTATAAAAAGAAAAAATCTCAGAGCACCACAAAAATTTCTGTACATTAGATTTTGAAATGGTTGCCGTGAAAATGTAATTTTCTAAGTAATTATTTTTAAAATGTATGAATTTTTAAAACAATCCATATTAATGCAACAAAAATATATCATACAAAGTTTTTTTTTCATACCTATCATTTTTTCATAACAACACTTTTTTTGTTTTTAAATTTAACACAAAATGTTGAAGTTTAATATTTTGCATTATAAGTTGCTTCATGGTGTCTTCAATTACATTTGAATCCGAACTTTAGAGGTTTAAAGCTATTTAAACAAACCTCTTGTGGCTGATCAAACGGCCGTCCTGCTTTATTTAATAACCATGCTGCTAATGATGTAAACATGTAAAACTGTTCTCCAGGATTAGTTTGTATTGCAAAGTAATGTCTGGATGAGAAAAAAACATAACAAATACTTAAAAAACAAAAAACAAAGTGTAATTGTATCAATTAGTTTGGATTAGTCATGTAATTATATGCATGATTCACCTAGACATAATAAATCTGTGCGATAAAAAATATTTTTACCAATCATTTTTGTTTAGCTTTCTCAATGCGCTATGATCTTATCACTTGTCTGGATCAGTTGGGAAAGGGAAGAAGGGGTATCTTGATGAACTCAGGGCTTGAGTCCTCAAGAGGACTAATTCTACTTATACCACCACATCTATCAGTACAATTTCTTTCCCTTGTTCAAGATACCAAACAAAATAATTTATTTCCAATAGATAATAAACTAATTTTTTTGTTGATTCTTGTGTTGTCAGGTAAAAGAAATAATTGTGCAAAATTTCAGCTTAATCTGAGATAGGGTGTAGTAGAAATAACGTGTACAAAATTTTTACCATACAGACAGAGTGAGTTGATGTAAGCTTTGTAAAGACAGAAACATTTTTCATTTATGTTTTTAACTTTGAATAGAGAGCAAGAGTGGTACAAGATAACTTATTTATAATTAGTTACAATTGAGCACAAGATTATTATCCTTGGAAAGATGAAAAAATAAAGAAAACAAATGACTTCATAAACAATAATATGGAAACTTTTTTTTGAAGAAAAAGAAAAAAATATCAAGCAATTTATTTGTGTGTACCTTGTTTTGAAAAGGGCATATTTTAATTCATATTCAAATGACAAGTTCTATATTTATAATAGGACAATTAATGTAAGATTTCTTTTTATGTTTTTCTATTTAGACTATTAATAGCTTGCAACAACTGTGTGTTAATCCCATCATCCATTTATTTTTTAATAGGAAACAAAAAAAGGATTGCCCTTTGTTTAGATTATATTGTTAAATACCTTAAATGCCAAACGCAACTCTTACAGTATTTACTTTTTCAAAAAAAAAAAAAGAAAGAAAGAAACCCACCTGTTTACTGGCTTGAGATTCATTTTCTTAGAGAACTCTTTTTCATATTCAAGCAACCGCAGTTTGTCCAGCAGTTCCTCCATTATGACAAAGGGCATGTAAATGAGACCTGGACCTCCATCTTCCACTTCATCCCCACCTCCTCTTCTCTTGTCTTCAGACATGACTCTATGAATAAAAGTTCAAAGTTTGTTTTTTATAAGATCACAAGCACAGTATAAATGATATATATTTAAATATTAACTAATCTTCCATTTGCAGAAAAAAAATATATATACATGAATATACAGCTCTTTGAGAGTCTATTATTGGAAGTTATACTGTTTTTGTTAATGTTTCTCATAAAAGTAATTCAATAAATAATCTATAATGCATGATAATCTCAAATTTCTCTTTAGAATTTTTTAATAAGTGAGGAAAGTTATATTGCAAGATCTATTTTGGGGCTATGAGACATTTTGTTGTTGTTTTTCTGTTTGCAATACATATTATATTTTAGAATTTCAATTACTACACCAATGAGATTAGCAGTGACATCACAATAAATGATAATGGTTGAAAATAGATGTTATTCTACATTAAGTTAGAATGAAATTTTAATTACTTAAATATTGGGGCTAAATCGGCTTTACTTAAAGCTCAAAAGTGCTAATCTCTACTGAATCTGAAGCTGTTTCATCACCTTGGGAATTGATACCACAATAATTTAAAAAGAACCCCCTACCACAAAAAAGGGACCCATTTCAAAGGTTGCAATCTATGTGGGCATATAATGTATAGCATTTCTATTTCTGTGCCTGACAGTTAACAGCACAATGACATACTATCGTTATTTCCCCAACATGTCAGATGTATGGTACCCACTAGAGTTGGGTGGACTCAAAGAGTTCAAAATTACTGTCTTCACTGCAAGTTATTTATTCTATGGTATAAATGATCATAGATTTCTGTCTACATTAGATTATTCTTTATATATATTAATATATAAAATAATAATAGACCTATATATCTAGAATATACTGAATTATAGTGATAATGATAATCATAAGTCTAATAAAGCAATATAGGTATTATTTACTATTATTACTATTAATCTAAAAATTAATTAAATTGTTATCTAGATTCTAGAAAAAAATTATTGTCTTAGAATCTAGAATACTCAATACTAATAAATTAAATAGTCTTGATTCTTATGATTCTAGTCTACATTCTACAATTAAACTCTGACTAGTCTGACTCTAGTCACACTTTAGTGTAAATTAAATTACAGCTTCACTTACAATACAATAAATTGAATAAAAATAAATAAAACTACTACAATAAATAGATTTCTAATTGTTTTTCTTACACTAATAATTATTATCAATATTTTTTTTTTGTTGAGCTAAGTAGAATTAGATCTAAATCTACTGTGTAGATAGATCTATAAGTGTCAATAATATTCTATATGTAGTAGAATAGATCTAGATCTAGTGTAGTCTAATCTCTTGATTGATCTAGTCTAGATACGGGGTCTAGATCTGGATTCTATCAGGTTTGTTTGTATTTGTAGAAACCAATTGAAAATAGGAATGCTACAAATGCGCATGTGTAAAGTCTTTATCCGTTTAGGGAGTTAATATTACTATATTCTTTTTCTTTTTAATTTCTTAAGAATATTATTAAATAAACAAAATCACTTATTTAAATATAAACTTTAGCTACCGTTTCAAGTTTTCTAAATGATATTAATAGTAAATATAAAAGAAAATATAATTCATATTATTTTTATTAAACGCATGCTCCCACAGCAAAGTTAAGTAACCAATGTAATCAACATGGCGAATCTGCCTAAGCTTCCCAATCAGCCTTCAGAGAAAGAAATACACAATTTTCTTTCAAAAGTGGATGAAATAGGTTTAGATATCTTTGTATTATTTCAAAAAACATGTCTAGATTAGATCTAAATATTTCGTCACACTTTGGAAATACCTTTGTCTAGATCTTTTTAAAATCTAGAAGTCTAGAAAGTTCTACTAGTTTCATTTTTAATCATTATTAGATCTAGTATCATCTAGGGTCTATCATTAATCGTTATAATTATCATAGATCTAGATAGTAGATATAGTCAATCTCTTGAAATCGAATTCTTTAGATATTAAAATGTGTACTAATCAGAATAATTATTTTATTTACAAAAACATTCTTGATCTACTCTAAATTCTTGAAAATTGATTAGGTATTGTTTCTTATTGTACATCATATCATTATAATGATATGATAATCATACTACCTACCACATAACCTAATAATAAAACTACTGATAAACATCCAACTAGCAGCTTTGTAATGCACTAAAAAAAAGAGGACCAGAAAATTCATCATTAGATAAGATTAATTTAAATTATAGTTACATTAATATCTTATCTTATCTTATATAATACAGACGTTACTTCAAAAAAGAAGATGATTACGTCCTACGCGTCATGCATTTAGTCATGCATATTAACCAATGACTTAAATTCTGCCAAGTCACTGGTTTTTCTGGCTAGCTCAGGCAACCCATTCCATGCTCTAATAGCACTAGGGAAGAAGGAGTATTTGTACAAATATTTATTAGTTTCGTACTTCAATTATAATACATAATAATAGATAAATTATTATTATTTATTATTAACAAGGCTTCTGCCTTACATCTTTTAATTAACCTTCTTAAGATGACACAGCCCATCTATTGGCCCAAGGCTATTTGGTGAAAAAAACAAAGAGGCTGATCTATCTGCCACGATGTTTCGAACCACAAGATTGGCTATCCATTGTTTGTATCAGCCAATCAGATTACTTCTTACTATTTTTTTTACACATTAGTAAACTGTAATGGCAGCTTCTTTTGCTGTTTTTATATGATAGTTTTTTTGTATTGAATTTTTGAAGTTAGCTAGTGATAGGTGAAAATTTTAACATATCAGACGGTGATATTGATGAAAGTAAACTCACTGACTCTGATTTTATTTACTCTGATAGCCCTACTAAAAATCAGGGCAGTATTTATGAAAGCTTTAGATCTAAGTTTACACTAGTCTAGTACTAAATCTAGATCTAGTACAGTGTTGATGATGCCAATTCATGGTAACATGGATTAGAGTTAAGGGTGAGGAGCTGGATAGAGAAGACCCTTTTGAGCCCCAAGGGATAAACACTCAATTGGCTGTCTTATGCTTTTTTTTTTTACTTTAAATTTAGTTCAAATGTATTTCAGGGAGACTATTAAATATGGTGCCAACTTTCTGACCAACAAAAAGCTCAGAAGAAGATCCCTGGGTCGAATGGGTGGCTGTCACTGTGGCCAAAATAAAGGTGTTTGTTTCCATGGTACCTGGGGGGGGGGGGGAAGAAAAGTAGTGAAATAATGTGACGGAAGTGTCTGAAGGGTCTCATGGGCCTTGTTTCCCCAAACACAAGTATTAGGACTTATTCAGGCCTTAAACTTCTTAAAAAACTTTTAAAATTCTGTTCGGTTTTGAAAAAATGTGTCTGGAAATTAGTGTGCATAAATTATGCCAATTATCTTGGCTTTTTTAAACTAATGTTAATATTTCAGATGGATTCCACAAGATTGTATTTGTTCATTCATTTCTCTTCAATAATATATATATATAGTTTTGTGTGTATGTTAAAGTAATTCTGAGTTTATTTGTTAGCAAATTTTTTGTAAGAGATGTTCTTAGTTTGGACATAGTGCTCTGTCGTTTTGGCACAAGACATGCTAAAAGTCTTCATCTTAAGAGGGTTAATAATAATAGTTTAATTTATAAAGTGCTCTTAACATAATGTATAGGCTTAATATATTATAATATAAAAGTTTAAACAAAAATGTAAAAAAGAATAAATTTTTTAAGCTATGTAAAGAGCGCTTACAATCAAACTACAAAAGCCTCCATGTAAAAGTTCTGTTTACAGATACCGTCACACCCTAGTATAGGTTGGTCAGAATTGTAGGACTGGTTGGCTGTATTCAAATTAAATCACATGTCATGCCTCATAAAAAAAAAGAGAAAAAATGCCAGACAGACCTTGATAGAAAATTAGTTCAAGGTTATTTGCAGAAAATTATAATTTAATATGGGTCAAGGTAAAAGCGGATGGCAAATAAAAAATAAAATAAGAACCATTGTCAGGTTTGTGTTAAAGCCTTAGCTTGTTTGCCCGGGCCCCTGACATTCAACAGGCACCTTGGTGCTTACAATAAATAATTGACTCACTGTTAACAATGTAACTGTTTAATGACATAAATATAAGTAATAATAAAAACTGATGGAGTAATGACATTGAGTCTAAAATATTTGAATATTGTGGTTATAGTAATTAAAAAATTAATTCTGCACCTTGCTATCACACAACGCCACAGAATAGTACGTTCAACACTGGCCCACAGCCGATAACAAACTCCAATGTAAATCTTGATAATCCCATAACTAACTCCCTGTAGAGACATAAGAAAAGACAAGTTGAAAGTTCTAGTCCCAAAACGCTAAGACAGCGAAACAACTGCGAAATGCAGTAATGCCTTAAATACTCACCCTAAACAGGGGAACACAGAAGAATCTTAACAAACGTTACACCAGCATAACAAAACCACTCCATAAAGGCAACAAAGAAAGTGCGTTCAAAAATTGTGCACTTATTAAACATTGGTGCTAGAATACCATAACCTACGCACTGACTAAGAACAGCTGCTGACCAGGAAAAGTGGAGGGATTTTGTAACACGGAATGTCACAGCACCCTTACGATGAAAGTCAGGACAGATGATGAAATATAACTATTTAAAATCATATTAATTTGTCTCTTTCATTAATAATGATGTAATATATTCTGCTAAATTAAGTAGTAAATCTCAAGGCATACATTATTGTAAAGATCATTAGGCTTGTTTTCAATCAAGGCTCTATCTTATTTTCAGAAAATGTCTTAAAAGGTCTCAATTCTGACAATGAAGAAAAGAGAGATTTCTATATGTCAAAAGCTGATGAGATGATTGAGAAAATCCAAAATGAAAAGAAGAATCCTGTGGATGTCAATGATAAGGAAGAGCCAGATATGCCTAGAACTAAAACAGGTCTAACTTGAAGATTACCTATTATCTTAATGTACAACCATCTAATGGAATAACTTAATGTTTTTAGACTTAACTCATCACAAGTCAATTTTTTTTGTAAGTAAAAGAAAATTGAGGAATTCAGTTTCACAAAGGACCTTCTAAAATTTTAGTACAATTAATTGAAAGATCTTTTTTTAGTCATTAATTTTTTTATACTTGTATATGGTAAAAGAATCAAACTGCATTTAACTCTGTTGGATTCATTTGCTTTTTTAATATGTTGAAATAGCTGGCCGTAGAGCATATAATTGTATGATGTTTTTTTTTTTTAATTGCTTTTGTATTGTGCATCTTTCATCAAAGTATGCTCTGTGCGCTATGATCTAATCTCTTTCGTGGACTTGTGGGGGAAGGGAGCATCTGGGAGAAGGTTTCCATGCTACTAGCACAACTCAGCTCATGTCAGATTTTGAACACAAGCTCCCTTGATAATTGGTCAAGCGGTTTATGTTTTTCAGTGACACATGTTAAAGTAGTCCCAAGTGTAAATGACGTTACTTGTTTCGGTTGCACAGATGATGTATTCATCCACAGCGAGAATATAAGTTGGTTCATATGGAAGATAATGTTATTTTCAAATGTATCCAGCACATTTTGATTTGCTCCCAATTTTTTAATGGATTTACTAGCACTGGTTAATTTTATCAGCTCAAGGTCTATCACACATCAACATGATTAAATATATATATTTTTTTTTTTTTACTTTCTAGGAAATTATATATATTTAATTATTATTTTAATTATTATATGTTCATTTATATATTTAATTCCGCAACATAGTTTTATAGTTTCTGATATAATTTCTACATTTATTAAAAAATTTAAACTAAGAAATAAAACTTTACCCTAGTTTTAGTAAATGATTCAATTTTTGTTGTTACTTGTTATATTTTTATATAGGCTTTAGCAAGACATCAATTAACAAAGACTGCTACAAGAATGATACAGAGTCAGCGTCAATTCCTGGCCCAGCTATCACAGAACCCATGGATCAAAGTAAGCTAACAATATTTATTTGAAATAATATACATGTTTTTGGTTGGTTGATTGTTAATATTCATTTGATTATTTTCTCTGAAGAGAACATATGCATAAATTTAATAGTAGGTTATTTGCTTAGGAGCAAATCATCTATTACACTTCACAGGAGTAAACACTATGCCTTTTATAATGCTATAAAGATAAGGAAAAAATGAGCAGCAGTATTTGAGTTAACAAAAAATGAATATATAAACTCATTTACTTCAAAAAGTCAATATTGTAGAAATTTATAACAAACACTCATATATTTCAAATCAACTTGAGCCGATTAGTAGACTGGATGTCTCAAGTTGTTATACAAATAAAGATGTTTAATACAGGTATATAATATAATGAATAGTTTTAAACCTTGACTTTTTAATAAGTGTAAGCTCTATCTAAATTTTTTGTATACAGACACACAGTTCTTACAGATCATTAGATTTAAATATTTTGTAAAATGTTTTTACTTGTTTTGTATGATTCCTTTAGAGTTTATGTTAATCTACTTCCTATTTCAAACCTCCCACAGGACCATGGGGGATAGTAGTAGGCTAGGTTATGAACCTGGCACAATCAGGATGATTAAAGGATAGTCCAGCGTGCATGCTGCATAATCAAGCAGCCATCCTGCTTGATTTCTTCCCTTCTAGGAGCTCATATTAACCTGTTTTTATCGGCCCCCGAAAGGGGAAAAGACGCTATTAGTTTTTTTTCTAAATGTCTGTCCGTCCGTCCCGTTTAGATCTTGTAAACTACAAAAGATATTGAAAATCCGACATCACAATATTTTAGACCATTCAAAATTCTGATGCAATGGCTACTTTTTTTTTTTCTGATAGCAAAAAATCTAATTTTTAAAATCAGTTATGCAAGCAGTTTTTTAAAGAGAAAAAGCTAATTAGTATGCATTATAAGTTAGACCTAATGTAAAACGAATCTGTGGCATTTTACGTCTCGAGAGACGATCTTTTCCCTTTGCAACTTCATGTGTGACTAAAGAGGCCAATCTCTGATACACAGCTGCGATCGCAGGTTGGGCATATATAATCACCAGGCGCCATTGCATTTTCACCCTTCTTTCTGCTTCTGTTGTGTATGACATCTGCAATCTGTGACCCTTCCTTTATGCTTTCTTTCCATGTGGATCTGTCCAGTGCCACCTCTTCCCAGTTGCCAGTGTCGATTTTGAAGAGCTTCATGTCGCGTTTGCATACATCCGTATAACGTAAAAGTGGGCGACCAGCAGCTCTCCTGCTTTCTATTAGATCGCCATACAGGATGTCCTGTGGAAGTCAACCTACTGGCATTCTACGAACGTGGCCAAGCCAGCCAAGGCGTCTGCTGCTGATAACAGAGCGGATGTCCTGGCACCCTGCTCTTTGTAGCACTTCCTCATTGGTTATCTTATCTTGCCACCTTATTTTAAAGATCCACCTTAGGCATCGGAGGTGGAAGACATTTAGCTTTTTTTCCTGCCATGAGTAGGTTGACCATGTTTCACTTCCGTACAGCAAGGTGCTCAACACACAGGTCTGGTAGACTAGGGCTTTAGTACTGCTAGTCAGCAATATGTTGTCCCAGACTCTTTTCTGCAACTGTGACATGGTGGCCATTGCCTTGGCTATCCTGTTGTTTATGTCTTTATCCAGTAGAGTGTTGTTGGATATGATGGAGCCAAGGTAACAAAAGTGATCAACAATTTCTAGTGGTTGGCCATTAATGCTTACTTGAGGCGCAGTGTTTGTGTTTTGGACAAGTATCTTAGTCTTGCTTTGACTGATGTTTAAGCCGAACTTCTGGCAAGCAGCAGATAGTTTATCAACCAGGGACTGTAGCTGAATATTAGAATCAGCCACAATAGCTGCATCATCAGCATACAGGAGTTCCGCAGCCTAGATACATTAAATAGTTTTTCAGAGGATCTTGTATGGAGAAACACACCTTTGTTTATGTCGTTGTACGCATAATGCAGTAGACAGGAGAAGAATATGCTAAACAGAATAGGTGCGAGCACACATCTCTGCTTGACACCACTGCAAACCTCAAAAGGTGCTGATTGGGCTCCATTGAATTTGACAGTACATTTAGTTTCTTCGTGAAAACACTCAATGAACTTCAGTAGTTTGGGAGGGCAACCTATTTTCCTCAGGAGTTTGAAAAGGCCACTTCTGCTGACCATGTCAAAAGCTTTATTCAGATCAACAAAAACAATGTAAAGGGGTCTGTCTCTCTCTCTGAATTTCTCCTGCAGTAGTCGTAGAGAAGATATCATTTCTATAGTGGATCTACCACTCCTGAATCCACACTGAGTCTCTGGGTAGACTCTAGAAGCTATCACTTGCAGCCTGGATAGTGCCACTATAGCAAAGATTTTGCCCACTATACTGAGGAGAGAGATACCCCTGTAATTGTTGCAGTCACTCCGATCCCCTTTGTTCTTGTATATTGTGACAATAGTTGCGTCATGCATGTCCTGTGGGACATGACCTGTTTCCCAACAGCGGCAGAGGAGAATATAGAGTTCAGGGAGCAGGAGTGAATCGTTGACTTTCACTACTTCCACTGGGATACCATCACTCCCAGGAGATTTTCTATTTTTTATGCAGTTAAATGCTTTTTTGAGGTCACTAAGGCTCGGAAGCTCATCTAGGCATTCCAGTACTGGAAGATCTGGTAGAGAAGCCAGGGCGACATCGTCTACTGTATTCTGTGTGGCATAGACTTCGAGGTAGTGTTCTGTCCATCGTTCTAGCTGCTTGGTTTGATCTGCAATTTTTTCTCCTGATTTGGATAGAAGGGGGGCAGGCTTAGACACTGTTGGACCCAGGGCCGCTTTAATTTAAAATGAATAGTAATCTTGTAAACTTCATTTTTCTAAACTTTTTTTTTATTGCGGTAATTTTAAAAATTTTATTTTTTGAGGATTCAAATAAGAGATTGAGCCTTTTCAAAACAATTAGATCAATTATAAGACATCAGTTAGGCCAGGGAGGTGCAGTGGCTGAGCGGTAAAGCGCTTGGCTTCCGAACTGGGGCTCCAGGATTCGAATCCTGGTGAAGACTGGGATTTTAACTTTGGAATCTTTGGGCGCCTCTGAGTCCACTCAGCTCTAATGGGTACCTGACATTAGTTGGGGAAAAGTAAAGGCGGTTGGTCGTTGTGCTGGCTACATGACACCCTTGTTAACCGTAGGCCACAAAAACAGAGGAACTTTACATCATCTGCCCTATAAGACCACAAGGTCTGAATGGGGAACTAGTTAGGCCAGGTTCACATCAAACTTTACATTCACTTTCACCTATCCTTTGATCTGCGGGACCGTTGGGGCACTACACAAGATCTGTTAACCTTCTTTCTCCATTCTTATCTCTCATTTGTCTTTGATATAATTTCATTCGGATGTTCTTTCTGAAAATATTGAAGCCTGCCTGGGTGGACCACTTCGGGGGCCGATTTTGAGTTTGTGTTTCCACACAGTCTTTTGTAACCTTGTTTTGTTTTGTTTTGTTTTGAACTATACATTTATTTATACTTATATTTTTTTTAGATGCCTTTATGGCAGCCTTGGAAGCTGATGCTAAGGACAGAGCAGATAGGAGAAAAGAAAGGGAAACTACTGCAAACACTTTAAAAGAACAGGGAAACGCTGAGTTTAAACAAGGAAATTTTCAAAAAGCGTTAGAGCTATATAACCAGGTAGAGTCCCCATCTTAAAAAACATTATTAACAATTTGTAATGTTTTTTTTTTCAGTAATGATAATTTTTTTATCTTTTATCTTATCTACATGAATTTTTTCAAAAAGGTAGATTATTGTTTTGTTAGCAGATCCATGTGATCATTGTATATGTTAATTACAGATTTGAAATGGTTTTTTTTTTTTTTGATAAATGTAATTTTTGGCTATTTCTTAATTTTTATTTAATTATTAAAAGTAAGTTACCTTCATCTCTTCAGTCATAATTCTATAGAAAATTTTAAGTAGTGGGTACTAGTTTGAAAGTCATCTGATTTGATTTCAACTAATGCTTAGAGTAAACATTGAATTAAAGCAGCACAGCCAATTTCTTTAATTTTAATTCTAGGAAGGGTAGTAACATTATGATTCATAAATATACAGATGTCTAATATGTATGTCAATATTATTAAAATTTGGTCTTTAAGAAACATATATACAATTCTAACTTTGATATCTGTAAAGGCAATCGATCAGATCAGGGACAGCTCAGTACTGTATACTAACAGAGCTCAAGCCAGAATGAAAATTGGTCTGTATTTAGATGCATTAAAGGACTGTGATCTAGCACTGAGAGTAAGTATCAGGCATCATAATTCTTTTGTTGGCATATATCTTACATTTTTGTTAATGAAATGAGTGTTGAGTTTTGATTTTATTTTTAATGAGATATTTTTATTGAGCCTACTGTTATATATTAATATAATGACATATATTTAAGACATTTGTACCTTTGAACTTTGTATGACATGACATATAGAATAGTAACATAGGAGACAAGAAATCAGTATGTGCTAGATATCTGTAACAACAAGACCTCCTTTTGACTATAAATGGCAGTGATACTTTTCTATATCCTTGTGTGAATGAAATCTTATGTTCAGACTCAACAAAGGCTTATTGAATTTATCAACTTGTTATGTTATTGTGTTAATGGTACACATTAGTCAACACTAACTTAACAACAGCTTAAGGACAGAGAGAAGAAATCTCATGAAAGTCTAAACGCTAAATCATGCATAATTATGTTCATTATTTATTTACTTTTGTTTTTTAAACTTACATTTTGATGGAGGAATTGCTGCAATAAAAAAAAAAGATGACTCGGAGGTCATGTCTTAAGCATAATAATGTGAAAGATTTTCTAGAAATAATGCTTCAACCTCATTAAGCCTTCTTTTTCTTGAGATTCCTTTTGTCTTGTCTCCTTAGTATTGGGGGGTGTACAATGGTCTAGTTTATTACTAATGATTCCTTCTATTTTTGGACAAACTTTTACTTTTCCCAGCCATCTCCTATTTGCAAATGTTGTTTTTCTTTACTTCTCTTTCATTCTGTTCACTCTCAAGGTCTACCTGACATTCCATTGTTGGACTTGGGGCTCATTTTCTTCAATATTCTGAAGCGTTTAATTTAAGTAAGAAAATTAAACTTGTCTTTCTATACATAGTCATTAAGTAGTCACACCCTATTGCATGCAATCTCCAGCCTCCATCTGATAACACTGTCTAGATTGTTTATTGCACCATATGCTTCATCATCAAGTAGGGAGGCTAAACATTACATTCCTAGGATCAGCTTGCTATTGATAGTCTTATAAAATAGTCTTAAACCTCAGTAATGTCTTTGTAACTGAAAATATGTTGACACACCTTTCTTCTAAAAGTAAAAATACTTTTAAATGCTCAGTAATGTTGAAAGAACAAGAATGTTGAGGTAAATTATATTTTTATTGACATAAACATTTTAATAAAGTCTTTTTTTTTTTCTTGTGGTGTGTTACTCTAAATGAAATTTTCTTTGTCCCTCCATCAATCTTATTGTCTAATTATTACTTTATTTTGATTGACACTAATGACATATTGTTAAATTATTATATTTCATGCTTTGATTTAAATGTTATTGGAACTCAGAATTTGTTTCTGAATCTAAACAGTACAACCCTGGACTGCAGTGGGTTGAAATGCTATAAACCCTACTTTTTATATAAGTTTTATTTTCTACTATTTTACTTGTACTCAGCTCTGGCCAAACTGTTTGAAAGCTTGCGTTCATCAAGGACATGCCTATTTGTCTCTCAAAGACTTTGACAAGGCAAGGAAAAGTTATCAGCAAATTTTATCAGTGGATCCAAAAAAAGAGAACATGGTGCAAGGTTAGATTTTAACTTTTAAGTTTTGATAAACAGATATTTTTTAACCAGGTTGATAAAAAAAAGTTTAGAATTATTGGCTGCCAATTAAAAAAAAAAGTCTCAGGTTTGAATTCTGTAGATCAGAATTTATTTATATGCTGTAGTTTTGAAATAAAGTCCCTTAATGCCACATTTGTAAATGATCGCTAATATGGAAAGATACCATGTAATCTAAATTGGAACAGACACAAAATAGAGCAGTGACATTCATAAAACATGAATATTCACATTTGACTAGAGTAGCACCTTTAGTAAAATCACTAAATTTATAAAGCCTTCAGGATAGAAGACTTTAAAGTAAAGTAGCAATTATACATAAAGCACTGAACCATAATCTTCAAATACAAAAACAAAACCTAATAAAATACTCAGAAAGACAAAAAGATAATGGCACATTCCTCTTTCCATATGCTAGGACAAATTTGTAAAAATTGCCCTTTCTTCCCTAGTGCTATTAGAGCATGGAATGTGTTGCCTGAGCTAGCCAGGAAAACCAATGGCTTGGCACAATTTAAGTCATTGGTTAACATGCATGACTAGATGTATGATGCATAGGACATAATCATTTTCTTTTTTGAAGTAGCATCTGTATTGTATAAGATAAGAAGAATAATTGCAGTCTTATCTATTCCCTATCTTTTGGACAGCTAGAAGGAGTGGAGTTTTGAACAATTATTTCTCTGTCTGTGCAACTCAAGTTTTACACAGATGAGATTGTGCTAAAATCTTATTGGCAGTTGTGACCTAATTAGTCTTCATATTTGGGCTCCATTGAGGCATTACATTAGCTCCCAAACTGATTACAATATAAGCTGATGGTTATTGATATAATTTTATATACATGTGTTAATTAATACTTGCTCATTGCTTTGTAGGTCAAAATAGTACAGCTAGCTTTACCAATGTAGACTTATTCAATTCTTATTGTAGATCTTAAAGTAAACACTAACAAGCTTCTTTCCAAATAAAACTGGATAGAACTTTTATTTATCAATATGCACAGATTCAACTTGAAAGTAGATGTAGAAATACAAGTGAAATGATAATTGAAACAAGATATAGCTCACTAAAAATACACATCTTTTCTCTCTCTCTCTCTCTCTCTCTCTCTCTCTCTCTCTCTCTCTCTCTCTCTCTCTATATATATATATATATATATATATATATATATATATATATATATATATATATATATATATATATATATATATATATATATATATATATAATAATAAGATAAGTTTTTAAACTGCAGTTAACTCTTTATAGTCTGACAGTTACTAGACTGGGTGGTTGTCAGATTATTGCAAATGTCTTATTACCATATGTTAGCTGTAATGTACTTCAAAGACTTTGACTGTATATGTAAAAAAAAGTTAAATTCTATTTATGATGCAAAGACTTTTAATGGTATAAAATAAATAGATCAAAGAGAAAAATGATTGATGTATAAAATACAAAAATAGAATTTCAGCTTTATATACTGTTATTAATTATGTTTTAAGCCTACTACTTTCTAAATAACAGTGTGCTAAAGTATACAATTAATTACATGAGCTTATGCCAGCACCATGTCTGATTACTGAGTGCATGGGATTATGAAGTGTTAGAGTATCATAAGTCAACTGTATTAAATGTTTTTCTCACAGAGTACATTGCTGATGTAAACAGAGCAGAAGAAGCCAGCCAGATGGAGGCAAAAGCTACTAAACTGTTTGAATCAGGGGATGAAGTGGCTAGTGGTGTTGTTGACTTATTAAACAGAGTAAACCAGAAGAACCAGCTGCCCTTGTATTACTCTGGTGGATTTAGGGTGCTTGCATCAGTTATAAAAGATGGTTTGTGACAATAAAACATTCTATCCTTTTTCTTTGTAATAAATATTTCTTTTATCTTCTTATCTTATATAATACAGACGTTACTTCAAAAAAGAAGATGATTACGTCCTACGCGTCATGCATTTAGTCATGCATATTAACCAATGACTTAAATTCTGCCAAGTCACTGGTTTTTCTGGCTAGCTCAGGCAACCCATTCCATGCTCTAATAGCACTAGGGAAGAAGGAGTATTTGTACAAATTTGTCCTAGCATATGGGACGAGGAATGTGCCTTTATTTTTGTGTCTTTCAGAGTATTTTATTAAATTTTGTTTTTGTATTTGAAGATTATGTAGAAGGAATATAATTATCTTCTCAACTTGTTTATGTTTTAATCTTTCTCTCCTGCAATGCATTATTTCCCCCCTTTCTCAGAAAAATGTAGAAACATAAAGAAAACTTTAAATAAGCTTTGATTTTTTAATATTTTGTTTTTATTTTTCTTTCACTTTGTCTCTTTGTTGTTGATTTGTTTCAAGCCTATCTCTTTGTTGTTGTTGTTTGTATTCCTTAAGTTGTAAAACAGAGCTCAATTGACAGCAAAATAATTTGTTCACAGCTGATTCTCAGACTTTATTCAGAACTCACAATGGCTTCCAGTTACTGAGAGAGCATCAACTACTGAGCAGGTAACCCTTGTATGAACATTTAGTAAGTCATATCCCTAAAGTACAACAGTAATGACTATCAGACTTGATGCCTTAGGCAGGCTTTAGGTATCTGTCCATAGCTAGGAAATGAGAGTAGGGGCTTGCAATTTTTTATATTTTTAAAGGGAAATTTATTTTAATTTTGTTTGTATACATCTGAACTTTTAAGTATTTTATTTTATTTTTTTTTTTTTTTACTTGCTTTGCTGTTGCTATTTGTTTCAATGACAAGGTAAGGAACTCTAATGTTTTCTTATGATTTCCTAACAGTAGCAAGTATTAAGTCTGTATTGCATTCACCAGGGACTTAAAAACCTAATATTTGATATTGGATGTATTGTGCAGGTGTTTTTCCTCACCATTGAATACTTTGTCCAAAGAAGAGAAAGATGTCATGTCAGCAGCCTTAGAAATGTTTACAAGCGTTTGTAAGGATAATGGTATACTTTTTTCATCTCGATTGTTTTGTTTTTTTTAAATCCAATTTTTTAACAACTTAACATGTAGGAAAACAATAAGACATTATTTGGAAAATGCTTGAATAATATTTGATTCTTAAAAACTTGTCTATAAAATATATTAATTTATCTTTTTTTAATGTTTGTTTAGCCATTTCTATTAAATAAAGGAATAGATATTAATAGAAACTTTCAGTCATGAAAAGAAAAATTAATAAAAGGCATTTCAATTATTTTTTTCTTTACAATTTATTTATGACTGTTTTACAGAGACCAATCAGCAGATGTTATTAAGTCTGCCAGAATTTGTCCACCAAATTTCTTCCATACTTGTGTTCAATTTTAAAGGGCAGGGACGAGTGTTAAAAATAGCTTGTTTGAACCTGCTCCATGAAATATCTCTCACGTCTGCCGGCAGGGCTGCTGTTGTTGGCAAGTTTGATGTTGACAGGTACAGTACAGCATAGAAGTTGTGCAGTATTTTTTTGTTATGAATATTTCTCAATATAATATTTTGATTTAGGCTAATTGAGTTATTTGTTTTATTTTACTTTTATATAGACTGACAGCAGCATTATTTCCCTTGATGATGAAAGCCACAACCTATGGCAGCACTGCTGCAGCGGTGCTGAACAATATTGCACTTGACAGAAGGTGGATTTATAAAGTTTCTTTCTTTTGAATAATTTTACTTTTTGTGCATTTGTTTCACAGCTTAAGGCAATTTTAGTTTATGTTTTACTAGCAAATAGAATGGACTTTGTAATTGGATTTATAATTGCATATTTCTAATTTTCTTTTCACATCTATAATCTATTTTTATCTTTGTTGTCTTTTTTTTTTTTTTAATTCCTCTTTTCTGCTTAAAAACTTTTCATCAGGTCAAAAAAAACCAAAAAGCAAAAACCTGGGTGGGTGGACCCTTCCAGAAAAGGGCTCTAATTATTTTCCTGGAAATTTGACAGTTGATGTATATTGTCACGTACACAGTATCTATATTTAGCTTGTCAGCGACCTCTGGAAAGTCCATCACGAGGAGGGCTATGTGTCAGAATAAATGTGATTGGTTTTGAAATATTAATTTTTGTACATTGAGCTGCATTTATTGGTTGGCATTGCAACGAGGTGCGTTAGACACGTGACAACGCTATACCCGGGGAAAGGTTCTAGATTTTTAGTCAGTCTTGTATGGAACGTGTTAGTGAGAACATGTACTAGAGTTTTGTATTATAACTCAATTATATTATTGTGTAGATCTGTTATTTTATCAAGTACATTTAACCATTGTAATTATTTGTGAATAGCTTTTTCAAGTTCTGAATTAAAGTAATTGTTTTAGACGAAGAGAAGTTTCTTCATTGAATATAGTAACATACTTAGATCGATTTAGCGATTGGCAACTTCTAGATGATCCTCTTATCAACTGGCAACATTCTGAATGATCGTATTATCAATTAGATCTAGCTACTTCTATACGATCATCTTATTAAAAGACGATTTCAAGATCCTCGGCTATCACGATCATTGATGGTGTGATATAGATCAAGATAATCTTCAACGTGACATCTATCATAGCATTTTCATAGATCTTGACATCTGACATCCACAATTGATGATTGTGACATATATCTTTGGGAAAAGAATTACTAGCTAATTGGCTGGATTGGGAAAACTAGTTAGGCCGTTAATTTTTCACAGTACAGTAGAACGTCGTTTATCCGAACGTAATTATCCGGAGCGTCAAATATCCGGACCAGTTTTTTTTTTTTTTTTTTTTTATCAACCACATGTACTGTGATGCACATATACTGTATGAATACGAAAAATAAGTGATTATTTTCCACAATAAAGGTAAAATTGCGACATTTGTCACCTATTTTGCTCGTTCTTCACGCACGTGTCCCGCATGTGATGATTTTCAATATTCGTATAGTGTCCGGTTGCATATACTGCATGGATCGCTTCGGTTTTCGGTTATCCGAACAATCGCGTATCCGAACGGTGTCCGGTCCCAATTGAGTCGGATAAACGACGTTCTACTGTACAATAGAAAATTGAAAATAACTGTAATTCTGCAGGATTTCAAGGGGCAGCCATCTTTGTTATTGTTAAGACAGTAATCTTGTATTTTGGGTTTTCTCTCCGATTTGGGTTTTTGTTTGTTTTTATTTTTGAAGCTAAAAAATATGCTAAATCTAGCTATACTGGTATCATCTAGTCCTAACCGCTAGAACTAGACTAATTACTATATTAATATGACAAGGTTCTTAAAGGTAATAAAGGTCAATTAATGTTTGGTAATAAACTGTGCTGATATTTATAGCAGGCCTAGTTGAATTTAGATTCTCTATATCAGAATAATTCAGAATAGATATAGACAATATTTAACAATTAAAAAGAAGACAGAACAATAAGAAACGTATTGTATTGACACCAAGTCAAAATTAAAAGAAAAAATAGCATTGCTTTGAAATCCCAGAAGTAATGTTAATTCTTGGTATTTTTTAAGACACTATCTTGGGATTTCTTTGGAACATAAACAAAAACAAAATAGTAACAAAGATGGCTGCCCCTTGAACTCCTGCAGAATTACCAAAATAACTTTAAATCTGGTCTAGGTCTAGACAATCTTTATCTTGAATAGACATATGCCAGCGGGTTTTCCCACTTCTAGGCCTTGATCATTATATATTGTAATAAATAAATTGACTTTTAGGAACATTTTGCGCACCTTCCTCTTTGTCTGGATCTATAGGCCTATTTTATATACTTTGAGTAGATCTATTCATTTGATTAACCAGGATTTTTTTCAAGGGTAGGGGAAATTTTGGGCAAGACCAAAATAATGTTTCATCTTTATTTCAATCTATCATTTATTAGTTATTAAAAGTCCAATAATAACCCTTACAAAACAATCATCAGTTACATAAGAGAGGCATTGTCTTGTTTTAAAAAAGTTTTTTATATATACATAACTCGTCTTCTATTACAGGCTCAAATCTCTTCTTAGAGAGAAAATTGAAGAGAAAATTTTGCCAGCCTTTGAAAGTTTATTGGTAAATTCAAGTTTTTAAATACTAACAATTATTATGAATAAGATAAAAAAGAAGGCTTAATAAGTTATAAAAGACTAGGTGCACATTTATTATTATTAGAATTATTAGAATAAAAGTAGAGGTGCACATGTTTGTCTCTCTTATTTATAAAGGGTGACATAATTATCTAGATCTTATTTATAGAGGTGCACATGATTATCTCTCTTTTTTATACCATCACATACTTTAGAATTCCATCATAAAGACAAATGGCATAAAATAAACTAGATGTATGTTACACAACATATACTTTGCACAGAATTACTTTAAAAAAGAATATTTCTAAATTTAACACTCTGTTATTTTGTTGACATTCTCATCCATCCATCCCAGTGGCACAACAGCTCTGGCCTGCTTCAACACATCCTTCCATTCAGATCTCTCCTGGTCCTTTTGTCTCCATTCCCTAACAGATTTGCTTCCACATCATCAATCCATCGCATTCAGGGTCTGCCTTTGGTTTTTGCCTGTATATGAATTTTGCTCCTCTGTTATCTGACATTCTTTCAAGGTGATCTGCCCATCGTATTCTGTTCTTTTATATTTCAGTCACTATTGGTGGGTCTTCATACAATTGATATATCTCATGGTTAGTGCGTGCCTTCCACCTTGTTTCAAACTGTATGGCACCATAGATTTTCCTAAGAATTTTGTTGACATTTTGCTCTCCTTAAAAGGCGATAGTTCATAATGCTTTTTTGGTCTTGTCTTGAGATTGAACATTTCAACTTTCAAAGTTTCTATGGTGCTAACATTTAGGGCCAAAATTTGAAACTTGTTAGCATTCCAATTTGCTTTCACAATTGCTAGTTACATTTTCTTTGCCACTGTTTGTATTGTTTTTGACAGAATGAGCCTCCCAGATGCTTATGTTACTGTGGGCAGCTTTACTATCTCTTTAACATACATCAGTATATCAAGGTTTTATTTTTCAGCTGACCTTTTTCCTGCTTCCAGCTCACCATACACTATTTCAAGTTTTGTGTGTGAATATTCTCCCTTTGACCTTACAAATAAAATGTCCATGATATCTAAGAAATCTTCATTGATCCTGTCTAAGATCTTGTCCAAATATGTTGTCAACATTTCACAAGACTGTCCTAGAGGAGTGTGTTTAGCAATACATTCCTGATTACAAATAGACTCATCCTCTTCTTCATTTCCATTTTAACTCTTTTAAAAAAACTTGGCTTTGCTGCAACAGCTTGTATACTACTATCCTAACTCTACCTTTATTCTTATCTTAATAGAAAATGAAGTAGAAATATATGTATCTGTCCTAGGTAAGGAATCTAGACAATATTTAGATCTAGCTCTTGGTTATTGATGGCTATGTTAGGAAAAGATTTGGTGCTATAGGCCAAAAATTCTTAAAAGTTCAAGAACATCAAGATAAGAGCCACTTTATGCCATTATCTAATTGTAATTAGTGTATGATGACTTCTGTTTATCTTGGTATTAGCCTGAAGGCACTAGAAGCTGAATAGCATCCTCTAATTTATGGTGTGTAAAAGTTATCTTTGCATTTTTCAAATGCTTCTTTGAGAAAAACAAATTCAATTGTACAAAAAGAATGGATTCTATTCAAGCACTTTTAAAATCACTTTTTACATTTTGATCACTAAGTTTCAAACAAAGTTTCTTTACAGTTATGTTCTTATAAATAAAAATTAATCATGTATTTTTGTATATTTACAATTCTGTATATTACATTTTATGAATATTCTTAAATAAACTTTTGTTTCAAATGTCAAAGCACAGTTTGTTTTGGATATTCTATTCATTAGCTGTACTTTTTTTTTCTTGTGTGACCTTTCAGTTAATAAGGAAATAGTCATTCATATTTTTACTGAATGAAGTTTCCCTCTAAAACCTTGCAATCTATAGGGCAGATGATATAATGGTTATCTGTTTCTGTGGCCCATGGTTTATAAATGTGTCCTATGGCTAACACAACCACCTTCACTTTCCCCCCAATTAATGTCAGGTACCCATTAGAGCTGAGTGGACTTAGAGGTGCCCTAAAGATCCCTTAATTCAAAATCTCTCTCTTCACAGAGATTTGAACTCAGAACTCCCGGGTTGGAAGCCAAGCACTTTACCACTCAGCCTACAGAATGCAATCATAAAGTTGAAAAACAAGTCTAAATCTCTACATCCCAATTTATAAACCATAAATATTTTAATCATCATCCTAAGTTTGTTTTGCATGTTTCTGATTTCCCATCAGAATTGAAGATCATTACATCCTAGCCTGAACCTCCCAGAAGACTATGGGGAATGTTGGAAGCTAGGGTTCAAACCTGGACCATCAAGACATCAGAGCACATACCACAAAACCAGGCAGCCATGTTAGGATGCGTCTAAAAAACTAATATCGTACTGAACTACTAGAGTAAAGGTCTTGGTTTTCAGTTCTGTTGGAGACCATTTGTTTCGGAATTTAATGCTATATTAATTCCAGCACTTTTTATATATATATATATATATATATATATCTCAAGTCAGTGATTCTTAAAATGTTCATGAATATTTCTTACATTCTCTAGGTCACTACAACACCAACAAGTATTGTAAGTCTGGCTGCATCTGCTGTTACAAATCTGGTAGGAGATCAAGTCATCAGAAATAAAATGGCTTCCAGCCAGAAGTTGTGGGATAACACTGGACATTTATTAGTAAGTTCTTGTTATAAATTTACTGACGTTCCTTCAAGAAGATAATAACATACTAAGCATATCTAAGATTAATTTATCTACTTGTGCATGTTAATTAGAGACATATACTCTATTTAGTCATATTGGCACGTTAATTTAGTGATGCATGTTAATTATAGAATTAACTTTACTAAGTCATTAGTTTTCCTGGCTAATTCAGGCAACCCATTCTATATTCTAATTGTACTAAATAAGAAAGAGCACTTATAACAATCCATGCTACAATATGGAATAAGAAATGTGCTTTTATCTTTGTGTCTTGAGTATTTTTTTAGGTTATGTTTTTGTATATGTAAGCAATGATTTTGTGTCTTATGTATTATTGCTGCTTTACTTTTGAGTCTTTTGTCCTGAAGTGTCTCTAAGTTTTGTGATTTTACTAATGATGTTACTCAAGTGAAATGTGAATATTCATTTGTTATAAATCTCTTTGCTCTATTTCTCTCTCTTATACAAATAGTTTGGGTGAAACAAAGTAAATGTTTAAGTTTATCTATAATGTGTGCTTGTTAGAAAGTGTTAGTTGTACTTTCGTTTAGCTAGTATAAGTCTTAGTGTTCTAGACTTTTAAAATGAAAAATGTGTAACTCTATTAATTGGTTTTCACTACAGGGGTGTTACAAAGAGTCCAAGCTAATAGCTCCATTAGAGTACTTGCTGGGGCTTCTGTTAAACCTTAGCACTAATGTTCCATCAGCATCACTAGAGCGGGTTGGTGATGGCCTCATACAAAACTGTTACAGCATTGCTGCATCAGGAGACCTGTCTGATTTGTCAGCATCAAGGGCTCTTGGTGTCCTGAGCAATCTGCTGCCTCATTGCCAGAATGCAGTCAGCTATATGTGTCATGATGCAAGAACTCTTCTGTTACTCAACCTTTTAAAAGTAAGCATACAATGTCCATAGTAATTAACAACAAACAAGACTCTTCAACAAGCAAGTTTTTTTCAAATCAACTTGGTAAAGTAATTTTTGTTCTTTAAAGCCAAAAAAAATAAAGAGAGCTTGGGAAGTGGAATATGTGCTTTATAATTAAATATATATATATATATAACTAAATAGCCACTTCTAAGAATGTGTGATGAGTGTGCGTATTTTGAAACCTGGACCATCAAGTCGACACTCCAGAGCACCATGAGGCAGCCATTATGGTAAGGTAAAAGATGGGTGCAATGGAAAACAATTGATTACTGCCTTAAAGGTTGAAAGATAAAACAATGTGAGATGAGTAAAGTTCCCCTTTTATTATTATTATTATTATTATAGCTTTTATATAGCGCTACTTTCATGCTTATAGCATGCTCAGAGCGCTTTTGGTCCAATCAATTTTGTGGACCAGTGGGGGGAGAGGTATCTAGGAGTTGGTTTTCCGTGCTGCCTTTAGGCGCTCAGTTAACACAACTCTGCCCGAGTCGGGTGTCGAACCTCGAGCCCCCTTCTAGGTAGCCAAACCAAGCCAAGTTCAAGCGTACTTGGCCTCTTGCCCACGCTTCCCTTTCAGACCTTGTGATCTACAGGGCAGCACAATGACCAACTGTCTTTACTTTTTCCCAACTATGTCAGGTACCCATTAGAGCTGGGTGGACTCAGAGGCACCCTAAAGATCTTGAAATTAAAAATCCTAGTCCTCACCAGGATTCAAACCAGGGACCCCTCGGTTTGGAAGCCAAGTGGTTTAACACTCATCTTAGGGGCTAAATATTTATAAACTTGGCTGTAAATATTTTCACTTGTTTTTATATCTTTTAGCATAGTTTGGTTTTTAATTTCATTTTAAATTTAAATAGAGTGATCACTTGTTATGCAAATATTCAAATGCTAATGCATATATTTTTTTATTTCTCCTTTTTTTTGGCAGCCCTGCTGCTGTTACCATTGTTTTTAACCATTACTTATTTAAATTTAAAGAAATCAACAACTCAGCCACACAATATTTCTTTTCACTTTTCAGCATCAAGATCCAGCTTTTTATAAGCCTGCTTTGAAATGTATCACTGCAGTGACCCAGTCCCGTGAGGAAGCTAGGCAACTGATTGCACAGAATAAAGGTCAGGATTCTCATATGTTTGTAAAATAAAAATTGGAAACAGCTTCTTATAAGATTGTATATAGAATGAGCCAATAGATTTTCTCTGCTTCCAACTGAAGCCGCTGCCATGTCATGTGACTGTGTTACTGCTAAGCTTGTAATCCATTAATGTGCACAATAACTAGCTAATCTGCAAATGAACTCCTTTAAGACTAGGACTAGTAAAGTAAAGTGAAGCTCCCTTTCAGAACTTGTGGTATATAGGGCAGATGATGTAAAGGTCAACTGTTTCTGTGGCCTACGGTTAACAAGGGTGTCATGTGACCAGCACAATGACCAACCTCCTTTACTTTTCCCCTACTAATGTTGGGTACCCATTAGAGCTGGGTGGACTCAGGGGCGCCTGAAGATCCCGAAAATAAAAATCCCAGTCTTCACCAGGATTCTTACCCCGGACCCCAGTTTGGAAGCAAAGCACTTTACCGCTCAGCCACCCCGCTTCCAACACTATAACTAAGCTTGCTTTATTGATCTTTATTGTTGTGATTACAAGGACGCTTTTTTCATATAATATGTGGAATCAAGAGTTTTACACAATTTACCTAGGTAATGTGCACAGTAATGGATTCATTAAAGTTGCTAAGTTTGTTTCTCTCATATTGTTTGTTCAGAAGCAGATCGTCAGGTGCTTACAAGTGTACATTATGGGATATGTTTGTTTACATAGTTTTGGGGTGAAATAGATTCTAAAGAGAAAGGATATGGGATCAGACACCTGATGAGGCCAATTAAAGGGTTTAGTTAATCTGCACTATGCCAAGACAATTTGTAGATTAACTGATTTCTGTATTTTATGGGTAATAAGTGTCAAATCCATTTCTTCACTTTAATGAATGCCTAGTAAGTATTGCAAAAATTTATCTAGATAATTTGCACATTATCCAGGTAATTTGAAAAATGAAACAATTTTCTGCTCACTAAGGGATTACCCTAGTTAATCAGCAAAATAATAACATTAGGTAATCTGCAGAATAACTGATTTCTGCACTTGAGAGGTATCAACTGCTCTCCTTGAAATAAGTATTATGATGAAAATGGGACCAGACCAGATTGTTTACAAATAGATTTAAAAGAAACTCTTACATTTAGCTTCATTTTACACAGTCACAGAAGGATAGACACTCCAAGGAGTTATGGACATTTTCATATTGTTAAGCGTATGAAATAAACTTTGATGTCATGTGTTATTATTTTATTGTTAAGTTACTTGTCTTTGTAGTATAACCAGCTCAAAAGGCAGATGAACAGTTTAGCTACATAATGTAATGTATTCTCAGGGACTTCTATTCTTATGAGATTTCTGGCCATGGAGGATGAGGTGGTGATTGGTAATGCTGCCCTGTGCCTCTCCCATCTGTGCCAAGTAAAACAGGTGTGCTCAAAGCTGACCAAGACCAACATCATTCAGAAACTTCTGGAGCTGGCCAGGGATGGAAGAAAGTCAGCTTGCCAAACTAACTGTGCAATATTAGTAGGGAAACTTGTGCAAGGAGACAGCAGGCAAGTAACCTACAGCAAACTGTTAAACTGCTATCTAAACAGCCATGGGAAATACTGCATTCCTAATTTATTTTCGGACTTGAAGACAAGCTTTATTATTTAGGTCATTTTTTAATTTAAGTGTCCCACTCAGCTTTTTGCATTGCAGAAGTTCATTGTTAAAACAATTTTTGCATCAGTCCTCAAAGCTTACATTTTTTTAAATCCCAAAATCAAAATCCCAGTGTTTGAACCCAAGACTCCTCGGTCCAGAAGCCCCTATGATCCCCTGTAACTAAACATTCCTTATAAAATTTGTTAGCATTATTCCTTTAGTTTGAGTTCATTTCTTTTACTTCTATGGTCTTTAATGGTAACAAAACTTGATATTTATTTTTGCAGACACTTAGACAGACTAAGAGAATTGCACGGCATTGAAATTCTGCATGGCTGTATGAAACACATTAAATAAAAAACATCATCATATACTTGTCATATATCATATACTAGTTATTGAAGAACTGTTAACCTGCTGTGATATTTGGTTGATTATTAATTTTAAATAAATATGTGTATTGAATACAAATAATCAAGCTCTTTATAAATGCTTTCAAAGGTATTAAATAAAAGATGAAATTAAAGTGCTCATTTACTTTTTAATTGCTTATTTATTTATAAGTTTTGATCTTTATAATCATTAAAAGTGACTATAATCATAACAGAAAAATATTTAAAATGCTTAAAAAAATAACTTTTGGAAGATAATGTAAATTACTGGTACACAAAGTACTATCACCCTAACTATTTCTTTTTTCAAGTTTTATAATGAGACATTCATAAAGGTTTCAAATGTACATTTCACAACCACACAGCTGACTATAGGAGGTATAAAGATCCACTGGTATGTCCATAGTTTTCGTCATGTTTATGACTAAAATAAATTTTGTAAACCTTGGACCCCACAATCTGCCATTTATTTGTAAAAACATGTTATCCTGTGGGTTGTATGCTCGAAAATATAATAATACCACATCAAAATTAAAAAAAGAAAGAAAAAACAGAATATTAGAGATTTTAATCTTTGGCAGAAAAAAATATAAATAGCTTGACTTTTTGGTGTATCCAGAGAACAGAATAAAGGATAAGCTATGTTTTTTTTTTTAAAGCTTTAAGGAAATTTTTGTGCACTTTTTATTGAGCAATGCAGAATCAAATTTTGAATACTCTTCTAGTTGGCAGCTCAATGTTGTTTAATTTAGTTGGCAACATTGAATTTCAATTTAGTGTCCTTGACTTTTTTTTTAGTTTAGAGTGAAAATCCCCAAATGTGACTCCACTCTATAGTAAAAGTTCCCTTTTCAGATCATATAGTCTATAGGTAATGTGGCCAGCACAACGATCAACCACCCTAAAGATCACAGAATTAAAAATCACAGTCGTCACCATGATTTAAACTTGGGACCACACCCTGTTTGGAAGCCAAGCGCTTTACCACTCAGCCACTGCAACTCTCTATAATATAATTGACTTTTTCCTACAACATAGTGGGAGATGCATTAAATTGTGTCCTTGTTAATCCATGACAGCCACACTTCCCCAAGAGACTCATGGGCAAGCTTTGAAGAAAGACCCATATTGCTCCTGCAATCCTAGCCCTGCTTGCATTATAGTCTGCATCCAATGACTTTTTCTCTGAAATTTACATGATACAAATTTCCTCGCTATTTCTTGCTAGTTATATATTTACACACCTTCAGAGTCAATGGCATGATATTAGAAAAACGTCCATCTCTCATTTAACTTCAATCTTTGTGAATTTTTTGGAAGCCATTTAACATTTACCACCACACCGACAACACAGAAGAGACACAAGAGCCCCCTCAAAAATGTGAAACTGACATCCATGACTGGGAAATGCTAGTTCTTGATTGCTCCTCATGCTGTCAAACCATGAATGTATTTATGGCAATGACACAAAGAGGACAGAAAAAGCTGAGAACACAAAACACTTTTTAAAAAAAGCAGGTGATTGCGCAACAGACCCAGCCTATCCATGCTTTATGTGCCGGCTTTACTTCATATTTGACTTACATGGAAATGAAATCGTACTCATTTTTGGCCAAAAAGGATCTAAATAAGCATATGTGACAACTTAAAAAAACTAAACAGTTTAACAAATGACAAGCAGAGACACAGGTTCAAGCTGATTTTCTGCATATTTATTTCTTTGTAAAATATCAATACATCAAAGGAAATGTTCCAAGCTAAAAATCAAATGCACACAAAACAAAAATAAAAAAATGTTGACATAAAAATAGTTGAATGTCCACAAAAGCATCAATTGAAACTCTAGTACAATGTGCCGTATTCTAACTGAAGACAAACTCTGAAGTTAACAATTTAAGAAGGAATCATTTTGTGTGTTGTTTTAATCAAAGACTAATTTTAAGTAGGAAGCATTTTAAAAAATACAATTAAATTATCAAAGAACAAAATGCAAGTTATCTTTCTGTAACTTTTGAAACTTGTTAAAAACCTCACTGGCAATATTAAAAGCAAAAATAAAATACAACTTCAATAAAATCTGTCGAACTGAAAAACTTTTATCAACTTTCATTGTGCTGAAACAAAATAGAAAATTCATCTACACAGATTATATATATATAGAGAGAGATAAATGTATATATATATGCTAGAACACATGTAAACACATTGTTAAGACAAGATGAAACTAGTTCAAAGTTTTGTGAAGACTCAACATCTCCCTGAGACAAATCCCTTCAGCCAAAACAAAGAAATGGAAACAAAAATATTGGGGGGGGGGGGGGGGGGGAGTGGATTCTTTAGAAGTGGATGGCAAGGAACTTAACTAAAGTGTAGTGTAAATTATTTAGAAAAAAAAAACAACAGCAAAAAAAAGGCTTTGATAAAATAAGACTAACCCTAAGATCATTTTTTTAGTATAACATACAAACATTCCTTTAACTCAGTAACAAGCAATATTTCTAGATGTAAAAACAAAACAAAAAATACAAGTGCTGGTACCAACATTAAAAATAAACTATTTTACAAAATCCACTTCTAAGGAATTCCATGAATAAATTTGCTACTAGAAAGAAAACAAAGTTATCCTGTCATTGTTTTACTAATAAAATCTTGAAACTAAGCTTGAAAAGCACAGAATATCAATGAAGAAGAAGCCCCTTTTTTTATGCAGCTATTTAAGTCCTTTAACAATTGCATGTTTCTCATATTGGCTTTATGATTAAAGATTACAAATTATTTTTTTTTCTATCAATGTTTGCCAAGTCTCAAAAGGCATGGCTTTTAATCTTCCTGTTATCTTGCAGAGAAGGCAGATTGTAATCTGCCACAGAAACATGAATTACTTGGGGTAAAACTTGTTTCAGTATCATTCCACATAATGTATATTCCATGAAAGCATTAAAATTGATTTGAAAACATTAGTTAAATATTGTTCTAAAAAATGTTAACCTAATTCTGTTCATTAAAATCTTTGTTAGTAAACTTTGTTTTTTAATTGTAACTAGCTTGTTTGATCATGATGAACTTTAAAAAAAAAAAAGACACTTTTGTAAATGTTGGAAGAAAACATAAACCAAAAACTAAAAATGTTAACTTCACCTGAGAAGAGTGAGCAATGAATTCAGGGGGAAGTGGATAACTGGCAAGGTGGGTCACTCTCAGTGACTCCCTTCCATCAACACATCAAAAATATATAAAACAAGCAGTTGCTCAGCAACATCATCATTGGCATATGTATCAAATGTTGTACCCTAGCCCAACCTACAAGCTTAGAGACTCAAGTCAGCAGATAGCCTTAGTGGACCAAAAAACATTGACCAGTATTACTTATAAACCTTTGCTGTTTACTCTTCACTAGATCAACATTTGATATGGTCATATTTAGAAAGTACTCGTATCAAACAAGGTAAATAATTCTATCTATTGAATCATGTATGTTTATAATGAAATCTGTATATAGTGACTGATAATTCATAAATCTCTATTTAATAAAACCTAACTGTACATAATAATTTTTAAAAACAAATGGTTATTCTTTTCAACAAAAAAGGTTACACATATTTTGGACAATAGTAAGTGGCAATCAGAAATAAAATCTTGTCAAATTACAAAACCAAATTTATTTTTGTATACACTACAGAAACAATACATAAAAACTGATGAATGATTCAAATAATTTAGATATTTTCTAAGTGTTCATTTGCTAAAGTTAAGACTCACTATTGAAATTTAAAGTTAGTTTTAATTATGAAATTTGACTAATTATAAATTTTCTGATAAGTTTGTTTTCTTTAGGATACAAAATTTTAATTTTGGGACTGCCAGGTATGCCAAAAATGTGTTGTTTTTTTAATAAAAAATTATTATTAAATAGCTCAATAACAAAACTTTATATCACTAACTTTAGAATGTATACATGACTCATACTGTTTGTGACATACTTAAGTCTGTTGTGCATATACCCTTTAATTTGTTAATACAAAATAGAGATAATATTTCACCAGTTCAAAATTTAATACTAAAAAAAAAATAATAATAATTTATTGACAATGGATACAAATATTTCTGCATGACTGCTGATGACTTAGATAAAGGACCCTATCTTTTTACATTGCTACCTATGCCCATCATGCTAGAGTTAAAATTCTTAGGATTATAAAGAAGACAAGATACTGACACATTTTATTTTGATTAGAAACCAATGTGAAAAAAAAAACAGAAATAGCACTGTGTTACTAAATACTCCCTTTCGTCTTGAATGATATGAATTGGTGGTTACTATGGCAGTATTCAGTGTCATAGATGCTTACACAAGTCACTGAGCTACTATCACACTAGCTTACTTAAAAGTCCTTTAATCTCTATTTCCACACACTTCATAATATAAGGCTAACAAGATTTGCAGGTAAAATATCAAATATTTAAAAACAAAAAAAAAAAGATCAGCTTCTGCAAGTGCTCATTACTCAACAGGCATGAATAGGCTATTTTTTAGCATTAGTAATGGGTGAATACATTATCAGAGCCAAAAAGGTAACCCTAAAAAAAAATATACTTTACAAAACAACTTAAATACCTTTAGGAAACTCAGACCAAAAATAAGGTAGTAATAACAATGACAATCATTATAACAGGTCTGAAATGTATAAAGCAGACAGAAATGATATCTTACTGTTTCAGACCATCGACAGTTGATTTTTTGTTTTAACTAAAAAAATTATTAGATTGAAGCATTCTAAAACCTTCTTAAAGAAACATGGTACAATTTTTATCTTATCTAAGGCCATAACAGCTACAAAATTGAAATGAAGCAGGCTATGAATAGGAATTTTCATTAAAATAATGTGAAAGTGCATGACAAGTAGCAGGTTGTGATTGTGGATTTACACTTGGAAACAGTTGGCCCTACTGCTGACTACACTGTTAGTGACTGTTATGTAAAAGATTAACACAGTGGACTGCTAGGAACTTGGGACAAGTAAAACATTTTTGTTAAAAATGTATCTGTAAATAAATATCAAGTAGGAAATAACTGTTGGTAAGGGGTTAACAAATAAGCATAGAGTGACAGCCTGAGCTTGATGGAGCACATTGTGAGTTCATAGGATGAATAGATTTTGTTTTGGATTTTTATGTTCTATTTTAAGTTCTCTACTACAATACTAATGAAACTGAAACACTGAAAATGAACCAAAAGATTTTCACCAACCCTAATTCTTTTTTGTTCTATAAATCCACATCCTGAATAATTAAAAAATAAATATTTATTGGGGGTTACAAATGAAAACATTGTTATACAAGCTGTAGTTTTTGGTTACATCCAAACACCATCTGCTGATATTCTTCGTTACAAAGTGAACCAGCCCGTGAGAGGGAAGAAGTCCAAGTTTACCCACCAACTTTCATTTCTTGCTAATGCTGACATCATTAATGGACAAAGGATGTCCCAATCCTTACACCAACTTTTTTGTAGCACAAGTTATTCATGCACTACAAGGATGGGGACATTATTCCTTGCATACAGCATTTCCATAAAAAGTGCAAGTTTTTTTGTTTTTAGAACTAGAAGCCTATGAGGTAAATAAGTTTGTCATTTTATTTTTTTTGGAAAAGGGGGGGGGGGGAGGCAACTATAACTTTTATTACCTCTTCCAATCAAATCATTTAAGCTTGCCTATTAAAGAAAGGTGGAATAAAGCAACTGCAAAAAGTGTCTTAAATGATAAATAAAAATCTGCCCCCTTCACTAAGATTCAAACCTAAGACCCATGGTTTGGATGTTTGACACTAAGCCACTCCATCACTACAACTGCTTCAGCATCTAATACATCATTGAATGTCTACCAAGTATGTGAATGGGAGGAGGCTGTCTAAGTAGCATAATTGGGGATGAGGTTGTATACCAAACAAATAATTGGGGCTATCTACATGGGGTCCTCTCTACCTAGCAAAGTGATAGGCATAGGGGTTATATACCTAGCATAATAATTGGGATTGGGGGGGGGTTTAATGTAATCTATCTAATGGGAAAAAAAAAGGTTGTACTGAGAAATGGGATTGTGGACAAATTGTTAGGAGAGTTTTGATCTAATGATTATCACATAGTTTTTAAATATTAATGATACAAGCATAACTACAACACAATCTATTTTAAATTGAAACCACCAGACCACAAAAACCAAGTCAGAGTATTAGATTTGTAGCCAAGAAATGTCCCATTCAGCTTCTAAACAGTGTGGTAGAGATAAAACATAATACAACTTACCCTGGATACAGACAATGATATATAGATGTGGTGGGGGCCTAATGGTAAAGTAATTAGTTGCCAAACAGAGCCTCAGGTTTGAATACTAATGATTTTATTTTTAACTCAGGATTTTAATGTCTTTCATTTCAGACAGTTTCCATCAGTAACCAACATTTGATTGGTAGAATAGTTGTTTAAATCCATCATATATTTTTAAAACAGACGTTAAGGTCTCCTAGGCATGTTTCTCTAGTTACACCCAGTTTTACAGTACAAGAAAGACACTAAGTCTAGCAGTCTTCCCTAGAACTCTAAATCCCAACCCATTCACTCAAGTAAGGTCAATAAGAACAACAAAGATGTTTAAAATAAGCAAATCTATTGTCATTACATGAACAGCAAACCTGTGACTTGAGGTCACATACTTTATTTGTTAGTAGAGATTTCTTTTATACACACACATATATATATATATATTCATATTGCAAATTTTATTTATTTGTGTTACTTTTACGAAATAAATATAAAAACACATGAATTAATGCTTTTACAATGACATGATTCAGAAACTGGTGGTACACAGCCCAGTAAGTATGGTCATCAAGTGTGCTTCCAAGTGATTCAGAGTGTAATCAAATGAAGTGTGCTTCCAAGTGATTCAGTGTAATCAAATGAAGTGTGCTTCCAAGTGATTCAGTGTAATCAAATGAAGTGTGCTTCCAAGTGATTCAGTGTAATCAAATGAAGTGTGCTTCCAAGTGATTCAGTGTAATCAAATGAAGTGTGCTTCCAAGTGATTCAGTGTAATCAAATGAAGTGTGCTTCCAAGTGAGAGCTAGATAAAAAAGTTTTCTTTTTAGTCAACACAAACTTGAAATGATACAAATTTACAAAAAACAATGAATACCCATGTTGCTTTTCTTCTGGGAAACAATGAAATCAAAATATCAGAAGCCTCTAGACAATTCTAGTTTGAACATAAACATAGTACAGTATTTTTATTTTCTGTTGAAGAGTAGGATCTAAAAACATATCCTACACATTTACATAGACTCTTCTGTGTTTTTCAGTCCTAGGGCAGATAGCTTAATGTACATTTACATAGACATTTCAATGTCTTTCAGTCCTAGGGCTAGCTTAATGTACATTTACATAGTTAGACTCTTTTGTGTCTTTGTCCAAGTGGAAAGGAAGGGGGGGAGTAGCTTAAATGTACATTTACAACTTTTACAAATTGAAAACTGTTAAGGGTCTTTAAAAAAACAAAACTGTTAGACAATTAGTTTCACATCAACAAAAAAATATTGAAACAGAGAATGGCACAAATGACACATGAAATCTTTGTGATTAGGGGCAGGCTACTGCAATAGTTAATGTGCAGAAATAAAGATACAATCAATCAATGAAATCAATATGATAGGGAAACGTTAATACCAGCCCATACTTCATTGTAGACTGCACAAAGTCTCAGCTTACTGGATCATATAAGGAAGCATCAAGTTTCGGATCACTCCAGCAAATAAAGGCAGACCAAAACAGTTATGTCTGTCTGCATGGAAACGAGTGGTTCCAGGGCCAAAGAAAAGTTATCTTATAAACAATGAGAGGAAAATAAATATTGAGACATAATAACCCTCACACCCATCCTCTTCTCCCCCACCCATCATTTAAAAACAAAACTTCTGTGATTACAATTAACATATGAAAACAAGCTGTGAAATTTAGATACATCCATTTCTGTTGATGAGTAAAAGGAAATCCAACTCTGGTGAAATGTCAGGATGAGGATTTCTTTACTGTGATGAATAAATATTGCTCAACTTCTAGACAAGATTATCCACTGATGCACAGCACTAGGTATTGCTTTGGCTGATGGCTAACACAGGCTGATGACTGAAGATATCCTTACAGTTGTCAGCACCAAACCATCCTCTGATGAGAGAATTAAGAGTGTGTGAAAAGATAAGGTGTCACTGGCTGCTGCTGGCACCTCCCAGATACATGATGCCTTTAAAGGCTCCAGCTTCAATGTCCACACGGCAGATTGGGCAGTTCTTGTTAGTGGCCAGCCACTGGTCAACACATTCACTATGAAACAAATGCATGCAAGGAAGCCTCCTGAAAAAGAGAAGAAAATTTAAAAATTGTTGAGAATAAAGAAGCCAAATATTTTAAACCAATTATTAAACAAGTAAAATATAAAAAAACAAAAAAAACAAAGCTTATCTAAGGGAAAGAACGCCACACTTATGACTATATTTCTCAATAATGTAGAAGTTATTTCCATTATTTGAAATCAAACAAAATAATTAATTATAAATAAATAAATTACTTACTGATTCACATTTTGTAAGGTATAGTAAATAATTGTTAAAAGTTTCAACTTGATACAAGAATGGGTGTGGAAGAAATAACATGTTAAATTATCTAAGGGGACGAAACCCTACTTATTCAGCCATCTCTGTGAGTACTGAAGGATTAATTTTCTTTGTTGGTATCAAACAAAATAATTAATTACCAGTAATTAAGTGACTAATTGGTTACTTTTTAAAAATTGATTCATGTCTTGTCTACGCCAATGAATGATTGTGCAAAGTTTTAACTGTCAAGTATGGGTGTGGGAGAAATAAACAGACAAGAGTGAGTTGATATAAGCTTTGCAAAAATTAGGCCCTGCCAAACTAATAAACAATACAACCTAAACACAACAGTCTATCAACCAAACAGATAAAAAAGAGCTGAATGTCTTGCTGATCATGTGGTCAACATTAGGGGCTTAAGATTTTTGTGATTCAATATCAAATTTTAATGATGATCAAGAGAGCATTGATAAACCCCCAAAAACTATTTCACAATTTCAGGGAATAGAATGAAATAAATCATCCATCGATACAGGATTCAAAAAGGTATTAATAATAACAAGGCACAGTCTTAGTGTTTGAAAAATAAGGAAAAGTGCACAGCCAGCTATGAACAAAATTTTGTCAAATCTGGCACAGGCAAAGCCTTTCTCTGCCAAAGGTATGATTGACGTTCTCTTTTCACCATCAATAGTTCCAAAAAGTGTGGGTGATATGACTGCTGAGACAACTCACCTGACATCCTCTCCAGTTTCAAACTCACTTAAGCAGATGGTACACTTCTCCTGGTGGTTGCTGTCAGCACCAGCATCCCCACTGTTGCTAGTTTCCACCTAGAATTAAAAATGCACATTCAAAGTTGACAGAGCCGTACAAGTTTAGACAAATGACACAGCTCATGTTCTAATAACTGCTTTGATATCAAGAAATAAAGGCTGAAAATAAAATTTATTAATGAGGCATCCTCAAGTTGATGATGCTGCCTTCACATTGCTGGATTTTTTAGCACTTCATAAAATACTGAAATTGAGTTATTGGTATATATGACAATAGTAGTTGATTAAACAATTTTTAAGACTTGAAATGTGCAAGTTAATGTAGCCATTAACCACTGCTACATTAAAAAGGCTTTATAAGGAAGTAATAATTAAACATCTAAATATTTGTTTTAAACTATAACTTCATTCTGAATGCTGAATACTTCTTTCCTAATGATTTATTTCAGGATTTGGGATATAACCTATTTGAAAAATTAGTTGTGAAACACAAGACTCAAATGAGTAGTCCCTAGCCCATCAGTGACTTATCTTTAACTTCCAATGAGATAATCCAATTACCTTTTTATATTTGTGAGGGAGAGTGTTCCTCTCGATGACTTCCTGTGTTGCGCCCATGACATTGCAATGGCTCATATCAAAGTGTGGATGTCTTCTGTCCATTGGCATATGCTGAAGCAAAGAAAACAAGAATATTTCAACTCATAAATCAAACAAGAACAACATTAAAAAATTACTTTTTTTAAAAAGACTATATCTCCATTATACAACTTAAAATAAAATAAAATGTAAAAAAAAAATAGCTCAAATTGGGTATCCAAACACATGATGTCGATTAAACCAGCGGGCATTGTATAGTATATCTATTATTTATAGGTGCGTTTATTACATGTAGAACTCTTGAAGATATAGTCTAGATCTAGATCTTCATCACGTAATCTGTATTAGATTTAGGTAAAAATATAAGCAAAGCTTAGATAATCTATCAATAAACTTAAAGCAACTTAAAATAGATAATCTATCAATAAAGTTAAAGCAACTTAAAATTTAACAAACAACTGTTGTTTTTTTTTATTGAATATTTCCAATGATCTAGGCCAGCGGTTCTCAACCTTTTTTGCTCGGCGACCCTTTTTATAATCCCCCACCCACACAGCAATAGAAGAATAGATAATAACAATCCATATTTTCGATGGTCATAGGCGACCCCTGGCAAATCGTCAATCGACCCACAAGGGGGTCGCGACCCACAGGTTGAGAACCCCTGATCTAGGCCTTTTAATCTAGACTTAGAAAACTATGCACACAATTTTCCTGAACATTAATTGAATCAATAATGCCTTACATTTGGAAATTCCTGAACACGATAGTCCTTACAAGAACATGATAGTCCTTTCAAAATCGATGTTGGATCTAGACCTAGCTTTAGCCTCTAGCCAAATTAACATTTATTAGTTTTTTACTTTGAAAAATTGTAACAGTCAAACTAGAGTTTCCCCATGTGGCCAACGAGCTAGTAGTTGTATTCTCAGTGATATACATCAACAGTTACATTTCTAGGAAAATCATTAGAGCAGTATTCGAGATAAGTCTCCACCCAGGTTCCTCCATGAAGGAGTGACTTGAAAAGAGGTATTGTAATAAATAAATACAATGGTCTACAGAATGACAATAGTTCTGCAAAATGAGACAGTGATTGGTTAGTCTCATCACTTAGAACACAATCCTTTAGCTGCTAACAAGATAACAAAAAAGAATACCTGTTGTACCCTCTGATGGTTCAACATCATAATTTGATAACTTAACTTCCCAACAGCTCTTGACAGAAGACTTAGTGCTAACTCAATCAATTAAACCAAACAACTCACCCGAGGTCCTAATGTCTGTCTGTAGGGATGAAACTCCTGAATGGGAAAAAAAAACACAGGATAATATATATTGAAGTACAAGATAAAGATGACCAGAAAATGTTAATGAAATAGAAACAAAAACAATAATTGTAAAGGAATTGGATGGACTGGTGAATGAGCAAAGATGTTAGCCTAAGTGAATAGATTATCTGGATAAAAGTTTAACTCTTTCTGAGGTCTCAACAGTAAGTTCACTAAGTGAATAGATTATCTGTGTAAAAGTTTCACTCTTCCTGAGGTCTCAACAGTAAGTTCACTAAGTGAATAGATTATCTGGGTAAAAGTTTCACTCTTCCTGAGGTCTCAACAGTAAGTTCACTAAGTGAATAGATTATCTGGGTAAAAGTTTCACTCTTCCTGAGGTCTCAACAGTAAGTTCACTAAGTGAATAGATTATCTGGGTAAAAGTTTCACTCTTCCTGAGGTCTCAACAGTAAGTTCACTAAGTGAATAGATTATCTGGGTAAAAGTTTCACTCTTCCTGAGGTCTCAACAGTAAGTTCACTAAGTGAATAGATTATCTGGGTAAAAGTTTCACTCTTCCTGAGGTCTCAACAGTAAGTTCACTAAGTGAATAGATTATCTGGGTAAAAGTTTCACTCTTCCTGAGGTCTCAACAGTAAGTTCACTAAGTGAACCAAAAAACTAAGGGGAGAAAAAGGAAGAAGCAATTTTGTGTTTGTTTAGAACAAGATTTTGATAATGCTAAGCATGTTTGGCACTTTTAATTGAATTCATTTATACATCTCACAATATGACTTGAAGTATTTCTTTAAAAATACAACTTATAATTACAAGCATGAAAAAAACAAAAACATATCAATAATAAAGTTGAAAAAAAAATTAAAGGTAAAAATAAATATTTAAAAAAACTAGATCCTAAAAGTGGCAACAAATTCTGTATACTCACATTAACAAGGTCCATCATTTGTCTGTCTACAACAAACTGATGATATGGAACATGGACTGGCATACTTGGATAGGGCATCAAGTCACCCCATGGGTACTGGGATAGAGAAACAAAACATTTCAATAGGACACAATCAAGGCAAAGCATTAAATACAACAAAATTATGGCTTAGAAACACTTTCTCTAACTACAAACAAATATACAATCAGAACAATGTAGATCTAAGTCAAAGTCAATATTTCATTCTTTTAAAAGGTTTTTAATCATTCCTGCTCCTAATTATCTCCATGGGCCAATGCATAGAAATGAGCATGAAAATATTCTGAGGTAGATTTTAACATTCTTTTCATTCACAGCAAAAACAAAATAAGGGGATTTCATTATTTGCCCATGAATACAAAAAGTTGTTTCTGAGACAGAGTCTTCTTGATAGAAACCTTGCTTCTAACCATCCAATTCAGACTAGTACATCTATGGAATCAACCACCCAGAGATAAAACGTGTCTAGGTCAACTTGAGACATGGGGAAAACATGACAGACTATTCAAATCAAATCATTGTGTAATGGATCTAGTGCTTTCTTATAAAGATATATTTAGTGCTTTCTTGTATAGATTTTAGTGTTTTGTTACTCAAGTGTTTAAAGTTTTTTCCTGAGTAAAACCAGTTCTAATATTGTCACTGAAGTTGTGAACTCAAGTGCCCATCAGGTTCCCCATTGAATGTATGTACAAAATTTTGTTTTTACATACATTCAGACTAAGCCTATAAATAGTTTCATGAGTAAGTGGATAATATAGAGACTTGAAACTAGGCTAGGGTCAGGTAGTAAACAGAATTGATATCAAGTCTGAGCTTTGTTTTCAAAACTAATTACATTTTGTTTTCATGACCTTTCTCAGTATGGTGCATTTTAAAATTTTCTCAAGACAGCAGACATTCATATAATACCCATTCAAATAAATCAGAAACATAGTCCTGAACTGGGAGTGAAGAATTTGCTTAACATGACCATATATGATTATCAAGTTATGGTTTGATTGTGACAAGATATACAAGTGTGTAATTCAAAACAGTCTTATTAAAGTAATTACAAACATATTAAAAGATGTAAGGAATATATGCTATATAGCTATCACAATACATTGGGAGGAACACAACAAAAAGAGTTCAATACCACATTTAGGAACATTCAAACAGAATTCAGTGTGAAAGTTATTGGGTTAACAGAAGGGAATCGGCAACAAAAATCCTCTTTACATTTAATTACTGGGTTTGTAGAATAATGCTAGAATGTTAGACAATTTTCTCTTAACTATTAATAAATATTACAAGAAGGAACTAAAACAAAAACGTACAAACTGAAAAATGTCTTTTAATGTAAAATTAGGTATCTAATTTTTTGTTTATATAGTTCTATCATCCAGCATAGCGTAAGTACCTAAGCTGCTAAACTCATTATTTAAAATAGTGAATTTGGCAGCTGAAAAGAGACTTAAGGTTTGGAATCTTGTAGGAAATAAAGTCAGAACATTTGGCAGCTGAAAAGAGACTTAAGGTTTGGAATCTTGTAGGAAATAAAGTCAGAACATTTGGCAGCTGAAAAGAAAGTCTTATGTAAGAAAAGAACCTAGAACAGTTGCTGGCTGTGAAAATGTGAGTCTTAGATTGGAACTCTGTAGCAGCCATGAGTTGGAATAAGAAACCTAGACTTTTTATTTAGAGGTATCAGAAGTTTAACAACTTAATCCTATAACACAGTCCTCTACAGTACAGAAATAGATGAACTTAACACCAAAACTCAATGCCCAAAATTAAGAATATTTTTTGTATTAAGCCAGCTTCAAATGAATCATTCTGACTGAATTATAAGCCTGCCGTTATCTTAAATATTTGGCTTCCATTAACTTTATTTGGTATTATAGTAGTTTGTATGATTTCTATCTATCATTGGACTATCTCTAGCTTACATATAGTCAGAATACAAAACTAAATTGTTAAGATACAAGGTTAAAACAAGGTTAAGATTAGGGTTTGTTGATAAAGTTGATCATAAGTACAAATAAGATATAGAGATATTATTACCAATACAAGGCTTTACATTGTCCTTCATACATAAATAAATTGATATATAGACACTAGGGGTGCACCGGATAGTACTTTTTGATATCCGGCCGGAGCCGGATATGTCCGGATAGTAAAATTTGATATTCGGCCGGTGCCGGAGCCGGAGCCGAATACCTAAGTGTTTTGTAAATAGCTTGTATTGCTGAGCATTTTACGAAACTGTTAAATAACATACCTATATTTGTTGGTATTTTTTTTTCCTTTTATATACCTTATTGTTTTAAACTCTTTTACTGATTGATTTATTAAAGATTAACAGTATTTATAAACATAAATTAATCTGTGTAGCATGAGCGTGTCTGTGTGTATGTACGAGGCCACCAACTATAAAGGCTGTGTGTTGGAGGGTCAATGTAAAATATGTTAGTATATATTCAACTAGTTACTAATGTAAATCTCTCATCTGGCTTGTATGGTGGTTGGATGTATGTGTTCAATAATTTCTGACCAACAACTGGTCATCAGACTTGTAATTTTAAGTCCAGAGACTGCTTCTGGTTCTGGCTTCAAGGGCTTAATACTGATAGCTGTTAGTTAATAGTTGGAATCTGAAGCGGAGTAGGTCATATATTTATTAATCCATTTGCGGCAAACGATATTTTATTAACAGCAGGAACATCTATTATACCTACTCATAGCCTGAGCTTTAAATGTTGCGAAGCATAGATTTAATTGTAGTCTGTAGGCCTATTATTTTTTATCAATGTTTAGATCTACTGTTATATAGATCTAAGAGAATTAGGAAAACCAACTATAAAAGAAACAAAATCACCCACACCCTCCCTATCAAAAAAAAACAAACATAAATAGACTTTGTGTTCGACTGATTGTAACAATATGGTCAGATAGACGTAGTGAGCCTACACATGTAGTCCTAGTGTAGTGTGTATAGTTGATGGTGTTGACCTTCACGCGTTTTTTTTTCTTGGGCATACGCAATAGTGTTTAGTGTGCAGGCGAAAAAAGATAACACATTGGCATGATCAGTCAAGCATATAGATAAATTATCTCTGTACCTTAGTTACAGAGGTCAAGTGTTTCTTAACATTCCAGCATATTTTTCTTTGTTTGCTATATCTAATTGTGGTGCTTTAGATCAATTTATTTTCTGCGATGTTAAATTTAATTATAAGGTTTTCCTTTATATATCAAGTCAATAGAATTAAACAATGAAATTAGTTTTCTTTCTAAAAGTTTTAATACAAGGGGAAAAATACATACACGCACACATGCACATATTTGTTTTATTTTCTTGTGCAACGAACGTGTGTTCAGCGCCCTAAATGACATTTCTCTCCAAGTAAACAAACTTAGTCTCATCATCTAGTCACCTCTAGACAGTGTCAATATTTCTCAACAATCTGCGTTAATCCATTCTGGCTTAAGAATGGTCAATGTCTATATTCTCTATCAATACATTGTCATGGATTAAACAAATAAGAAGTTGGGGGTGTTGAGTCTCTTGAGCCCTCCCTTTAAAGATACCCTTGGTCAGTGTCTATTAGGCTTGTAGTCCTGACTCATACGTGAGACTTAACTCAAAGATAACAAACTTATTACCCGTCCAATAGTATAAAAGGTGTGGTTTGTGGTCCAGATTGACAACCTATCTCATAATAAACTAACTCATACCAGATTAACCTTATAGAGATTTAGCTTGTAGTCCCGCCCCTAAAAAAAATTCTACTCCAAGTAAACAAACTCAGTTCCCTCATAAGATGTGACCTCTAGACAGTGTCGACACGTTGACATCTGGCTTAATGTGGTCAGCTGCCTATCTGTGAACTCAATGTTATGGACTAAATAAACAAAAGGAGGTGGGGGTAGCTCATCTCTACCTCTGGAGATATACCCGCACATTTAATATCAGCGTGACGTAGTTAAGGAATATGACATGTTTACTAGACCACTCAAATGTCAAGACAAGCCAGTGTGCCAGACATCGCTGCTACGTATGTAATACGAATTTATAATGTAAAGTCTAGTCCCCCCCCAATAACAAACCTAGTTGACCTCTTGAGAGTGCTTACGTCCATCGTATCTGACTTGGGGTCACCTGTCAATCAATGAACTCAATGTGATGGGCTAAACAAATAAAAGGGGGAGGGAGTTGTTCATCTAGAAATATACCTGGTTACCTTAGAGGTGTGGCTCTTGTAGTCCAGCCCCCCCCTCCCCAATAAAGATTAACTACTAAGTAAACAAACTCAGTTCCCTCGAAAGGTGTGACCACTAGAGAGTGTCTATACGCTGACATTAAACCTACGTCCATCGTATTTAACTTGTGGTTACCTGCCTATAAAAAACTCAATGTGATGGACTAAACAAATAAAAGGGGGTGGGAGTTTTTCATCTCTACCTCTGGAGATATACCCGCACAGCTAGACAGACGTCTGGTCAGCATGACGTAGTCAAGGAATGTAACATTTTAACATGTTAACTAACTTACTCAAAGGTCAAGACAAATTGAAAAAAGTGCCAGCCATTGCATCTCTGTATGTAAAGCGCATTTATGATGTAAAGTTTCATCTCTATTTATATTAAGTTATTAACATGCCTTGTCTTTATAATAAACGATGTTTGGTGCATATTTATAATGGCTCTATTTTTAAGCACATTATTTTGTTTTCATATAAACATTAATACATTCTATAACAGACAGTAATGGAACGAGGTCCACTTTATGCATATTAAATAGGTGTATTTTTACTATCCGGTTTACTATCCGGTAGTGATATCCGACCGGAGCCGGATAGCACCGGATAGTAAAAAATGCCGGATATTCGCCAGAAGCCGGAGCCGGAGGGACTATCCGGTGCACCCCTAATAGACACACATCTTTGGTTTACTTTCATAATAAAAGATTAAAAGATTGTTTTTTTCACTTGTCAATTTTGCAAAAATGATGAAATATGCTTCACATTCAAAAAATTAAATGTTTCTATAAATTGTAGTACAGGTTTATTTAACCCATCAATGTATTTTTATTTCACATCAAAAGAAAATTTTTATAATTTTGTTATTCTTTTTTTAAATAAATTATTTTAGTGTTTTGAAAATGTCTACACATTATCTAAGGGACAAAAATATAAATTCACAATTCTGTGTAAATTGCAAGGCCAATTAAAACTGCATTAACTCATTCAATATGTATCGCCGCACAGTGCGCCAAGGCGATTTCGGTAGACTATGTATCTGCAGGCTGCGCCAAGTGTATATTGTTTCTTTTAATGAGTATTTCTACTTTTTAAAACACTTTTATTTTAAATACTTTTCATTACTTCTATTCAGAAGAGGTTCAACTTCCTTTATGTTGTTTTGGTTTGATTATAGCGCAGTTTTTTTATTTTGTTATTGACATTTTACCACGCTGTGTTAGTTTTTGACACAAAAATTTGTGACAACAAAAAACAGCTGATTCAATGGCTTCAAATAGCCTAAGAAATAAAAAAGTTATAAATTTTTTTGTCCACACACCTGAAATTTGTTTTTTTACACATTTTCTTTAGAAAACTGAACTTTTTACACTATGACTATGTACACAAAATGAAAGAAAAAACATTGTCCAACAGCCAACAAAGTTATTGTGCTTCGTGAAAGGATTTGAAGCATCCCTTAGGATGTAAATGAGGCTTTGCTTCACATCCAGAGCAAAAAAAATGGGTCTAGACAGCTCTAGACATAAGGATAATAAATACAGATGTATAACGGCTGAAGAAGCCAGTCAGATGATTCTATTTGATTCAGAATCAGATGATAGATCTAGTGATATTCTAGATCTAGACCTAGAACTTGACAGTCTTCTCAGTCTAAGTCTAGCTAAAAAAGGAAGGAACCTGCTTTAGATTTAAATCAGAATCCAGGGAAAAGCATGAAACTTAGCAGAAGTAGTTCTAGTAGGCCTAGACCTATTTATGATGAAGATTCTGATATGGACCCACAACTTCTATTTGATGACACTGACAGTGATGAAGATTATGAGCCACCAACCAGACCTCGCCCTCAGCCAACACTTGTGAAAAAAAACTGCTTCATGTTCATCAACTAAAGGGAAAAGGAAATGTTCTAGATCTCTACTAGTCTTCAGTCTGTTGATGCCAGCACTACAACTAGGTCTAGTACATCTAATAGTCCTGTCACTTCTGACTCTGCAGATCCTGAATGGGACCATGTTACATCTGGAACTACTGAACATAATTTCAGATTTCACCCTCTGAAAATACCTGGAGTTTGCCCTGATCTACTTTTAAATGATCAATCTTCTCCACTTGATTTTTGTCATATCATCTTTGATGACAAAATAAAAGATAATTTGATAAATTCTATCAATTCCTTCGAAAGGAAAAAATGCCAACTCAACAATCCACCACGTAAGCGATCTCTGTTCAGATGATGGACTGATGTTACAAGAAGTGAGTTGGATAAGTTTATGGTAGTGCTGATAAAAATTGGAATTGAAAGAAGACCAGCTATTTCAGACTACTGGACAACTGCTGCAAAATGTTCTGCTCCTTGGATTCACCACCATGTGTTCAACAGAGAACACTTCCAAGATAGTTACTACACCCATGCTTCACTGTGGCCATGAAGCATCAGAAGGAAAAGAAAAAATAGAGCTGTTCATGAATTAATTGACAGATAAATTTAGAAAATGTTTATATCCCTTCCAGGAGCTCAGCTTGATGAGATAGTTATTGGGTTTAGAGGTAGGTGGCAATACAAGATGTTTAAAGCCACTAAACCTCCGCAAATATCACATCAAAACCTTTGGCATGTATGATTTGGCAACCGGCTATGGTGTCGATATTTTGACATATTTCGGGGCCGCAAAAGTGAAGGATGTTGACAAGCCTTCGATGGTTGACACATATAATATAAACATAAATGGATGTGACAAGCTAGACCAGAAAGTGACCTACTACTGTGTTTTTGAAAGAAAAACCATCAAGTGGTGGAAAAAATTGTTTCATTGGCTGTTTCAAATATGTCAAGCCAACTCATATATTTTATTTTGCCTCAGCCAGAAACCTGGTGCAAGAAAACTGTCTCTGAAAGACTTCAAGCATGTTCTGAATCGACAGCTAACAGAATGTTCTAAATGAACAAATCAGAGCTGCTGGTAGACAACAAGAGACAGGTTGCCTGGAAAAGTCCAAGAATAGTCAGCATATAGTGGACTACAGCAAACAGGACAGAGACTGCGTTTTTTGTTCGACGAGCACTAAACTGGCCAGAACCAATTTTTTTCTCTGGATGTGAAGCAAAGCCTCATTTACATCCTAAGGGATGCTTCAAATCCTTTCACGAAGCAAAATAACTTTGTTGGCTGTAGGACAATGTTTCTTTCTTTCATTTTGTATATGTGCAAAATGTGTAAAAAACAAATTTCAGGTGTGTGGACAAAAAAATTTAAAACTTTTTTATTTCTTGTGCAATTTGAATGAATCTTGCCTAATTTATTACAAACATATTTTAGAATAAATTGTGTAAAAAGCAGCTTCTTTGGATTAATATTTATGGATTTCCGTAACCATAAGTTTTAAATTTATTTTTTTAAAATATTTTTTCCACAGTGTTGTACTTTTTCATTTTTGTAATTATCTTATTAATGTTTACAATATAACATTCCTCATTCAATGACAAAAACATTGATATGCTAATTGTCATAGAAACTAAAAAAAATGACTTAACAAGAACATACAATACTATCACTAGTAAATTTTTCAGCTATTCTTTTTTTTGCTCCATTGCATTGACAAAAACTAATGTATGGAATGAGTTAAGAAAAGTACTTTTTAAATCTATATATTAATTTTAAAAATTGAGTTCTCACCTATTATTTCTTATTAAGTCTGTAAAAATTGCATGGCTATTTAAAACCCCATCAAGAAAAGTAAAAAGTTACCTAGTTGTAATTTTAATTTATGGTAAAATGTTTTAAGTTCTTGCCTTTTTATCTTTAATCTTTTCTAGCTTAAAGTATTTGACTATAATGTTGTTATTTGGGAAACAGAGTTAAAAAGTTGGTTTACAATATTAATGTTATGAAAGCTTGATAATATTTGGGCTAGTACAGTCATGCAGTGCTTCAGTACAACACAGAGAGAGATATGAGTGCTGAAAAAGAATGCTGAGTTTTTACCTCGTTATTACGTATCAAGCGGGTTAACATAACGGGGACATCACCCGACGGACTCACCATCATGCGTCGTGTGTCATGGTGGGGGTGCGGGTGGCCGTGAGTATGATCGCACAGCATTCCTGAGTGCTGGTGCATGTGAGCAGCCCCTGAGGGGCCACCCTGGTGGCTGTGGAGGTGCTGGCCTGCTTCAGGCCCCGCCTGAGAGAGCAGGGAGGTGGCAGAGGCCCCAGAGGGAAGACCCATCTGCGGGTGAGACTGCTGCTGAGAGGAAGAGATGGACGGTCCGGCGGGAAGCTGCTGGTGTGCTGCTGGTGGCCTAAGCCTGGTCATACTAAAAGTAGGCATCTGGTTTATTGCTGATTGCTGGACAGGCTGGATGGGCATTGCGTCCAAGCTGAAAAGAAAGCAAAGGGACAAATATAAAAATAGTCAAAACAAAGAAATGAACTGCATAACAAACTGGAGTGGTTTTCTAAGACTAATTTATCAGGGGAGATTTGCATATATATTATCATTTCAGCTTCTATGTTATACTCATACAAATTTTAAAGAGTAGACAGTGATATTTCGGTATGGAACTAAGCAGCAAAAACATGATGACCAACGCTTAATGAGATAATTCCTGTTAGAAATTAGGATTTTTCATTCAGTCTGGACATTCACATAGAAAGTTTGTTTCATTCATTAAAAGGAAGTTTGGCACTAGGTCACCAAAAATGATTAAAGAAAAATTAAAACAAAACAAAACTCTTTCACGTCTACCGCTACTAACTAACCTCATAGGTCCGATATGTCCTCTTGCCATTGATCTGGATCCACCACTAACCTGGCTGTTGATGACTGATGGGGGTGGTGGGGGGAGGCACCCAGAGTGGGAGCAGGCAGACACACACAGGGGAGAAGCGTGCATGCATGGAGGAGGGGGCTGTACAGACGGGGCAGGCGTGGGTATGGACTGGGCACCAGGCCCACTGGGATAGTGCAGCAATGATGTGGGGGAGCTGTTGCTGCGGAAAAGGATCTCTGTGGCAGGGTGGTAGTGGTGATGGTGTATGTGGGCCTGAGGGGGCGGGTGGTGGTGCTGTCTGTTGGCTGTGGAAATAAGATTAAAAAAATAGCAGTGATGGTTTACATTTACAGTATAACAAATGCTTTGACATGATCTATTCCTGACTTAAAGATCACCACCACACCTAGCCCTAGATAGTCAAAAAAAAAAATGAAATCATTACATATCATGTGAACCATAATAAAAAAACAAACAATTTTTAATTATTTTGCTAAGTTTAAAACAATTCTTAAATATTAATTAAAAGATTCTTGTTCTCTGATAGTCAGGGATATAATTTTTAAACAATTTGACACCATTACAATCCTAATCATAGTACCATAGTAAGCTTTTTGACTGTCTGAAAGTAAATCAATCAAAGAATAAGCAAGGGAAAAAATCATCTGGACAAAAATCAGTAATCAGAACAAGGTCAATTCAATTACCTGCAATACCTATGTGTTGCGGCAAATGGTGGTGAATGATAGGTCCGCCAGTTCTGAAATATTTGAGGGAGAATTTAAAAACACCAAATTACAAAATTATGTCAATATTTAAATTCAGGTTTAGTAGCACTTTTCCATGACAAAATTTTAGTGGATTTTAGGAGGTTTTTTAAGGATGAAAAGTATTATGTGTATATAAATATATATATGTGTGTGTGTGTGTGTGTGTGTGTCCCATCCGTTTGTTTCATAGATTGTAAAATATAAACAAAACTATGCATTTATCAAATCAAATATTATTACTTGATTTTGGAAATAATTAATATCTTGCCAACATCCCACTCAGAACAGAAACAACGCCATCAACTGTGGTATGTCCACAGAAAATGTAATGAAGGTTATCTTTTAATCAAGTAACAACTTGACTGTCATCCCAAGACCTCAAGCTACCATTTCTTTTTTTAAAGATTTATTAAAGAACATAACAAAATGGTTACTATTCCATTGTTAAAAATAAGAAACATTCTTAGAGATGCCTTCATAATGTGTATTCTCTGTGATGGAAATGTACATTTTTAGTTCCTATGTGTATCTTATAGATACTATAGAGTCATGGTGGGCATCTGAGGTAATTTTTTATTATTTTTATTAACTGCTTAAATCCTCCTCATAAACAGAGCCTGTATTATAAAGGCCTATATTTATACATACATGTTTAATTCACATTTGCTAACTAAATAATGGCTTTTGGATTGGGGGTGGGGGATTAGACTTATTAGCGGTTTTTTTTTTTCAAGCAACATTTGTTCAACTAAATCTAGATCTATGGTAGTTCCCCTGGTTTTTATGACCAGAATAACTTTAACGGTCTTTTCACAGCTGTGTGCCAAATATTTTTGTAAAATCTACAGTAGATCTAAATTCTTAATCGAAGTCACTAAAATTCGCAAAGTTTTCACGGCTGTGTGCAAATTATCTTCACTGAATCTACCGTAAATCTAGACTCTAGATTTAAGTCACTAAAATTTGCAGACTTTTTCACAGTTGTGTGAGAATTATCTTCACTGAATCTATCGTAGATCTAGAATCTATAATAGACTCTATAGATTCTAACTCTAAGTCACTAAAATTCGCGGACTTTTCACAGCTTCACAGGGTTAGTAATTATCTTCACTAGATTCTAGTGATTTAGCATTTATTTAGAGTCTAGATCTAAGTCACTAAAATTCGCGGACTTGTCACGGCTGTGTGCGAATTATCGTCACTAGATACTAGTTATTTAGCATAAATGTAGAAACTAGCATATTTCTAGAATATCGAGATCATTAAATTGACTAAAATCTAACTCTAGATAGGCTATTATTACTAGCTAGATCTAGATGATAACAGACTTTCTATGCCAAGTCACTCCTACTGTTACAAGAAGATTTTAAGTGAGGGGTGAAGCCTACACATTAGGCTGGTAATTGCTCTAATTATAGACAATAGTCACTACAGACTAAATCTAGAATGTCTTCAGTCATAACAATGAAAGGAAACAACCATTTTCTACGCTGCCTTCAGAAAAAAAAAAAATGCCAGATGAAATGTTTGCTTGAGCCAAGGCCATCTTCTATCACAATGTCGCGCTTCACAAGTGGGTGAAAGGCAGTGTAGACTCGTCACTGGTCAGCTCATTAACACAGCCAGCCAGTAACGTCATGTGATAAGAATACCTAGTTATGCTGTTAAAGTTTTTTCCCCACATTTTGTGCAAAAAATTAGCAAAATTACATTTTCTAAAAATATTGGATACAAATTTTAGGAGAATTCTGGCAATTTTTAGGAGAATTTTAAGAGACTTTTCATTTTAGGAGCACTACAAACCCTGTTAATTGGAAATCAAGGAGGTGGACTTCATGAACCAAGAAAATGTAACTGTGTTCATCTTGGACCACAATGGAGAAGCTTCAGTTATTTATATTCCTATGATAGTGACCAAATGTTTTCTTGCTTATAGAATTCAGACTTTACTGAAGTAATGGATTTGAAATGGAAGTTGATAAAACTTACATGAAAATAAATCAACTGTTTTATGTGATTTTTAGCATGTTTTATTAGAGATTAGCCTGAGTCTTATATATAGATTTTTATATTGTCTATTGGTTTATATCGACTATGGTTTCTTGCCAAAGTGACTTCAAAATTTATAAACTTGTAAGAATGTTTACTGATAATATGCATTACAGTTATATTTAAAATTTATTTTGTTTCTTTTTGTAAGAGCAGTGAAAGAGGATTGCTATTTCACTACTACTAAGCTGTGATTAAAGAGTTCAACGTTATGTATTTACAAGAATTGTACTACCTGAAGTAGTTCTGGCGAGAAGAGGAATGTGCTCCAAGCGGATCAGGGCGGTGGGCTAGTGGTTGAAAAGGCCGGGTCACATGATGGTGATGGTGGTGATGATGATGCAGCTGATGAAGCTGGGTTGGCATAGAGAGAGGGGAGGGCAAAGAGCTGGCAGCAGAAGAGAAAGGGTTGATGGGAGCGGAGCTGGAAGTGGCAGACTGAGAGGTAGAAGGGGGCATAGGGTTGGAAGTTGGGGGTGGGGGCAAAGATGGGTTGCCATTTCTTGGGGAGGGCTTTGGTGGAGCAGGAGGTGGGACTGGGTTGCTCGGGGCTGGTGGCAGAGCTGGGTTACTTATCCTGGCAGACTGATTGGACGAATTAGTAAGATGAGGGCATGGAGAGGTGTGGGCACACCCTTCACACATGTGATGTTTGTGGCCCCTGGCACGCAAGGGATTCTCAGGTCTAGTCTGGAAAAAAATAGTAAAAAAAAAATATAAATGTTTAACTTGTAATCATAATGAACATTTCTTCATTATATAGAAAATACACTGGCTTACCCTTTCTTCATTCATATCAAAGAAAAAGATAAAAGAATGTTTCAACAACAACTATGTCACTTAACCTCACGATTCAATTTTGATTACGAGCTCATTAACATAACAAGAGATGCTTGGCAAATTTGTCTGAAACAACTGCAACTTAAAAAGCATATGGCATGAAAATTAGATGTCTCTAGGAGCTAAACCTCAGACTAATGCAATCATTTGTCATTTTTTATGTATGGTGGGAAGCGTGGCCGAGAGGCCAAGTGCGCTTGAACTTGGCTTGGCTACCTAGAAGGGCGCTCGAGGTTTGACACCCGACTTGGGCAGAGTTGTGTTTACTGAGCGCCCAAAGGCAGCACGGAAAGTAGCATAAGCATGAAAGTAGCGCTATATAAAAGCTATAATAATAATAATAATATGTATAAATCTTACATCTTTTCCTTTTATGGTTAGTTCTGAGCTACATGAAAATGAATGATAAAGTAAAACCTATTCCAGAAGATGAAAATTGTAGCCAGTGATAGATCTACATTCCCTTGTGATATCACTCTAGAAATGATGACTATGTACATTGGACTAGTTTGTTGAAAGGCCCGGGGAAAGGCTCTTAATGCAGAACTTCATGGTGATCAAAGCTGGAAACTAATGTAGTACTAATTATTTCACATCCTTCTATCCCAAGAGGTTTTGATGAGGAGATCTTACCCAAGATTGTTTATCAAGGTATCAGGAAAATAATACCAAATAGAATCCCCAAAAGAAAAGCTGATAACTAGAATGAATGAATGAATCCATATCCTGATTTGCTAATAGCGTTGGTCACATAAGTATGAAGAGCCATGCCCAGACAACCCAACAGAGTGAAAATGAAGCTTAAAATAAAGAAGTGAGAAAATGGTCAACATAATTTTTCTTAAGATTACACAGTAATGAATGTTTCTAAATGTAAATAAATATATTAGTAATATTGATATTCACTGAGTCTGTCAACAGCATTCTCTAAAGCTTACCTCATTCTCCCACACTTGATGTACCTGCCAAGGATTAATCATTGGTCTTGGCATAAGATTTAATGGCTGGAAGAAAGAAACATTATGTCAGTTAGATTGCTTTTTTAAATTCTGACTAATTGGTCTAGCTACTGTAACCTTTAAAAAATTCTACAAGTACTCTCAACTATTATTGTCACATCATATGGATAATCCAATGGATTACATGGTGATTGAATCTACTTTGTAGCTTCTTGAAGCACAGGATTGTTAGTTAAATATATAAAGTGTGGGGAATATTTGAATGTGCTCATTTTTTTTTAGTTGTTTTAGTCTAAGCACATCAGTAAATTACTAACTACACTTTTATTACTTTGAAACACCAAAGTTCAAAAAGGTAATGTGCTTGATGGTTAGTTTATAGAATTGATAAGTTCTAGTATTGTTGTTTTGTTCCCCACCTGCATTGCATTAAAGCAAGTAACAAACAAGTCACTCATTGTGACATTTCTGTTTAATGCAACAATTATAGAAAATGTCACAACATAGCCATAATTAATGTTAATGCAAATCAAAGTATTGTCCTTGTAAAAGTAATGCCTCAATTAATAGTCTTTGTACATTACTACAAGAAAATAAGGAAAAGAAAATCCTTCTTGAATACAGTAGAACTTTCAAACCAATTTTAACAAAAAGTCTTAAGCCCTAGACCTGCTAAACTAAAATTTTATTAAGAACAAGGTGGTAGGCTAAGCTAAATAAGCATTTCAGTTAAGGATTCAAATTACGATGGAAAGCCATTCCCTGTTAACTAGCCCTCCATTTTTCATTTGGAATAATTTGTTCAATTTAAGAGAATTTGTATACAACAGTAAACTTTATCCCCTTACAGTTTTCTGTAGACACCTCTGACACTGGCACTGACAACACACAGTAGAATGGCTCCTAGAGTCACCAGAGCTTGGATCTCCAGAGTTGGAACTACTCCCTGATGGTTCTGGGTGGCCCTCATGGCTGTTAAAGCTGGGAAATGAGGCCAGGCGCCCACTACTTGAGTGATGTGTAGGCTGCAGCCGCCTCACAATAGGCCCAGTAAGGACATTCTCATCCATTCTCCAAGGTCCCACCTTATGTTTAATAAAACAACACATCTGAATTAATGAAAATTTCATTTAACCTGAACAATTAATCTAACAAAAGAATGAAAAAAAATTGATTGAAACAGGATCATTTTCTTTTCACTTTAAAATGACTCTAATAGAAACAAATGACAAATACTTACAGGTATTCGTGGTCCCCGATTCTGCGCAAAAGATGTAGGCCTAAATAACTGAGGAGGAGACAAGGTTCTTTCCCCTGAATCACCATTCACTTCCTGTGTAGCATGTTGGCTCTGTACCACTGAGGATGTTGTTGTGATCGCCTGCTCAGACAGCGAGACACTTGGCAGATGTGTGTTATGATCTGTTCAATAAAGTGACACAATGCTTGTGAATGTAAACAATGTGCTAGCACAAACAATTACAAAGACAGTTTTTGTTTTTATTATTTTAATTAGTTAATTATGTACGATGATATACCATTAAAATCTTTTCCTAAAAATACACCCATCCCAAAGTTGATTTTCAATCATTCCTAAAAAAACAAATTGCTACAAGTATCACTAAATATCCAAATATAGGCTCTACATATTTATATAATTCTAACAGTACAGAAGTAAGGGAGGCAGTGCAATAAGATTTATTCAACAAATTAAGATAATGTCTGAAGTTTTGTGTGTTTCTGTCATGCAGGACTGCAAACAGTTAACAGAATAAGTAAGTCAGAAAAGATAATAAAAAGAAATCATTGTAATTTCTAGAAAGGTTTTTATGAGTTAAACAATAAAAGATGAAAAAGCAAAACTTTAGGGCCCATAGTTAGTTTTTTGTTCGTTACTACTAATACTGTCATGCTGTTTGTGTTTGGAATAATATTGTAGCAATATTTACACAGGTAACAAGTGATTTTTCATTGTAATTGGATCATTCGATTTATAGTTATTCTCTGGTATTGGGTTGGAAGGTATTACATTTCCATCAACTGAACATGGATATCGTGTCACTTAGTGTAGTATTACAAGAGTCCGCAAGTGTATGCATTGTACTGAGAGACAAAGAAAAACATATTACAAATATCTACTCTCAAAGGAACCGCCACAGCTTCCAATAAAGTATGGAGTTTCCCCCCTTCTCTTGTCCTGTATACGCATCTGGCAAGCCAAATTTTTTGTCAAGGTTGAAAACAAAATTATTTAAACTTCAGTATTGTAAGATTATAATAATCTTTTAGATGTCCAGCCAGGGCTTCAGGTTGAGACCATGACTAGGTGATGTGGTCAGGAGAAAATTAATATTCCAAAGATAATTTGGAAATTAAGTTAAGAATCATTGTAGTTTCTATAAAGGAAAATCAAAATATTACGGCCCATTGTAACAAACTCTTTATTAGTATAGTCTATTGATAAAAATAAAATAAGGCAACAAAGATGTTTATAGCATTATAGCATTACAAAATAGCAAATACAGAGTTGGATCCGAAAACACAAGTTCAATGCCTTACCTTCATCAGCCTCGATTATATCTACACCTTCATCTGATTCTGTTGTTAAATCTACAACAACAGTGGCTTGATTGTTCCTGTGAGATAACCAGTGGAGAGAATTAGAATCACATTTGTTCAGGTTTCTTGACTATTCTCATGAGAGAAAGAAATAACTAACAAAAAACAAAATGAACTCAACACATTGTTTCAAAAGATTTGATTATTAAACTGATTAGGAAAGTAATAACAGTAGACAAACAGTAATTATTAATTATATGAGAATTTGAAAACATTAATAATATTTTGAAAACTTTGTTGGGAGTCACCATAGAAAACTTCTTTAGTTAAAAACAAATATTCTTAAGTAAAAAAATATATATTTTTGGCATTAGGCAAGCTACACTATACACATATGATAGGGTTTCTAGCTCCTTTCCATTAAAAGAAAAAAAAAAAAAGTTTGAATAATTCAACTGTATTCAACAAAATTTTGGCACCCACATTACTCCCCAATATTAATTCTTTGATTTGATAGCAAAAAAAAAAATCTAAATGTATTCAACTTCTAAATATTTTCTTCAAAATGTTATTGATTTAAGATTTTTATTCTTTAACTTTTAGATTTTAAATTCAAAATGATCCCCTGGAGGACAATGTTAGTGTTTTGTGATATGACTCTTGAGCCTACCCAGTTTGAATTTATAATCTAACATGTTGAGAAAGTAGAGAATATTAATTTGTGTGATGGCCACAATACACTATCATTAATGATTAGATATAGTCATATAAGTTTCACACAACTGACCTAGGCTCAACCATGACCACTTCAACATCACTGTCATCACTAATGGACGGTGGGCAGGGCATGGACAGAAGAGAATCTATGATACTGGCATCACTTCTGCTAAAAGAGTTTGAGCAGCTAGCTGATGTCACTGGAGATGTTCTAGTCAGAAGTGTATCCAGAATGTTGGGAGGGGAAGAGTGGCGATGGAAGATGTATTTTGTGTCTGAACCACTCTCAAATTCTTCAGATGGACCCGTTGGCGAACGGGCATGAGGGTATGGCTCTAAAAATGACAGCAGCTGCTGCCTACCATCAGTGCTGTCACCATCATCACTCCCAATGTTATTGGCTGTGGAAGAGGGGCTACCCGATACATTTCTAGAGCCTATGCCATCCACCAGACTGGACAAAAATGCACACTCATTGCTGCCTTGGGTGTTTCTCTGCTCACTCCGGGAGCCAGAAGCAGCCTCTGATAGGATGCTGCTGCTTGAGCTGGCTATGGATGAACAAGTGGTGCTAGGGTTAATGTCCAAAAAAGATTCCCGGTTTTCAAGACTGTAAGATGTAGATGGCCCAGCGCCATTGGAAACTCTAAAGAAAAAAAAAAATTATAAAAAGCATATTTCAGAGTTAGGAATAAAAATAATACTATTTGTTTTGGTTAAGAAGAAAACTACAACTTGATGAGCAAAGAGATGCTATTTTCACCTAATAGAAAAAAAAGGAATCCAATAAAAACTGATGTCATGCTCGACCGCACATGGGAGCTAACCAAGAATGTGAGAACTGACCAGATTAAAAGGTCACTTTGTGTATGTGTACAGACTTGTCAGAAATGTGGGTCAAAGTCTGTAATTTTTTAGGGAGACCAAAAAGTAGTTAGTGACAGAAAGTTGAAACTTCAAAGAAAAGGTCAAGGATTATGCATCAGTCAAAAAAGTCTTTTAGGACTACAAATAAAACAAGGCTAGATATCAGGGTTGTTGATCATTAGTCATTTGAAATTATTCTTGTCAGTCACAAGTTACTTGCTATTCAAATTAGTTTTTTAAAAGTGGTTTATGTTAATGTGTATATTCATCGATGGAATAATTGCTTTATTGAATTGAGTTTGAAGATAATAAACTCAAGATATTGTAGTCAACACTGTTTCTACATGGTGTTTAGATAGAAGCGTTTCCAAACCTGCAATTGTTACATTTGTATGAGAAACAAAAAGTATAATTGATAGTGTGAACAAATCAACTGTCAAAACAAATAGGGGACACTTGATTAGTAACCAAGCCTCTTTAAATAAAAAGAGAAAAAAAAAATATGTTACAGAATGAAACATCAAACTGAAAAAGTAACCATGACAAAAAGGCTGTTAAGGTTTGTGAGTGAGGATCAACCCTGACAGGCATGGCAAGGAAGTGATTTATCTTTTAATCAGCTTATTTACTACAGTGTGTAGTGCCACAGAAAACAGCAGGTCAACTTATCCTTAAAGTGAAGTCTTTACCACTTGTTGTCTACCCAATGGAAGAGACAATTGAGAAGACTTTCATACCTACAGACATGCAGTATGGTGATTTCATTTATGCCTTGACCAAAACAAATCATTAGTGGAAAACAAAGATAGGTAAAAGCCACTTTATCCCTGAAACACTCTAGCTAGACAGCACCAAGTTGCCTTTTTCTTAGCACATATTTGATACAAAAACCAAAGTGTTTCCAATGTACTGTTAATAAGTCAGAGGAAACTTACTGTTACACCAATACAAGGAAATATGTAGATTAAAAAAAAAAATGGGGGCTATAGATGATAACAACAAAGTTTTTGTTGTTTTTCTAATTTAAAAAATCAAAATGTTAATGTGCAAACAATGATTAAATGTTATGTGCCTTTTAGAAGAAAGATCCCAGGCCTGCCTGCCACGTTCTTTGGTAGTCTTGCTTCCACCTGGCACATCACCAGATTTCTTGCCTCCTTTAGGCACAGGCAGACTGAATGCCATGCCTTCCTGGACAAACACCATCTCCACCATTTCCTCTGTCAGGTCCCGGTGGGAACGGCGATGAAATGGCATGTTGGAGTCACTGGTTGTCATCATCTCTAAAAGTGATGAGAATTTAACAATATGAGTAAAGTATTCCACACTATCATTCAAACAATACAGTAAAGTATTCCACATTATCATTCAAAAAGTTATTTTTTTTAAATCTGGACTTCTTTATTATATTTTTTTTAGTTTGAGTTAGAAATCATCTCAGAAATTCAAGGGGACATTGCCACAACCAGAGCAGTTATGAATATGATGTTTATGAAAAATATTGTTTCAAAAAATGCAACAAAGAAATCACATAACATACATATTTCATATAATGCAATGTATCATTTGAACATAACAAAAAAATATATTTAAATACATTTCTATGAAAGGATTTTATCCATCGGATCCCTTTTGAGTGTTCACACTAACATTGACAAATCCAATATGTTTCAAATATTTGTTGTCTCAGAGAATACACAAGTCAAGTTTCAAGTATTTGTTATTCAGTTTTTTTAAATCTAGATTTCATTTGCATTCAGATTACACTTTTACAAATGCTTCCTTTGAATGTTATTTTGTGTTGGCAGCACTTCATAAAAGAAGAAAATATTATCAATCAATTAGAAGTTTATTTGTTACATATATTTGAAAATACAACTCTCACCTGCCAAACTTCCAGAATAATTGTGCACAGCTGGCATATCAGAATTCTGACCTTCATGCTGAACACTGCTAGAGTTTGCTTCACTTCTGTCACCTGCATTGCCCCCTATCGAACAATGAAAAATGAAAAGAAGTATCTATAGACACTTGTACAACTAGTCAAAAACAATATTTTTGGAATTTGTTAGCAAATGAGACTTGTCTCTGGGCAAACATGCAATTTGACAGTCTTCTGTTTCTCTAACCTTAAACCTCACCCCAGCCAAAAAAAAAAGTGTGATATAATCTCATTTGACAATAAACTCTTACAAATGAAATCACTAAATTTAGAAAGCCTCCAGAAGAAAGGACTCAAAAGTAAGTAACAATCCTACATATAAAACACTGAACCATAATATTCAAATACAAAAACAAAATCTAATAAAATACTCAGAAAGACACGAAGATAAAGGCACATTCCTCATTCCAAATATATAAATATATATAATATATATTGCTAGGACAAATTTGTACAAATGCTCCTTCTTCCCTAGTGCTATTAGAGCATGGAATGGGTTGCCTGAGCCAGCCAGGAAAACCAGTGACTTGGTAGAATTTAAGTCATTGGTTAACATGCATGACGCGTAGGACGTAAACATCTTCTTTTTGAAGTAACATATGTATTGTATAAGATAAGATAAGATGAAAGTCCTATTGATATTTGGGGAGTGAAAGTGGGACACATGTCGATCATGAAACGTGAAAAGAACAGGCTTAAATTTTTTCAAGCAATAAAGCTTTCAACAACTTAGAAGTTAGTACAATACATCAGAAGGTAAACACACACATTTTACGCACAATATAGGCGCATACAAACAATAATTAAAATAACAGCACTGGTTGTCATCATCTCTAAAAGTGATAAGAATTAAACAATATAAGTTAAGACATTTGCTGGCTAACTGAAACGTTTACCAAGATCTATAGATCATCTTTCAGTGCTATCAACCAGAAAGCATTAGCCTGTCGAATAGGCAACTTCTTTCTCTGAAATGCAAGGCAAAAATTTTGGAAAAAAGGCAGGTTTTTTCAGAAAGAGCATCAGAATGAAATTCTAACAAAGACAAATGACAGAGAAGAATGGATATAGAAGGTTGACATATTTTGTGTGGTTCCCGAGCAGTCCAGCAGACCAAAGGATAGGTGAAAGTGAATGTGAAGTTAGATGTGAAGTTGGCCTAACTGATGTCTTATAATGAATATCTAATTGTTTTGTAAAGGGTCAATCTCTTATTAAAATCCTCAAGAAAAAAACATTTCAGAACACTGCAGTTCACTCGATTATATGAAAAATTACTTATTAATTGCTGTTTTAAATTATGTCCAACGTATATGTATATTTTTTTCTCTTAAAAAAAAAGAAAACTTTTTTTGTGTGTAAATGTAGTAGTTAGTATAACAGAACTTACAAACTTAAAAATACAAATGTAACAAAAAAAGTTTTGACAAAAAAATATAAAACCATTAGCATAAATATATGGCTCCTTCTGTCTCGTAAGACAATGGATGCGCCCAGAATAGTCACTGGCTTTGGTTACGTCTTGAGACAGGGCAGAATCTGGAGTGGCTGATCAAGCCAATTCTGGATCGGCAGAGTTTGCCACAGTTTGAGCATTTATATTCATCTGTCCTAGGGCTCACTGACAGGGCAGCTTTCTTTTTCTTTCTCTTGACCGATGCAGCTTCATTTCTTTTGCATTCAGCAAAGTTCGTACCAGCACGTACACTCTGTCTCCATGCTGTCCGGTCTTGGGCTATATCTTCCCACATACTTTGGTCTATGCCCATGGCTCTCATGTCTCGCTTGCAGACATCTCTGTAAGTTAGTCTTGAGCAGCCCTTGGGTCTGGCTCCCTCAGCTAGCTCAGCGTACAGGATGTCTTTAGGGATTCTTCCATCTGGCATGCGAGTGACATGCCGAGCCAGCGTAGTCTTCTCTGTTGAAGGAGAGCATAGATGCTGTGTATGTTGGCCCGTGTCAAAACTTCCTGATTGGTGGCACGATCCCTCCAGGAGATGCACAGTATGCGTCGCAGGCAGCGTAGGTGGAAGCTATTTAATCTGTGCTCTTGACGCATGTAAGTTGCCCAGCTCAGAATGCAGGCATTGTAGACAAGGATTTTTGTTGCTGTGGTCAATTTAGTATTTTCCCACACACGCTTAGAGAGTTTTGCCATTGCTGCAGAAGCCTTCCCTATTCTTTGGTCAACTCAGTGTCTAAGTTTAGGTTGCTGGCTATTGTTGTTCCCAAGTATGTGAATTCCTGCACCAAGTGTGTGATTTCCAATGTGTATCACTGGTATTTCTGCAACATCTTGTGACATGATTTCTTGGAGAGGCTAATTGTGAGGCCAAACTCTTGACAAGCAGCTGCCAGTGCATTCACAAGCCTCTGTAATCCTTCTTGTGAATGAGATATTAGTGCGGCATCGTCTGCGAACAGCAGTTCTCTAATCAAGATACGCCGTCTCTTCGTTTTGGCTTTAAGGCGTGCCAGATTAAATAGCTTTCCATCGGATCTACTGTGGATATATATTCCATCTTCCAGGGATTTGAATGCGCTGGTGAGTACAATTGAAAAGAAGATGCCAAATAGTGTTGGAGCCAGAACACATCCTTGTTTTACTCCGCTCTTGATGGAGAATGGCCTAGAGGCGGAGCTGTCAAACTGTACGGTGCCCTGCATGTTTTCATGAAAAGCTGACACTAGTTTCCGTAGCTTGTTTGGACAGCCGATTCTCTCTAATAGGGCAAACAAGCCGGTTCTGCTGACAAGGTCAAACGCCTTGGTCAAGTCAATAAAAGCTATAAAGAAGGGCTGCTTTTGTTCTCTGCTTTTCTCCTGTAGCTGTCGCAGGGAGAAGATCATATCTGTTGTGGATCTAAAGCCACACTGCGATTCTGGGTAAACTCGTTCTGCCAAGATCTGTAGTCGCTTCAGTACTACTCTGGCATAAGCCTTCCCAACTATGCTAAGAAATGAAATGCCTCTATAGCTGTTACAATCCGTGCGGTCACCCTTATTTTTGTAAATCGTTACTATGTTGGCATACTTCAATTCTTGGGGGACTATTCCTTGCTCCCAGCATAGACTTAGCAGTTCATGGAGTGGCTTGATTAGACCATGCTTTCCAGCCTGAATGACTTCAGCAGGAATACCATCTCCTCCAGGTGCTTTCCCAAGTGCAACCATGTCAATGGCTGTGCTCAGTTCCTTTACAGAAGGTGTTTCATCTAATTCGCTCAAAACTGAAAGTGGTGGGAAGTTAGACAAAGCAGTTGTCGAGATGGCATTTTCAATCTGGTAAAGTTCTGCATAGTGTTCTACCCATCATTCCATTTGCAGTGCACGATCAGTGATGATTGAGCCATCTTTTGACTTAAGTGGGGCACACTTGCTGGTGTGAGGTCCAAATGCTTTTTTTCATGCCCTCGTATAGTCCTCTGATGTTACCACAGTCGGCACAAGATTGGATATTTTCACATAGGTCCTGCCAGTATTTGTTTGCGCACTGTCTTGCTATTCTTTGGGCATCATTTCGAGTAGATCTGAGAGCTTGTAAGTTGCTAGGGATGGGCTCCTTCTTGTAGTTTAGCATGGCTACTCTCTTGCTTTTAGTGGCAGTTTCCATTTCTTGCAGACTTGCTTCAAACCAGTCTTCATTTTCCTGTGTTTTGTTACCAAAGACCAGTGATGATGTTTGGTACATAGTATCACGTATGAGCGTCTAGGTTTTTTCTATCTCAGTCACTGAGAAGTTTTTGAAAGCTTCCTCTAATTTCTTTGTGAATTCGATGCTAAGATCAGCATTGTTAATGTTTGCAGTATTCAGGCGTGCTTTTCTTTTTCCCTGTGATGAGTGGAACTTAGTAGGCAGCAGTCTTGTCCGGCAGGACACTAAAGTGTGATCAGTATCACAGTCTGCACTTTGATACAAAGTGGAAATGACAAAAAAAGTTTTGACAAAAAAATATAAAACCATTAGCATAAATATGTTGACAATAAAGTAAATCTGCATTTTCCTTCTAAAGAACCTCCAGTGTTTGCTACTTTTAATAGTGAATAGTTGTAAAAGTGGTGTATTTTTTATGAAAAAAATGCTTGCATAAGTGATTTAAAAAATTAGATTTTTCGCTTTTAGAAAAAAAAAAAGTAGCCGTTGCATCAGAACTTTTAATGGTCTAAAATATTATGGTGTCAGATTTTCACTATCTTTTCTAGTTTACGAGATCTAAACGGGACAGACGGACAGACGTTCCACATAAAACTAATAGTGTCTTTTCCCCTTTTGGAGGCGCTAAAAATGAATGAAGTATAATGTATATATATATTTTATGCTAATAAACATTATTTTATAAAAATGCTTTAGTCTTTAAAAAACGTACTGTGACCATTTTGGTGGAAATGACAAAAATTAAATTAAAGGTTTAATTGAAATCTTAAGATTTTTTGTGCTTAGATTGGAAATCGATCAAAACCATTTATTAAAGGGTACCTAAAAGGTTAAAGTGTACAATATTTCCAGTTTATCTGTTCAGTGATCAATGAATCAATCTGTGACATTTTGCATATAAATATGTTACAGACAAAGTAAAATCCAGCTTTCTATAGATTTCAGGCAAAGTAGGAAATGATTTCTCCTTTGCCTAGAGACATTTTATAGAATGACTGGAACTGTTGTGATCAAGAAAAGTGTGCAATGCTGATTTAAAGTACTCAGTTAATAATATAAGTTTTTCTTCTACTTTGGCTGATGCAAATCTACTTATTCTATACATTGCCTAGGTAAAGTAGGAAATGGACTTAATCATTTCGTACTAAACCTGAAAAAGCGAGATATTAGCATTCTATAAAATGCCCGCATTTTGCTAAAAGATATATCTGTTCATATAAACTGAGAGAGAAAGAAAGAGTGATTTAACATTCACTAATGTTATCTGTGATGAATCTTTTTGCCACTTATCCTCTTAATCCAAAATGAATAAAAATGACAAAATGACTTACCATGATCTTGAACTACTGGGCTTTCATTTTTATTAAAGGAGTGGTGTCTGTTACAATCCATAAAGTCCCATGATTCTAAGTCTGAATTACTGGCACTTCTTCCATTAGAACATGCCTGTGATCTAGCAGACGCAGGAGAAAACAGATTCACTGGATTTATGGGAGAGGAGGGAGGAGACAACACTCCCCTCCCTTCCTCATTACTGTCCTCATTGTTCAAGTTAAATATGTTGTAGCCATCTCGCTCACGTCTTAAAAAAGTTGGTTCTGCCCAAAGGCGAGAACGAGAACTGCCTGATGATCCCAGAGGTTCAGGTAGGTTGAATAGTCCATAGGGATTCAATGGATCCCAGGCATCATCTGAGCCGGGTGACTGGTCTATGGTTAAGAAGTCAGACAAGCTCTCACTGTCATTCCTTTCTGAGAAGGAAGAGCATTGGAAAAGGCTGCTGCCACTTCCGGGTGAAGCACATATCACTGAAGATGGGCCTGATGATCGACGGTGGTGCAGAGAAGAATGGCAAAGACTGGATTCTTCAGTTACAGATGAAGCTGTGTCATCGGAAAGGTCAGACAAGTGGCTAAGAATGGTGTGCATGCCACAGTCAATAGTTGGTTCTGTGTGTACACTGGGTAGAAGATCTCCAGAAGCTTGAAAAAATAAAAATATAAAAAATTTATGGTTAAAGGATAATACTTTTTTAAAACTGCTTATTAATAAACAAAAAATTCAAACAAAAGGTAAACAGTATGAGAAGCCAGAAGCTATTTTTAAGAGCTATTCATCTTAAATTCATTCAGTTTCAAGATCTGGAAAAGATTCAACAGAGGTTATAGGCACAAAGGAACACAATGAGGACATGGGTTATAACACTATGCTTATAGATACATTTCCAAAAGCTTAAAATAACAGTAGCCCAAATGTTAAAAGTATTGGTAACTTCCAAAGAATATGTTGTAGCTAACTATCTGCATAAGGCAGAGAAGTTGCAAGATTTATGGCTATTTAAGCATAAAAATACTTTAAATCTTTCCAAAGACACATTTTGTTATACATTGAACCATAACTATTGAAGAAACACTTTTAATAATCTACTCATGTCATCATCTCTGCCTATGGTCCCTTCTAGGGCATAGGCCACCAACCAGCTTCAACCAGGCATCTCGGTTCTGGGCGAGTCTCTCCAACTGTCCCTGAAATGGGCAGTAGTGTTATCCCTTGATAGTTGGAGAAGGAACTAAGATCGCATTTCTTTGGGAGTTTGATGAGGTAGCTCTTCTTCCACTCTGGTGGCACTTCTTCTTTTTCCCATATTTTGCAGAAGAGAAGGTAGAGTAACTTCACACTGGTATCAAAGTCTGCCTTTAGTGCTTCAACTGAGATGCTGTCAGGTCCTGCAGATTTGTTATTCTTCAACTGCTTGATTGCGCTGTGAGTTTGTTCCTTGGTGGGTGCACTGCACTTGATAGGTAGGTCTCTTGTAGCTTGAGGTATCTCTGGTAGGTATGCAGCAGTAGGTTTGTTAAGAAGCTCCTGTAAATGTTCAATCCATCTCTTCTTTTGTCCTTCTTCATCTGTTATCATGTCACCATTTGTGTCCTTTACTGGTCTCTCTGACTTGGCACATTTTCCAGATAACTTTTTGATGTACAGGTCTTTGGTGTCTGTTCTGAAGGGCTGCTTCTTCTGCTTCTTTTGCCAGTGCTTTAATGTAGTTCCACCTGTGTGTTCTGATGCTATGCTTGACATTCCTATCTATTTCAGCATATTCTTTTTGTGCTTTTCCTTTTGCTGCCCTTGTTTTACTGTTGTTCACACCTGCTGTCTTCTCTCTTCTTTCCTTGATCTTCTGAAGAGTTTCTGACTCCTAGTTCATGTTATAATTTGTAAGAGTTTAATTCTTCAAACTATATCAGATTCAACAGACCTACAATAACTTGGGGTTCTGGCGTGGAGATGAAAGGCCCAGGAGAGATCTGAATAGAGGGATGTGTTGAAGCAGGCCCATCCATGGGCTGTAGTGCTACTGGGATGGATGGATATCAGATTCAACAGATCTACAACAGCTTGGGGGTTCTGGCGTGGAGACGAAAGGCCCGGGAGAGATCTGAATGGGGGGATGTTTTGTAGCAGGCCCCTCCATGAGCTGTAGCAGGCCCCTCCATTAGCTGTAGCGCCACTGGGATGGATGGATATCAGATTCAACAGATCTACAACAGCTTGGCCTTCTGGCGTGGAGACAAAAGGCCCAGGAGAGATCTGAATGGGAGGATGTGTTGAAGCAGGCCCCTCCATGAGCTGTAGTGCTACTGGGATGGATGGATATCAGATTCAACAGATCTACAACAGCTTGGGCTTCTGGCCTGAAGACAAAAGGCCCAGGAGAGATCTGAATGGAGGGATGTGTTGAAGCAGGCCCCTCCATGAGCTGTAGTGCTACTGAGATGGATGGATATCAGATTCAACAGATCTACAACAGCTTGGGCTTCTGGCGTGGAGACGAAAGGCCCAGGAGAGATCTGAATGGAGGGATGTGTTGAAGCAGACCCCTCCATGGGCTGTAGCGCCACTGGGATGGATGGATATCAGATTCAACAGATCTACAACAGCTTGGGCTTCTGGCGTGGAGACGAAAGGCCCAGGAGAGATCTATAAGGAGGGATGTGTTGAAGCAAGCCAGAGCCCTTCCATGGGCTGTAGCGCTACTGAGATGGATGGATATCAGATTCAACAGATCTACAACAGCTTGGGCTTCTGGTGTGGAGACAAAAGGCCCAGGAGAGATCTGAATGGAGGGATGTGTTGAAGCATGCCCCTCCATGGGCTGTAGCGCCACTGTGATGGATGGATATCAGATTCAATGGGCTTCTGGCATGGTGATGAAAGGCACAGGAGAGATCCAGATGGAGGGATGTGTTGAAGCATGCCCCTCCATGGGCTGTAGCGCCACTGGGATGGATGGATATCAGATTCAAGCAGGAGACAAAACGATGAGACAACTATTGTTCCTTAATATCATAGTTAGATTTATTTTAAAACTTTTACCCACTTGTGCCAAAAGGTAATCTTCCTCTACTGCGCCCCCCCCCCCCATTACATTGCTTTCAAAAAATTAACAAAATAAATAGAGACCAAAATTCCACTCAGATAATGTCTCCTAAACCTGCATCTTTGTTTTTTCTGTGTATTAAATATTGGTGACTGTATATCAAAAAATGTAATATTTAACTAGTGCAGACAAAGTCCTATGATCCTAAATTTACAATCATTAATGTTCTACTGACCTGAGTGTGAGTCTTCAGCTTCCATTTCACTGGGAGCTAGGTCTGGGTTGGCCCAGGCTGACTGCACCGAGTCTAAGTCTTGGTACAATGCTAAGGTGGACAAAAAATCCAGTTTATAATAAAGATTATACACAGATTTTAAAAAAGGCATGTTAATGTTTAGCGAATTCTAAATAAAAACAAATACACAGAAAATACATTTTAATCCCATGAAATTATACACAATTACAGAACTGGACACAACAAAATTAGACAACATATATGTTCTGTAAGCTGAAAATTGGAACCAGTGAAATTAGCCCTTGTGGAGAATTACCAAAGAATGCTAACTATGCCCTTCAAAAGTGCAATCTCCATCAAAAGACCTAAACAAGACACTGGCCCCAAAACACCCTTATACAAGAAAAACTATATGGAGAGCCGCCTGATCTGGGAAACCACTGCGCAGTTCATTTCATATTACACTGTTATACGAACCCTATACGATAATAATGAGAATGCAGTAAAGAATATGCAATTAAAGGTTTAAGAAGAAAAAAAATGTAATTGAATCCTATTAGTTTAATTATAAAATTTTAATTCTGTGATTAAGATCAATTTTAGCAAGTATCAAATGTAAAATTTTTACTTTCTAATCGAGTTTTTTCAAAAACAGAATCAAATAAATTCCTTTCTTGCAGTAACAAATAATGCAATCTTAATAACAATAGCGACCGTCAACCCAGACTCGCTACAAACCATGAAATATTCCAATGTGTTCTTAAAATGTCCTTACCACTAGTAGCTTCTTCTGCAGCAGCTTCAGCCACAATAATAAAATTCATGCTGCTGGTAGGATCTGGTGGCTCACAGGACACAGCAGCCATCGGCACAGCTTCAACAGCTGGTGCTGCCAGATCTAAAGTGCTTGCATCAGCATTCTGGTCAGTCTATAGACATGAAACAAAACATGTTTTGAATGTTAGCTGAAGAAAAAATATATTTTACTCTAATGCTTTCAATTGTGACTTAAAATACTGTTTTGAAGTTGTGTTACCCTTTTTTTTACTAAGCTTATATCAACTCTCTCTGGTCTGTCTGGTAAAAAGTTTGTACATGTTATTTCTCCCACACCCAATCTCAAATTAAGCTGAAATTTTGCACTATTATTTCTTTTACCTGACAACACAAGAAGTTAATTAACTATTGGTAATTAATTATTTTGTTTGGTATCTTGAACAAGGAAAAGAAATCGTATGTTAGCTGTCACCTCCTGATAAATGTTAGTATCCTTCACCCCCCCTCGCAGCATCACTACAGACGATAGCACAACTTTTTGTATATGTATTTAAAAATAGCCACAATCACCTGCTTTATTGTGGTCATATCAACATTAGGAGAAGGTAACCATGACATAGGCACAACATCCCCGGATCCTGACGCCATCTGATCATCCTCCATTCTTCCCAGATTTTCAGCTTCCACCTTGTGAAAAACACTAGTGTTGTATATCAATAAGTGTCACTCATCTGAAATGAAATTTCAAATAGGATTTCACTAGATAAATCTAGAAAAATAGATTCTAAATATATACCTGTATGTCATACACTAGTACCACATTCATTTGATTTGAATCTAGATAAGTCAAAAGATTTACATTCAGAGATAATCTCAATCTAAACACATACAGCAAAAGAGAGAGGGGGGGGGGGGCTATATTTCACATTTTCTCATCAGGATAGGGAAAATCCATGGCGTTTTTTATGAGGTACAAATGTACCTGACCAGAGGAGTTTACAGCCCATCATTTGAAATACAGCAATGATCATTTCATTTCTTCATTTTATTGTTATGCCACGCTAATTTATATAATTACTCAAACATTGAAACATGAAAAAAAAACAAAAAACTTTGATTCGACTTGCAAGCACTTTTAATAATATCTAGATATATTTTTTAACAAATCATAATTATGCCTTTAACTTACTTAAAGCCAAGTTAAGCAAACAAAAAAACAATGAAAATACCAGAGCAAAGCATGGTAAAATCATAGTTTACATGACAAATTAAAATTAATACTTTAATAGCTAGTAGTTAGATCTAAAATCTAGATGTAGTAGAAATTAATTTGGCAATACATCAAACGAAAATTCTGCATGTTAGCAGCACTATTTATAAAACCACCACTCTCTTCCATTCCCTGGCCATTACCAACACATACATAAATAAAACCACTGCTTTTTGCCATATCCTGGCTAAAACTTTTTTTTCGAATGATTACCAAATTACTACTATATAATATTGTTACTGTGCATGCATCTTTTTTCTTCACTTCTGACACATACTATTTCCTTTTCCTTGTAAAGGCTAAGTTCATGATGAGGTCAAACTCAAGAGGTGTGGAATTATTATTTTTTACTACCCGGTAGAGAAGGAAATGGGTCATGGGCTTATGGCTATTTTTAAGTCTGATGGCTCATTAGCTCAAAGAGACAATTTGAAGTTGTAGAGCATGGGAAAGGTGGCAGTAGATGGTGTTCTTGCGCTGGAGTAAAAAGAAAATGACTTCATTGTGAAAATTAAAAGATAAAAACATGTTTTAGATATATTTTCTTTGATCTGTTCGAACCTTCCATCAACCCAATCGAGCTTACTAACTAGGGGAGAAATCCAATCAAGGGAAAATACGCTAGGAGATACCCACCCTACACCTCTTTGACCTCTTATTTAATTTTAACTAAGCCTAGTGATACATTAAATCAGATCTATTTTTATAGACAAAAGGACGAGGAATTGAGAGATACCGTTACAGAATGTGATCGAACTTCACACTTTACTCTATATAGACAGTATATACTATAGACTAATTAATATTTTATATCTAGTCATTCTAGATCTAGATCTTGAGACTAGATTATAGATAAAGTATATATATATATTATAAATCACTAATAATCTAAAATCTACGTACTTGATATCTATATTAATTATCATTAATGATCATATCTATCATTGATTCTGTAACTGTAACTATTTACTATGAATAGTCTAGAATAGTCTAGATATAAATCTAAATTTATGATCAAAATCTATCTAAAATCTAATAGACTATATATTTATTCAGTATAGACATAGATTTTATAGAATGACATCATAATCATAGATTAATTATAGAACTAGCTAGTGTTTAGGTTATATAATTTATTATATAGATCTAGATTATAATAAACTATCAAAGAATTGAAATAAATAGAAAAAAAAGAGAAAAACATATTATTCTGATACAGATAAAATGAGAATGATTGATAAAATTGATTACCAGACACAGACATCGTTGAATCAGACTGAATCTTGAATAATCTTAAAATTCTTGATCATTCATTGTGTCCAAGTCAGTCCTCTGAGTCGACTCTGGATGGATCTAATAATAAAATAAATCTATCATATATGATCTAGATAGTAGTACTAGTAGTAGATCTAGTATGATCTACAGAATCTACTTTCAACTTTGACTTTAAATTTATGATTTTTCTACTCACTACCCAGAGTCAGTCTACTGTTTGTAGATCTATTCAATTCTATAATATTATATACTGCAAATAAACAGAAATCTCATTTCTGTAGCCCAAGAAACACTGCTTCATAAAACTAGTCATCAGAAGAGAAAACAGGCATCATTTATAACCATTTTATTACAAAATTCGTTGCCCTTGCTTTCCTTATCCGACATAATTTAAGTAAACAATCATTGCGATTCTTTACCATTCTGAAGGAAGAGCTAATAAAAAAAAAAAAAACAAGTATACATGTACTTAATCAAGCGGCAGCAAATTACACTTTAGTTTTCATTGGGTGAAAACAAAAATAAAATAAAAATAATGTATCATATATAAAGTATATTGTTTTAAATTTAATATTTATAATTTGATAAAATAAATTAATAGCTATAAAACAGATATTAATGAATCTAACAATTTAGTCCTTATTTTAATTCGAGGAAAACATTTGCCCTTATTCCGCACAAAATTAGGTCAAAGGGTTCTATTTATCTTTTTTGATATGCCTACCTACCAATTCACGGAAAGACCACTCCTTGTAGATTCTAATAGTTACGTGAATAATGAATACATCTATAATACAATCAACTTGATTTTAGATTAGCACAATTATGTACATAAATTGATAATATTCTTACGATGAAGAAGAAACTAAAAAGACAATTGTATAGAATACGGTTGAAATTGAAACCCCAAATAGCCTAAAGAGAATGCGTAAAAACTTTTTGGCCCATCATTTGTAGCCAATGGCTTCTCGTCAGTCTGCACTCTGCATTAAAACGCCCTGTCACACAAACAATTTAATATTACATACTCTACTTTTAAATGAAACGGTACGCCTAGCTCCCCCAAGAAGACATGTTTTATCCCTTATTGTATTTTTAGATGAACTGCCAAAATAATTACAATACCAACGAAGAAGTTTTGTAATCCTCCACTAGAAAGCCTTTATTCCCGACCACGAAATTTTGAGCCACCAAACTTATATATAGGCCTATTATATGAGTGGGGTGGCCTAATTTTTTTTTTTTTAAAGTTTATTTATTTAGTATCCTAAATTTAGAGACGCGCCTAATTTATATTAACCCTTTTCAGGGCCACCGCGAGGGTTGTGGCCGCCTGCGTGCGAAATTAAAAATCGACGCCCCTTCAATTTTTTTTTTTTACAAAAAGAAATGTATTACGTTTAAGCTGGACAATGTACCAAAAACGTCCGTCAATTTAAATCCTTTTTTTTTTTTGTAGAACTTCCCTTTTCCCCCCTTTTAATGTATCCCTCGAATCATGTCATCTTAGATGTTTTATTTCCTATTTTAACATTGGATTTTATATTGCAACGTTACAAATTCTTTCTCCAGTTGTATCAGTAATTGGGAAACACCATAGAAAATGTTCGTTTATATCAACATGAGGTATATAAGAAACAGAAGCAATACTAAATAGTGGCAATAGTTCGGTATGAGACGTATCTGGTGTACAATCGAATGTTTTGTACAGGAATTTTTGTGCTTATACACTTTCAAGGATTTTATTTTCTATTTCATTTCATTTTAAAATTGCCTGTATTAATTAATACAAAATACGTCATTTTTTCTTTCAATAAAAAGTAAATTGACCGGTCTTGCGGCCATCCTATTGTCCCCTCCACCCCTCCACTTTAGACTTTAGCTGTACATCTCGTCCCTCCCCCCCCCACACACACACAGTTTGAGATACGCTGGTTTAGTAGTTTTTAACAAATTAAAAGTTAAGATTTAAATCACAGACATCTAGTTCTACTAAAATCCTTTTTTTTTATGTAGGCTTACTGTATCAGTCGGTTGGTCGTTGTGCTGGCCACATGACACCCTTGTTAACGGTGGGCAAAAGAAACAGATGACCATTACATCATCTACCTTATAAATTGCAAGGTCTAAAAGGGAAACTTTACTATACTTACTATGTATAGGCGTATAGGTATAGGCTAAGGCTATATAAAAAAAAAATTTCAAATACATTTATATATATATATATATATATATATATATATATATATATATATATATATATATATATATAAGTTTGTGGCCCTAGCCTTGTCCAAGTGTCAATATAAGGCCAATAATAGAATATGCATCCACCGTTTGGGACCCCTCAACTCAAGAAAACATTAAGAAACTGGAACAAACACAAAATAGAGCAGTGAGATTCATAACAAACGAATATTCACATTTGACTAGGATAACACCATTAGTAAAATCACTAAATTTAGAAAGCCTTCAGGACAGAAGACTCAAAAGTAAAGTAGCAATTATACATAAAACACTGAACCATAATCTTCAAATACAAAAACAAAATCTAATAAAATACTCTGAAAGACACAAAAATAAAGACACATTCCTCGTCCCATATGCTAGGACAAATTTGTACAAATACTCCTTCTTCCCTAGTGCTATTAGAGCATGGAATGGGTTGCCTGAGCTAGCCAGAAAAACCAGTGACTTGGTAGAATTTAAGTCATTGGTTAATATGCATGACTAAATGCATGACGCGTAGGACGTAATCATCTTCTTTTTTGAAGTAACGTCTGTATTGTATAAGATAAGATATAAGAAGTAATATATGAAAAATAGTTAATAAATATTTCTAGTAGATGGTCTCCCATTACGCTTCTGTTTATCAGTAGCAATATGAACCGACATATTTTGATACGTAGGCCTACTCTTTAGTAGCGGTCCCCGAAAGGGGAAAAGACGCTATTAGTTTTGTGTGAAATGTCTGTCCGTCCGTTCCGTTTAGATCTCGAAAAGATAGTGAAAATCCGACATCATAATATTTTAGTCCATTCGAAGTTCTGATGTATCGGCTACTTTTTCTTGTCTAATATCGAAAAATCTAATTTTTTAAATCACTTATGCAAGCAATTTTTTTCCATAACATGCACAACTTTTACAACTATTCACTATTAATAGTACCAAACACGGGAGGCTCTATAGTAGGGGAGAACACCAGGCACCACATCTCTAACATATTTATGCAAATGGTTTTAGAGTTTTTGTTAAAAACAAATTTTTTGTTACATTTGTATTGCTACGGTATGTAAGTTCTGTCTTATTAACCACTACATTTACTCAAAAATAATGTTTTCTTTTTTTTTAAGACAAAAAAAATCTATTTAGTATACATATAAGTTGGGCATAATTTAAAGCAGCAATTAATAAGTAGGTTTTCATATTATCGCGTAAACCTGCAGCGCTACATGTAGGAGATACAAAACATAACTAAAGGCTTTTTTTTTACGGAAAGAGATTGATCCTTTACAAAACAATTAGACTTACTTAGACTTAGGTCCTCCCTCGCCGTTCGGCGCATTGGGCGTCAAGCTGTCTCCATAAAGATCTGTCATTGGCAATGTCTAAAGCCTCCTCCCACCTGGTGTCCACTGTTCTGAGGTCCTCCATGAAGGTGTGACGCCAAGCTATACAAGGACGTCCCTGTTTGTGCTTTCCTCGTATTGGCCTTCATGTCATCGCAACTCTTGGTATGCGTAGTTCATTTTGTTGTAGAACCTGGCCCGCAAACCTCATGCGACGCTCTGTCACAACCGCACTAAGTGTTCGACTCCCAGTATGGCATAGGATTTCCTTGTTTGAGACCCGATCAATTAGATATTCATTATAAGACATCAGTTATTCCAGGTTCGCATTTAACTTCACATTCACTTTCACTTATACTTTGGTCTGCTGGACCGCTGGGACATCACGCAAGATCTGTCAACCTTCTTTTTCCATTCTTCTATGTCATTTGTCTTTGATAGAATTTAATTCTGATGTTCTTTCTGAAAATATTGATACCTGCCTTTTTTCCTGCCTGGGTGGACAACTTTGGGGGCCGATTTTGAGTTTGTGTTTCCACACAAACTGTCTTTGTAACCTTGTTAAATTTATTTTTTGAGGAAATAGAAATAGATCTTTGCAAGAAAAAAATGAATTAAAATTTACAAATAAGTGTCATTATAAAATCTAATGTAAAAACGTCAAGTCGCAATGATGCATAAATCATTGAACCATAACGTAGAATTACAAAAATAACAAATCAGAAAGACATATGGAGTGTTACATCACATATTGCATGAGCATGGACACATACAAAAGCTAATAAAGATACATATTAAAGCTAATAGAATGGACAGGACTAGAGTTATCATTCTTCCGTTAAAGCCTCTTCAGCCAATAAAACCGATGACTTAGCATCTAGTTAAAGTCTCTAACATGCAAGACTAAATGTACACATGGATACGCGTAGGACTTAAGTGTTTTTTTTTTGTAGGAATATCTTGAACTTATATGTTGAGTGAACAGTAAAGTGAGTCCCCGCTTAAAGACGAGGTTAGGGACCAGAAAGGCCGTCGTGCTAACCACTCTGCTAGTGAAGAACTTAAAACTAGAGAAGATAGTAAAGCTATATATTGTTTGATTCAATTTAGAGCGGGGATCTTTACAGGGGAATAATTCAGCTTATACCGCCACTTTGGTCATGTACAATTTCTTCGTATCTTTGAAATTTGTTTGTATATCAGAATTGAATGGCATTGATGGTTAGAGTCGTGAAAGTCCGTCTCAATTCTAATCCTCGTTAAATACACAAGTCTTTAAGCGATGACTCTTTGTTTGATACATACAAATATAATGAAACCAAAGAGAATCAATCGAAATATTTTTGTTATGAATCGTGGTAATACAATAGTGGCGGTAGTCCACTCTAACATAAGCTGTACAGTAAATTATCTTATCTAAAACTTTGTATTATTGCACAATTCCGGTAGCAGCGTTCATTTCGTTCTAGTTCATTTTTAACTCCTCACATTGTTATTGGCGATACCATCAGAATTCCGTCAAAATGTGGAAAAATAATTACGGAAAGAAAGAGTGAAGACTAAAGTCATGTTTTGGAATTTGCCTTCTCTTCTCTTTTTTCTAGTCCTTTTTTTTTTAACATTTGTCTTATTTTGTATTCTTATAATGTTTATCTTATAAATTACAGACTTTCATTGAAAATAGAAGATAATTACTAATTAATAGTTCTATTTTTATAACTCTACTAAGTAAGACTTCGCTTTATATTAAAGAGACGTCACTAAAAACAAAAGGGACATAACCTTATCGGTTTGGATACAGTTTAGCGTTTTCTTTGTAATTGAAACAGTTATTTCCCTTTGATGAAACTTGTCTTGAAAAAGCTGACTAAGCATTATGAAAATGAGACGAGGCCTAGGGTAATCCATCAATTCTTCAAAGAAAAAAATATTGTATTCCAACCGGAATTTAAGTCGACACTTTTGATTTGAAAGCTTAGATACTTGACTCATTGTCACCATATCTCTCATAGGCATGATTATGCAGTATTGTCTTCCCTAATTTTGTGACCTTTAGGCAGCTCAGAAAACAAAACTATGTTCAAGTCAGGATTCGGACTCGGGCCTGTCTGGTGGCCAAGCCGTAGCCACACATACAAGTTTTCCGTGCAGAAACGTTTCTACGAGTGTCTGTGTCATAGATAGTTCTAACAGAGCGAGGTCAACGCAGCCAACAAACAAACAAAAATCTCCCATACATGTAGATTTCTGAAATGTGTAAACCAATGTACTTTCCCTTCCTTTCTCTCTCTCTCTTATTTCATGTCTTACCTCTTTCTTACATTTTCTTACTGAATACAACGAGAGAGAGAGAGAGAGAGAGAGAGAGAGAGAGACATTGAGAGTGAGAGCAAATATTGACCTCAAGAGATGGAACTATTGTGCCGTCACGTTTAGTTGTAGACTTAAAGGATAGTGGATGATGATTTCACCTCTTTGATAGTGTGGCGCCCTGGCCGCCGCCCTGGGCAAGGCGCTTCTTGTATGTATTCGTGTACGTTTGATCGTTTGTGTGTGTGTATATATCTTAGTGTGTGTGTGTGAGTGTGTGCGAGAGAGTGAGGGAACGAAGTGAAGAACAAGGGATGCGGAAAGGGGGCGAAGCGGGAAAAAAAAAACCTCAAAGAGTGTAGGGTGGTTAGCCTTGGATGTCACTATAATAGATACATATATATATATACATATATATTGAACATTATCAATAAAGGAAGAGGGGCAATGAAAAACAACAACAACAACAACAAGAAGCAAGCAAGTTAGAAAAGAATACTTTTAAAAAATCTATATTGAGTGTTGTTGTGTTGATTCGTTTGGATTAGTCATATAATGAAATTTGTAATAGATCTAGACTAATAGCAATAAATCTGTGCGATGATCCTATCACTTGTCTGGACCAGTCAGAAAGGGTAGGAGGAGAAAGAAGCGGAGATCTGAGTGATCGCTTAGTAAGATAATTTATAGCCTTCTCTAACCAATACGTAACCACTGTGCCAGGGTGCTGCTTCTTAAAATATGATTTATACAACACTAAAAGGGGACTAATTCAACGTATACCACCTTATCAGTCAAGCAAAATGTCTTTCCTTGTACGAGAGAACAAACAAAACAATTTCTAATTAACTAATTGGTTGTTTTATTTTTTTATTGATTGTTGTTTTGGAATGTCAAAGAACTAACTGTGCAAAATTTCACATTGCCCGAGATAGGTTCATATAAGCTTTGTAAAAAAAAAAAAAATAATAAAAAAATGAAGATTTATCTTATGCTCAGACCTCTTACATTTCCATGACGACGAGGGGTGGCCGGTGGCAAGATTCGAGTGACCAAAGTGACGATAGAGATCCATCGAATGTTTTCTTAGTTTGGCCTGCCTTTGAAACATCCGCCAGCCATAGCACGAAGCTTAACCAATAAGACACAATTCCTATGCTTAAGCTATTTAAGGCGATCACAATATAGAAAGACTAAGGCATAGCCCTCGACAATAATATCAGATTGATACACTCCTTGATCATGGCCTCATTCTTGTATACTATTGAATCTTGGACGCTAACTGCAGAACTAGAGAGGAAGTTTGCAGCAATGGAACATAGATGTTATAGAAGGATACTAGGTATCAAATACAAAGACAAAAAGGATCACAATGGCAACTGGGCCCCACGATAACCTGCTGATCACTGTCCAAAAAAAAACAAAACCAAAACTTAATAGCCATGTCACATTTTCCTTCCCAGGAGCTCGTAAAGACCTTCCTTCAGGGAATTGTGCTCTTCCACGGTGATGAGTACTTGAAATAGGAACAAATCCAACTGAGGTAACACCGAACTCAATGCTGAACATGAACACCGATGAAAGGTCAACAATCGATAAATGAAGTCGACGCTAGTGTTAAACAATAAACACTTTTAATACTTAAGAAGGGATCTGTCGAATGTCTTTTAGTAAAGCCGTATGTCTACTACTGGTTATTCCTAATGTTCTACACAAAGCGTCTTGTTTATAGCGTAACTTAGAGCGATTTTGTTTTTTAAAGATCTGTCACGTGACTTGTCACTAAATAAAACTTTCCCCTTATTCCCGAAACAAATACTAAATTCTAATCATGTCATAACAGAAAAATAAGGCCTACTAAGAAAAAAAAAGAATAAGAGATTAACAGAGAACGTAATTGGAAGGCAACCATAGACATAAATAAATATAGACTGGCCGACTAAAGAGTTTTATGAAACGAAAATTTGTGACTTGCAATTTTGTGTACTTTATTATACAGCATTTATGAGCAGTATAAAAGTTAAGTATTCATATCTATTTCAGCCATAACCTATATAAGTATTACATATATTGTAAATAAGGAGGCAGTGTAGTTTTGTTTAATGTCTAAGAATGAAGATCATGCAATTTTTCATAATTCGGAAATTCGAATACAATAGATATACATGTTTTTAAGTTACATGAAGTTACTTCCTTCGGCCAGTCTATATTTATTTATGTCTATGAAGGCAACATAAAAGAATGGACTGGCGCCTCAACTTTTCAACAGACCAAGGGATAGGTGAAGGTCCTAAACTCACATTCTTATACCCACAATGTTTTAATGAGCTCCCTTATTCAGTGCATTTGCTTAACTTATCTTGAAACTACGTATATGTATATATAGTTGTTTCGTGTATTTATATATCGGAGTTCATAAGTATATACATTTTGAATTGAGAGGTGGGCTACGAGAAAGGGGTGAAGGAAAACAAAATGTTTTTTTAAAAAATGAAAGGTGTAGTACATACTACAGAGTAGCGGTGGCTAAGTCATATCAAGGTGTCAGCACGTATTAGTCATACGTTTAAATCAAAAGACAGACGGACAGACAGACAGACAGACAAATGTAAAAGAAAGGTGTGCATGGAAGCAGACGACCCATAGTTAATAGATTCAGCAAGAGCGACAGATATGAATAATTATGAACCCCGACATGGTTCAGTGGGCTTAGCAAAAACCCATTCAAGCATTCTAGAGGTGTTAAAAAATACCCTGTCGACCCCTCCCACTGCCAACAAAATGATACGACCTCTGTCACGTAGTTTTGTCTCTTGGGAATAAAAAAAAAAACTACAATAGACTATGTTGGTATCGACACAAGCTGTAAAATGAAGTATCGATGTTTGTGAAATAAAGCGTGAAAATGTGTGTTAATTATATACAGACCAGAAAAAGCGAAGATACTGTTCCGCATTAAATCCTGAATTTTGAAACCTTTGGCGTCCAAATGGGGCATCATGGGAATGAAAGAGTGGCAGTAAACTAAATCTTCACCTAAATTTTATTCTTCTTAAAAAATGTTTTTTTAAACAGTATTCACAGAAAGCTAGTCTCCATAGCCAGTTCATAATAAAAATAATAACGTTTCCTTTTAAGACCTTGCAATCTATAGGGCAGACGATGTTAAGGTCATCTGTTTCAGCACTACGACCAGCCGCCTTTACTTACCCCAACTAAAGTGAGGTACCCATTAGAGTTGGGTGGACTCGGAGGTGCCCTAAAACTTCAAAAATTCAAAATCCCACTCTTCACCGAATTTTCGAACCCGGGATACCAGGTTCGGAATCCAAACGCTTAACCACATTAGCCACCGGACTCCCAATAATAATAATAATAATAATAATAATAATTTAAGTTATAAAGTGCTGTTAACAAACATAATGTAGGCACAAGTTGCGATAAGAACATAACAAACATAAACATGAGAGTTAAAATGACAAACTTATCTAAAAAAAAATGAAATTAAAAAAAAAAACAAAGCTTATATTAAGCATAGTTGTATCAATTAGTTTGTAATTAATATATATTGACCTAGTAGCGTTGAGTCCATGGAGAGCAGGGTTCTGTGTTGGACATATGGAGTGATCAGGTCACTTTTGGTTCAACGGCATTTATTTGTTGTGGACGCACTGTTGACAAAGTGTGGCCACCATTTTGTTGATTTTTGCATTCACAGGAAGCCAATGGAGTTTAAGGCAAGAGAGCAGTAGATCACCTGAGGAATTCATAGCCGTCTTGAGCGGACAAGCCCGCTGCCTACAAACCAAACCGTTTAGTTATAGAAAGATCTAAGGCTAAGGAAGAAAACCCTAACAGAAAATCCGGCTCTGAAGCCACGCAGGCGTATGGACAGTGATAATACCAATGTTCTCTAGCAAAGTCATGCAACCACTTAACCCAGAATTTCGATGGAGCTCTATCTATTCAGATTCAATCTTCCAACCAAGAACAGGACACTCACCCCTGTTAAATTGCCATCTTAACAAAATAAATTCCACACAGCCCCCCCCCCCCCCGCCCCTTATGAAGCCGTAAACAATGTCCTCTTTGAATGCCCCTTCCTAATCCATCTTAGGCCGACCCTACTACCACTACAGCCCAACCTAACCAACACCCTGTACGGCAGTGCAGAACAACTGAAGAGAACAGCACACTATTTTTCCTCGGCACAGTCTGCAAAAAAGAGCTCACAGCTCAGCAGCAAATAGCTGTCTAGAAGAAAAAGAATCTTTTCAGATTCAGTCTGCATGGAAGAGAGACAAGTTCTGTCGTGCTGTCAGCCCAGTACTCGCAAATTTGCTAAAAGGCTTTCACCTAGCATTGGAGACCGAACACCATCCCGAAGAAGGGTGCAGCGTCTGGTGATTACCGATGCCTTTACTTCTGGCAGACTATGTATCTCAGGGAAGACAACCCATTCCTTAATACGATGTACTAGAACCATAGACATAGTTTGCAGCACTCAGTGCTGCTGCAGCGATGCCGTTGACCCCAAACTGTATCGGCACTTGCCGTGCCTTTGGATACATCAGCTGCGTGGATGAGGGCGGAGACTGGTGTTTGGGTGACATTGTTTTGACTGCAGCTAATGCCTGGACATTTATCTCATTTCAATGAAAATGATCCGTAGTGGACTTTAAACTCGTAAATCTAGGAGGTAACGAGATAGACTTTTGATAGACTTTTGTAAAAGCCCATGCCCATACGTTGGAGGAGCTTTGGTTTTAGAGTGCCAACAGTTTTGTTGTGGAAGGGAAGAAAACCGTCCTGTCGAAGCCGTCCTGAAGAGATCTCGCCTGCCTGGTATCTTGTGGAAAGCGAACAACGAACGTTGAAGGTCACCTCTGTAAGGCCAAGATCGACCGTTGACATCAGGCCATCCTACTATATATTACGTACTACCTACGGGACTCAAGTACTGTAGTTTTATACTGCTATGCTGATCGGCTGAATCTGTGCTACACGCCAGATAGCCGTTATTTTGCCACCAGACTCTGTTTGACTCTGTCATTGTAGTTATTTGACTCTGTCACTGTAGTCGTTTAACTCTGTCACTGTAGTTGTTTGACTCTGTCGCTGTAGTTGTTCCACTCTGTCATTGTAGTTGTTTTACTCTGTCACTGTACTTGTTTGACTCTATCACTGTACTTGTTTGACTCTGTCATTGTACTTGTTTGACTCTGTCACTGTAGTTTTTTGACTATCATTGTAGTTGCCGGTAGACAATTCCAGTTTCATTCGATACCGAAGACCACTTTCAAGATGGCTTTGAGATTGTTCTGAATGAAGAGAGATAGCTGACATTCAACGGTTTCCCTTTCGATACTATTCAACTTTTTGTTCGACATTCAGTATCAGTGTCTTCGAATGTATATTGATTGCGTGGCCTATCGCCGGTGTTATTGCATTGCGTTGAGTGTTACCTCCCCTTTGTTTTTTTGTCTGCATTAGACACTGCGGAAGCGCCTAACAGAAATACAACTGTAAGTGCTGAGTTCTTCCCCAAACATAAGCTTTTTTTTTTTAAAGGATTTTTAATATATAATAAGGATTGTCATCGAGTCCGAAGATTAATGAGAAATGCAGTATTTCCCGTATATACGCAGCCCCAGCCGTGATCTACATATTTTGCTACATCCAGGGCAAGTATAACCATTGTCCGCCGGTGGTCGATTAAGATTTTTGTTTTCGCCGTCTGTGTCTGTCCTCGGCAGCGGATTTTATTTTGGTCTCAAATGTGTATACCGCGGCCTTTTTGAGTGACCTCCAGCTGTCTCGTTCTGAGGTCACATGCAACCAGGTGCTCTCTTCTATGTAAGCTGAGGCAAATTGGCGCCTAAGCTGGTCTTTAAAGCGTTTCCGTGGGGCACCTCTTTTATGTCGAGAAAATTTAAGCTCACCAAAAAAAGACTGCCTTTGGCATACGTTCGTCTCCTATACGGGATACGTGCCCTACCCAGCGTAACTGTCGGACCATAAGATGTCCCTGTTTGTAGCGCGGTCTTACTACCGTATGTCCATGATGGAGCGCAAGCATCTTTGGTGAAAGCGTTCAGATAGTCTAAGTTGCTTTCTGTATAATACCCATGTCTCAGATCCATATAGAAGGGTAGAGAACCATTGCTTGGTAGACATTGTTTTTTTTTTGTAGGCAGGCGGAGCGATTTATTCCGCCAAACTCTCGCCTGAAGGCGCCCAAAAGCGCTACTGGCCCTGGCCAGACGGTTATCAACTTCCCTTGAAAGCGAGGCGTCATTTGATACTATACTTCCTAGAGGTGTGAAGTGGTCTACCACGCTCCCTTAAGGGGCTATCCGTTTACGGTGATCTTTGGGCCAAAAGTCATACCTAATTAATATATATATATATATATATATATATATATATATATATATATATATATATATATATTAAAATATATTCTTTTAGGCTATTTTCAATGAGTCTTAATTTTAACCAAATACATCTAGATCTAGTAGAAATTTTCAAAACTTAACTTTTATGTTAAAAACAAAAACAGAAATAAAAAACATGTTGGAACTTCTCATTCTGCAGTGAGGAAAAGATGCGAGTGATTACGTAAAACCAAGTCTCTTTTTCTGTCTGTCCGTCTGTCTGTCCGTCTCTCTTTCTAAGCTGTGATGAAAACAAAGCAGTGTAGCCACAGAAACCATGGAGTCCGATTAGGTTTTGAATTAAAACATCTAGTTCTTCTATTTTATGATCTACCATACGCGTGCACACACACACACACACACACACACACACACACACACACACACACACACACACACACACACACACACACACGCACGCACGCACGCACGCACGCACGCACGCACGCACGCACGCACGCGCACACACACACACACACACACACACACACACACACACACACACACACACGCACGCACGCACGCACACACACACACACACACACACACACACACACACACACACACACACGCACGCACGCACGCACGCACGCACGCACGCACGCACGCACGCACGCACGCACGCACGCACGCACACACACACGCACACACGCGCACACACACACACACGCACACACGCGCACGCACACACACACACACACACACACACACACACACACACACACACACACACACACACACAGAGCCCCTCGTGAAATATATCGGCACATGTATTAAGTATTTGTAATATCTCCTCTCCACATTATTATTGTAGCCTTGTCAAATGCATAGCAGTAATTGATACCACCCATTGGTACCACCCGACACGCATACGCGCACACACAAACACACACACACTTGAACCTCGTCTTGGACAAGGTTTGGAAGTTTTGTTTCACTTTCTTACAAGGTTTGGAAGTTTTGTTTCACTTTCTTACAAGGTTTACATTTCACTTAGTTTCTCTATAGGTCTCTTTTTTTTTTTTTCCTTTATGCGTTCTTTCATCTATCTCTCTCTTTATCGATGTTTCAAATTCTCTCTGTCTCTCTCTCTCTCTCTCTCTCTCTATGTGTCTGTCTGTCAGTCAGTCAGTCTTGTCTGTCCATCCATCTATCATCAGTATGAGACACTTGGTGAGAGACAAAATTCTATGTAGTCCCCTGTGCACCAGTTTGTCAATACCGACCTTGACCCTAGTAGTAGATAACATAGAACGCTTCTATCCCAAAGTCTTGTGGAAGAACAGAATGAGAGAAATGGGTGTCGTATAAATTCAGTCAATGATTCCAGTTGAGAGGAAAACAAATACACCACCAGTGGCGCAGCTAGGGTTTGGGAGGGTGGGGGGTCCAAGTTTGAAAAGCCCTCCGGGCTCCCACTTGACAGAGGAGGGGGGCAAATGAGTGTCCGAAATGTGTTTTTACATTGAATATTATGCCATAATGTTGAATGTCAAAATGCAGGGGCCCCTAAAGGGGTCAACCGCCTCCGAACCGCCAAATCCCAGCTACGCCACTGTACACCACGCACTAGCTATTACTCAATTGTGGTGATAGGCAATGTGAATGGGTTTTGACTAAATTTGTAACATTTCATAACTTACTAATATTTGTTAATTGTCTTCTTGGTTTGCTTCTTTATCTGAATTTATAAAACACAATACTTCTTATGGAAAGCAATGACCAATGTTTGCTAGACTTTGCAGGAATTTTCTTAGACTATTGCGGAGGTTATTGGATGTATTAAAATACTAAAGGGGAAAAATTCCGTCCTTAAAACAATATCTACCAATAATGTACAAGTTATTTTCCTTATTCGATATCAAACAAAATAATTAATTCACTAATTGAGTATTTTTGTTCAGTGATTCATGTTTTGTTAGGTACAATAAATAACTGTTTAAAGTATCAACTTGATCGGAAAATACGTGAGGGTGAAATAGCGTTAACAATACTCTAACCCCAAACCCAACAAATTTAGCCATATCTGTGAATACTGATATTATTTTTTTCCTTTTTGATATTAAACAAAATAATGAATTATTAGTAATTAATAGCCTAATTAGTTCTTCTTTTTTTCATTGGTTCATATCTTATGCATGGTAATGAATAATAATGCTAAGTTTCAACTTGATCAGACAGACAGACAAAATGAGTTGATAGAAATTCTGTAAAAAATGCCTTACAAATAGCTCCAAATTCGTAATAGCTTAGGGCCTAAAGAAGTCTAAATCCGGCACAGGGTTTGGGTTAGGGTTTGGGATATGAGGTAATAATGTTATTTTTTTAGGCACCTCCGAAAGTTGTAAAACACAACAAATTAGTCTAGAAAAATCAATGTTCTAAGCAGAGCTTGGATCAACGAGTAATAGTTAAACAATGTTTTGTTTTATATAAACATTTTATGTCGATCCAGATAGTCATGTCAAATGTTAACTTGGTGTCTGTGTCTTCTGTTTAACGTTTTTGTTAAATCAGGTTCGAGGTTCGAATCCTCGTGTACTGCTAGTGTGTGTTCAAGGCTGTGGTTGTGTCAATATTAGTTTCAGAGCTGGGCTTCAAACGTGTCACTCGCAGAGGTGAACGTGTAGGGATGTCAAGTCATTAGCAAATTGGAAAAAAGAAACAAGAAAAATTAAAACAAAACACTTTAAAAAAAAAAAAGACTATTCCTCCTTTACACAACTTCTAGAGTGATTGTTTTTCTCTGAAAAACTAATATTTGAACAAGAATTTTAAAAATTCCTTCTCAAGGAGATTAATTCAACGTATACCACCTCCGACCACTACACCAGTCAATTACTATTTCTTTCCATTGTTCGATACAAAACAAAATAATTAATTACCGATAGTTAATTAACTAATTGTTTTTTTGTTTTTTTTTTAAATTGGTTCTTGTCTTGTAAGGTACAATAGATAATTGTGCAAAATTTCAACTTGATCTGAGATTGGGTGTGGGAGAAATAACGTATACAAACTGTTTACCAGACAGACAGACAGACAGAGTGTATATTAGCTTTGTAAAAATAACAGATTATGAAGAATTGACGTCATACAGACATTTTCAATTCCTTCGCTCACTCCTTAATTTTTCTTCTACCCCCACCCCTTCCTCCCTGTCTCCTTAGCGCAAATGTATTTGGTTTACACTCCTTCTTGACCTTTATAGTCGGCAAGTAGGTCACTTTACGAAAGAAAAAAAAATACTTTCGAACACGTGGCTAGGAGAAAACTTTTCAAAGTCTCCCCCCCCCCACACACACACACTGATCTGTCACCTTGCTCGGAATAAACACCTCCGTTGTGGCGCCCTTTCTTGAAAACCACATTGAGATTGTTGAGAATGGGCATGGCCATTTTTGACAGTACGTCATTATCTAATGCATTTTGACTGTAGGTCCTTATCTAATGCATTTTGACTGTAGGTCATTATCTAATGCATTTTGACTATAGGTCATTATCTAATGTATTTTGACTATAGGTCATTATATAAACAGCACACGCCTCTCTTCCATACTGACCGGGTCCAAAGGGAGGGCAAGCCATCACAATTTGGGGACAGGTGGCTGCAGGAGTTTGCCAGAGAGCCTACGTAGCTCCAGGACCGGATTTTCTTTTAGGGTTTACTCCCTTAGCCCTTACAGGAACACACACAAGGCAGTGCGGCTATTGATCTATAGCTAGGGATTTGGTTTGTGGGTAGCAGGGCGTGTCAGCACGCCGACGGGCCATGCCTGCCTCACATCTTGGGGCCAAACCTCCTCCAAAACCCTTGCAGATTCATTTACAGTTCCAAAAAAGGTGACAATTGTTGGATCTATCTCAGCAAAATGAAAAGCTGCCAGGTTGAGAGAGTGATTATCACAGTTCAGAAATGTTGCTTTTGGATTTATGCCCAACAGACGTATCCGCAGGCTAGACAGACGGCCACTCATTGTGGCTGCGCTATCCTAGTTTTAACCTTTGCGTTACGCTGTTTTGTAGCCCCACTCTGGTCGACTCGGCATGGGGAAAGTTCCCATAGAAAGAATAACATTTTTTAAATTTCACAAATAAAAGATATGCCATGATTGTGAAATTTCCTCTGACGAAAAGACATATATTTAGTTTTTTTTTATTCATTTTCCCACCTTTGCGATTCACTCTTTTATCACTCTATAAGAACAGTTTTTTTTTGGTTGTTTTTTTTTTAAATTCAGAAAAGCATGTTTCCAATGGATTTGGGAAAGATGAATAGAGGGGTAATAACTCGAGTTTGAAGTTTAATTCTGAAATTATAGAAGCTAAACCCGAATAATGGACAATTCTATCATTATTAAGAATAACTATTGGATCTGTTATACCCGATTCTGTAAATTTTGCTTTAAGGCTAATTAGCGTAACCTTAAAATACTTGCCATTTAAATCTATTATTAGTAAAGGTGACAAGATACCTGGAATTCGCTGTATATCATACAGTTTTATTCGTGGCAACAAAGAGAGAACATTTTTAGTTCTTGCTGCAAGCACATGTTTGATCTCTTTAAAACGGAAAATAAATCGGCAACAAATCTATTAAAGATTTGCATTTTGAATGTAAAAATAACTTAAAACAACAACTTTGATCTCTGTGGGAAAAAATATTTTGAAAATGTCAATAAAGTCAACGTACTGATAGACCTAGATCTAGGTTTAGTCTTTGTTATAAATTTAATCTATAAATGTTGAAAAAGAAGACACTCGTTCACACTATTTGTCAATCAAAAATATTAATTTATGTATTTACAAACAAATTTAGGACACCAATTTGGGGGCCCCCTCAAGTGGGGGCCCGGGGGGATCTTCAAATTCTCCCCCCTTCCCCCACTTAGCTACGCCACTGATTTTTTCAGATTTCCAGGAGCTCCTGGCAAATCAGGCGGCCGCGGGAAATCTGTTATAAGTTATAAAATGGTTAAATTTAATAATTTATACACCTAGAATTAGCGCGGGTTCTATGAAAGTGCGGGGCACACTGCGGATGCATAGGGTGCAGTGGCCTAAGGTCGGCCTTGCAAAATAGCGGCGTATGCTACTCCGCCGTCGACTAGTAGTTGTATATTGTCTGTTTTAATATAGAGGGCGACCTAAAAAAAGGGACTAATTCAGCTTATACCACCACTTCAGTCAAGTACAATTTCTTTCCGTTGTTCAAGATACCAAACAATAATAATTTATACACCTAGAATTAGCGCGGGTTCTATGAAAGTGCGGGGCACACTGCGGATGCATAGGGTGCATTGACCTAAGCAGGGCCGCCGCGAGTGTTGTGGCCGCCTGCGTGCAGAATTTTAAAATGCCGCCCCCCCCCCCTTTTTTTTTTCTTGAAAAAAAAATTCCAATAAGATTGAGCTGGACACTTTAATTTAGATGTATTTCTTGTAGACCATTCCATTTTTTCCCTTTCATTTTTGCACCGTTGATGTACCCCTCAAGTCATGGGCGTAGCCAGGGGGGGTTGGGGTTCAACCCCCCCCCCCCACCCGAAATGAAATCCCTCCGGAACGGAATTCAGTGACTGATTTTTTGCTTTCATTTTGTTTATTTTAGGTGAGGTTTTAATACTAAATCATCACCACAGCACAGCCGAGGGGGGGGGGGTTGAGTTAAAAACCCTCTACCAGGGGGTTTTCAGTTTAAAAAAACCCTACCAGAGGGTTTTGAGTCAAAGCTAAATGGGGTTTTCAATTAAAATAAAAACAAAAAACTCCAGAGATTTTTTAGTTTAAAACCCTTCAACAAATGATTTTGACGATAAAACTTTCCTTTTCGATATAAAATCTAAAGCGCAATACAGGCATGTAATTCCATAAGCGTAATCAAGAGAGGTTACAAATTTCTACCAGTGGATGGGTTTCATCAATAAAGTGTGAATAGTCATCTGCCGAAATTGAAAAACACTAAATGTGGCTCAACAGATTTTATGATTCAGTTATAGAGATCGGGTCTAAATCAAAGAAATCATATGCCGAACTGGAAGTCAAACCCTTAGTAAGGTTTTGACAGAGCGTCGCATGAGATTCTCCGACAAAATGAATTACGCATAATAAGAGTTGTGGAAACAGCTTGCCGGAAAATGCGATGAACGGCGCGAGAGGGTCTAAGTCAGTAAGAATAGCACATTAGGTTTTTGAAATACAACTTTTAATAGCAAGATAATGCACTGTAGATACCTTAGAATATGCATTTTGTTGGCTTTTAATATCAGAAATAGTGCTCGGCGGTGGGGTTTCGCCCCTCGCTGATGGAGCGCTGCGAGCTCCCCCAGACCACGTTGCTAGCAAGGGCGGGGAGTCTACAAGTTTTCCACTAACTCCAGGAAGAACCTATTCTAGGGCACAATAAACGTCTTCCGAAAGGGTCAGAATGTAATAAAAATTAATTATGTACACACACACACACACATAAATATATTTTTTCCCGCCGGAGGGGGCGGGGGGGTCCCCCCCTACCCCTTCGAAAAAAAATCCTGTCTACGCCCATGCCTCAAGTACAAACTATGAACCATGCACTATGAACAATTTCGGATATATGTGCCTACAGAAATCTGACATTTAGGTTCTTTGTGATAAACACTACAAGCTAATCAAATTCTGACTACTCAGTTATGATCCTGTATTTGCGACGATTTTAATTGATAAACTTCTGCTGGTATAATACAATGAACAACGTAAATGAGCAATATCTACAAACAGTTTCTCGATAACTTTGACTGCTCAACAATGGTCTGGACGTGGATATGATAACTTTTTTTTTTAAAGCATAATCCGAAACAAAAAAGCTCGAACTACAAAAGCCAGTGACAGTGGAACTTTTTCAACGTTCCGTAGATGTTCATAATAATTATCCCCCTTGTATTTTGGCGAGGTGTGCATTGATTCCACAATCATCTGACATACACGGATTCAGAGGTGCCTACAAATGTATCCAACAAATGAAGCAACTCAGCGCTAAATATTTTCATGAGTCTAATACAAAGTATATAATCCAAAGAACAAGTCACTTATACAATGGCTAGAAATAAAACATAGAAAGACAATGATTCTCACATTCCCTTGTGGCGACTCCCAATTATAGATAACAACATTTTCGTTCGAGCCTCCTTTAGCAGCTGGAGCTCAGAGGAGCGACTTAGGCTTCCACTGTGAGGTCCCTGAGTTTTTTTTAAAGAATCTAATAAAAAAGAAAAGAAACTTAGTCACAATTTTTAGGTTTTATTGTTCCTTTTTGTATAGAATCCAAAGTGACGTCATGAAAGTTCACTAAAACGTTTCGGCTCAGGTCGACAACGGGTCTGAACATTTTTTCTCCGCCCCCCCCCCCCCCCCATGTTGTTGGTCGGTTGTTGGCTTGTAGCCACAAACAGCAAGTACAACTAAACCGATGTAGGCGTTTTATATTTGTCAAATAAATAAACTTTAAATAGCTTGAACAATCTTCTTTGTGAAGAAAAACTCAATAGAACTGTTATTGTTCACGATTTAACTTGAGATGAGATATAGATCTAATAGTAATGAAATAAACTGAGATTTAAACAAAAATCCAGCTCACAACAAAAAAAAAAGTCATAAGATCGTCTCACATTTGCACTAGGTACGTTAATGTCATCATTGTCACTGCATAACCAGCAATCAATCGCTTTACCTCTAATTAATTCAGCTTATGCCACCACTTCAGTCAAGTACAATTTCTTTCCGTTGTTCAAGATACCAAACAAAATAATGAATTACCAATTGTTAATTAACTAATCGTTTTTTTTTAATATTGATTTTGTGTTGTCAGGTAAAAGAAATAATTGAGCCAAGTGTCAGATTGATCCGAGAAATAACGTGTACACAATTTTTACCAGACAGAGAGAGTGAGTTGATATAAGCTTTTTAATAAACGCAATGATGTATTCGGGAGATGACATCAGATAGATATTAGACATCACGAAATCTGAGCTATCATTGTATAGGTCCCGGGTTCGAATCCTGGTAAAGACTGATTTTAATTTAGGGAACTTTGTCCGGCCAGTTATAATGGTTACCTGACATTTATTAATGAAAGTAAAGGTGGTTGGTCGAGCTGGCCACATGACAACCTCGTTAACCGTGGGCCACAGAAACAGATGAACTTTACATCATCTGCCCTATAGATCGCAAGGTCTGAAAAGGGCAACTTGACTTTCTTAACTATTGCATGGTTTGTGGACTAAAAACATAGATTTAGGTTATATCCTCCGGCCCGTGATGTGATGCCTTAAAACTATCCTTCCCAGAGCATAACCAACCCGAAGAGGCTGAGTTCTATCAGACACAGAAGTTTTGTGATTATAGCTCGAAAAGGCTTGAGCAGTAATGGTCTCACAAATATTATAGCCATTTTTTTAATTATTTTTTTTGCAATGAAATTTTCTATTCCATGTAATTAGTTTAGAAAGGTATTTCACAATGAGGGGTTTAGGGAGGGTGGAACTTCTATTCTCTGATTTTGCTTATTATTATTTTTTATTTAAATACACATTGGCTTTACTGCCCCATTCATCACTTTTTTATACATATATTTTTGCATGAGTATTCTTGAACACCAATTTCATTCCCAGCTTGCACCAGACAGGAAAGAGACCATTAGCCTCATTCCCTGGAATCCTCTGGACTAATCTGAGTTTAGGTAACTTAAGTCGTCATGTTTTGGCCCAAAGTACACTACTCGCATTAAGTGACTCGATTTCGATACCCCCCCCCTCTCTCTCTCACTCTCTCTCTCTACTAAAGTTTAATATTATACCATAGTTAAATACAGTTTACGTTCAAACTGAGGCAATAAAATGACATGTCAAGGTCACGCTCTCCTATGACGTACTGCAACGCTGCATTAGCCTTCCTTTCAATGTCTGCTTCTGAAGTCTAGGCCGCTAAAGGCTGAAGTCTCTATGGTAAAAGGCTCTCTGTGAAACGTGGGAGAGAGGGGCGGTCCGTCCCAAGTCACATTCATTTACTATTAAATTTGACATAGAAGAGGGGGCAGATACAGGTCCGTCAGAGCCAAAGGTATTGTATTGATTGTGTCTCGTATATTGCTCTAGCCATCTGAACGCTTCAACAGAAGAATGAGAACATGGAGGTGCAAGAAAAAGGTTATATTGGTATTACACACTGAATTGCGTCATTTCAAATATCGCTATCTCGGATCAGTCAGTGTGCCAACTCCCATGGCTTTAACGTGGCGCCAAGGTGGAAACACTTGGCTAATGACGGGTAGAAAACACAGCCTCCATCAGGTTGCCCTGGTTGAGCTTTTTCTTTCCCGAGTCCAACGAAACCCCACGCTGCATCTCAAGGAAACGTTATCAGAGACTCGTGGCGGTCCTTACGTGGCATCGTTGCGGTTACAGAGTAGAAAATAAAGGAATTCCCCGTAGTTAGCGCGGCCTTTGGCAGCTTAACATGGACCCGTACAGGAGGATGTCTTCCTTCTTACATGGCACGACCCCGTCGTAGTAATGGTCGTTGGCATTGTAGAAACTTCAGACGGGACTAAAGGTGAAGAGCTCCCAGTCCACGCCTGTCTGTTAGGAAAAATCCTTCCTAACGGTCAACTGGATAATAAGGGACGCATATACGCACCGATTTCCAAAAGAACTTTTTCAAGGTTCACCTCCAGCCAGCAATGGGTCTTGGGAGCGGGGAAAGCTTCCCCCAGCGGAGCGCCCCATCGCCAAGCATTATCTTGGTTAGTTTGCTTGGCACTGCATCGCTGCTAGGCGGGGTAGTTATATTGGAGTGTCATTAGTTCCTCCTTGGTCAATGCTGTCCGTTATTTCGTTCTATTTAATTCACAATTTTCTCTCGTTAAAAATGTAGTTCCTTGTGCTATCTTGACATATATATGTAGTCATTGTTTCAACGCTTAGCTCAGCTCCCTATTTACGCATATTCCCACAGACGCACTTTTCGTGAATTAGCAATTGCATAGTTGTCATCGAAGTCTCTAATAGCTCCATCTCTATGTTAAGTCAGACAAATGCTCCTCTCCAATAGAGGCTCCGAAACAGTGTAAACTGAATTTATTTTGATACTTTAAGTACTATTTCTTATACACATTCTGAGGCCACTTTCGATCTGGGCCACAGGGCGGCTGCCCTCTCCTCGGTACGCCAGTATACTCAAACACTATACATGTAAAAATTACAGTTTCAATCATTTTAATTTGTTGAAGCACATAAGCAGTGTACCGGTAGTACATCTGTCTAAAATTTGGAGTCTCATTTCCATCCCTTGTGTCGCATGTCTAAAGTAATTTTTGTCAAATGTCACATGTCGTTGCCATTGTATTTCAATGCCGTGCGGCCAAATGTCACAAAATGTCTTCGTCTTACCACATAATCCGTGTGGCTAGCATGTCACAAATGGCAGTGTTCGTGTCACGATCTTAGCGACCACGTGTCACAAGACGTGTCACATTAAAAAAAAAAATGGAACCACGAATAAAAACCTAGACGTGAATTTTAGAGGTTTTAGAGCTCTTGTCAATGCAGGCGCCATTCATAAACAGACTTGGTATAGCACAGAGTTTGACCTACTTCATACAGTTTTCAACCAATCAGATTACATTCATCGGTCGTGCACCTTGCTATCGTGTGGCGCTGGCCCTGTCACCCCCCCCCCCCCCAAACTTCTTAATCTCCCCCTCCCCATTCCCCCTTTACAAGCTACCACCCCTCTAGAGTCCACACACACACGCACACATGCAGTAGAAAATTTAAAACAGAAGTTGAATTGAAGCGTTAGCGGATGTTGACGGCGTAAGTATTGGGGTGACTCAAATGGAGAAAAAAGGGGGGGGGATCTTGGTGGCAGTGCTTTACAGTAAACAAGTTTAAAGGCTTTCATTGCGCAATCCAATATAGGTCAGTGATGTTACAACTTCTTTCCACGTTATTTTAAATTCGTAATTAAAAAAGATTACAAAGAGAGTTTGTGCTATCACAAAAACTCAGATGCGGCCCCCATTGAAGTCACCAATGGACCAGAAATATTTAAGCCATACTCTTGTTTTGATTATTTAAATTAATAAAATTGTAAAAAATCATTTGATGTTTTTTTTTCACATAATAGCAAACAAGACAACACTTCGTCTTTGATAAGACTCTTCTAACTCTTCTGGAATACGTAGAGTAGAGATCCAACTGACCGTCTAAAAAACATAGTAGCGATACAACTGATCACCTAAAAAGTAGAGATCCAACTGATCACCTAAAAAGTAGAGTAGATATCCAACTGATCACCTAAAAAGTAGAGTAGAGATCCAACTGATCACCTAAAAAGTAGAGTAGAGATCCAACTGATCACCTAAAAAGTAGAGTAGAGATCCAACTGATCACCTAAAAAGTAGAGTAGAGATCCAACTGATCACCTAAAAAGTAGAGTAGATATCCAACTGACCACCTAAAAAGAAGAGTAGAGATCCAACTGATCACCTAAAAAGTAGAGTAGATATCCAACTGATCACCTAAAAAGTAGAGTAGAGATCCAACTGATCACCTAAAAAGTAGAGTAGAGATCCAACTGATCACCTAAAAAGTAGAGTAGAGATCCAACTGATCACCTAAAAAGAAGAGTAGAGATCCAACTGATCACCTAAAAAGTAGAGTAGAGATCCAACTGACCACCTAAAAAGTAGAGTAGAGATCCAACTGACCACCTAAAAAGTAGAGTAGAGATCCAACTGATCACCTAAAAAGTAGAGTAGATATCCAACTGACCACCTAAAAAGTAGAGTAGATATCCAACTGACCACCTAAAAAGTAGAGTAGATATCCAACTGACCACCTAAAAAGTAGAGTAGATATCTAACTGACCACCTAAAAAGTAGAGTAGAGATCCAACTGACCACCTAAAAAGTAGAGTAGATATCCAACTGATCACCTAAAAAGTAGAGTAGATATCCAACTGATCACCTAAAAAGTAGAGTAGAGATCCAACTGATCACCTAAAAAGTAGAGTAGAGATCCAACTGACCACCTAAAAAGTAGAGTAGAGATCCAACTGACCACCTAAAAAGTAGAGTAGAGATCCAACTGACCACCTAAAAAGTAGAGTAGATATCCAACTGACCACCTAAAAAGTAGAGTAGATATCCAACTGACCACCTAAAAAGTAGAGTAGAGATCCAACTGATCACCTAAAAAGTAGAGTAGAGATCCAACTGATCACCTAAAAACAGAATGGAAACCTCCGTGGCAGTGTCGGTGGCGCCTGGTGCGGTAGCTCAGGGCGTCATCCCTTCCCCATCAACTTTCTTGGAATATAATTTAAAAATGAATGGAGATCTAAAGCTAATGCTGGTAGACTGACGAAGCCAAAAACTTTGTAACGATCGATCATAAATGGTCTTTCTGGGACAACTGAACAATGGAAATCTATGTGCAAACTAAAAAAAAAACAATACTTTTCTTGATTACACCTGTCTTTAAATAATAATAATAATAATGATAATAATAATAATAATGATAATAATTATAATAATAATAATAAGACAATCCTTATTTACTGTCAAAGGGCAGTACTGTTGCAGACGTGCCACACCGTCAGAAAATTTCTCAGTGGACATTGTTAAGGGGGACAACAATGAATTTAGACACCCTCCAAAGAAGCTCAATCCCGGCAGTTAAAGAGATTGAAAATTAATTCACTTCCAAAATAATAATAATAATAATAATAATAATAATAATGGAAAACAAAGAAAATATTGGAACCTAAGCTAGGAGATTAGGTGGTTATGGAAATTGTCTAAAATAACAATGTACCCTGTTGTTATATCAACCGAGGGGATAATGGCTACTGACATTGCAGACACCTTCAAGGCCTTTTATATCCCTAAGAAGATTATCGTTGCCTGTCGGAAAGCGTAACTGCCGCAGACCTCCTACATCACCAGAAAATTCCCCAAAATGAACACTGTTGAAGGGACTGCAATGAATCTTGTTTCTCTCTAACGAAGCCAGATAATGAGCAGTTCTCTCTACTGTTTGTAACGTATTTGAGTGGCAGTGTTGATGTTCAATTTAGCGTCCTTAACAATTGGTTAGTTTATAGTGAAAATGTCCAATATTGCTCCACAAGAATAACAATTTGAGACTTTTAAACGTCGTGAACTTGTGAAGAAAACAGTTTAAAAGGTAGTGGTTTTCTCTCCAAACACAAACGGACAATATCGTGATATTTATACACTAGATGCGGTGAGAATGTCTTTTTAAGAGGTGGAGGGGGCGGTACATCTTCAGTAGGTCCACATCAGGGCTTTCTTGCTTGAGGTCGTAAAGTGGAAGTTTTAAGTGGACATCGGAAATGCCAGAGTCCGCTCTCCGGTATCAAGTTTGTGATTGGCTCTGTCCACCTGAAATGACTCTGACTGGAATAATGGCTGGAACTTGTGGAAGCCCCACTCCCTTATCGCCATGCGTCCCCCAAACCTTGGCGCTTTTCGTGGGTAATTTGGCCTCACATCATAAAACATATATCAGACAAAGAAACGGCACAAGAAATATCTAATCTGTATGATTTTTTTCTTGTTTTTTTTTTCTCTCGACTAAAGTTGTCATTTGCTTTTCCAATGATAAATGTTGTTATAACCCTGCTCCGGCGCCGACACTGATCGTGCGCACCAGCACACCGTTCAACACGAGGAATAGACGACATATTGATTGTAAAGGAAGGACTTTTTTAGATCCGGCTGAAGTGATCTGCAAGTTATGGGGAGTCTGAGCAGTCTGGGACTAACAGACGTACTACGTGCTACCAGTGAACTGTATTCAGGTGCGACACTGGGAAGTGTGTCGGTGGCCTGGACTAGTGCTTATGAAGAAAAGGACTTTTTGAACTTAAGACAAACCTCCCTGTGACTTTATAGCTGAAATCCATGTCTCTGAGTATTTTATAATTGTAAATAAATACGTCTTCTAGTGTTAACTCCTTTCGTTGAGTGCTTGACTTAGATTTATTACAGTATGTAGGGTTGTTTTTGTCTTCAGACTAATTATCAATCTAAAAATGCGTGTCCCCACTGTTTAACTTTTAAATCGACTTGACCTTGTTTGCCCCCCCCCCCCTTCTCTATTTCCCCGCTTGAGTTAACTTTACTACAGACCTGCATGACTTGAATGAAGCTAGACTCCCCATTCACTGCCACTTGTACGGTCACACCTTCGAACCTAACCTTTAACCCCTTACTTATCATTCTGAGGTTCGCACGGCAACCAATCCTACAGCGACGCCCTGACCTAGTCTCCCCATTGAACCCATTTCCCCATGATTAAATTCAATAAGCGTCTACCACTCCTGGCCCATTGTGCTTAATGCACAAACCTATATATCTGGTTTGAATGCGACTTTGCCGCCATCTTTACAGTATCTATGTCGTCGCTATGTTTGCAGGGAGCAGTCATTGTTTAAGTTGTGAATTGTGCACTCCTAATTTCTGCGTACAAAAAAAAAACAACATTGATAAAATAAATGTTTTTTTTTTTTTTACTAACTTAAAAAAAAATTAGGGGATCCACTCAGTTATTTATTAAGTTCAATATTAATGCAGGGTTAGATCAGACATGGAAAAAGGAAGAGGAGGAGTGAGTTCTGTTCCAGCTTTGAATCCAGAACCCTTTACTCATCTGATCATCGCAATATCAAAATTAAAGCTACAAATAGTTTTTGAATTATTTTTAATTTACATTTTATCAAAGCCGTTCACATGAGGACTACATATTGACAGCGACTATATCTGAATAAGTTTTAAAGATGTTTATCTGGGCTTTTGGTTTTCTATTAGTCATTTTCATGATAAACTAAAGAATGTCATGGACTCGAGCTTCAATGTTGCCAACTAAATAAAAACAAAAACAAATTTCAGCTACAAAAGAGCTAAAAACTTTGATTCTGCGGTGCTAAAATTATCATAAAACTAAATAAAAACAAGTAAAACGGGCACGGTGGCTGAGTGGTAGGTGCTTGGCTTCCGAACTTTAGGTCCTGGATTCGAAATTGGAATCTCAGTGAAGTCTGAGATTTTGAACTTCGGGATTTTTAGGACGCCCCTTAGACCACACAACTCTAGTCACACAACCTGACTTAAGTTGAGAAAAGTAAAGGCCAGGGACGCAGCCAGGAATTTTCCATCATTTGGAGCCTGGTGGGCTTGACCTCTTTGGGGGCCCCAGCATTTTGCGTAATATTTAATATTTAATGAAAAAAGACGCTAATTTGGGAGCCCCCTCAATTGGGGGCCCCGGGGATATTGAAATTCTCCCCACCCTCCCCCACCCTAGCTACGCGACTGGTAAAGGCAGTTGGTTTTTATGCTGGCCGCATGACACCCTGCTGGTTAACCTTTGGCCAAAGAAACAGATAACCTTAACCTCATCTGCGCTCTAGATCGCAAGGTCTGAAAGAGGACTTTTACTTACTAAAAACAACATAGTGTATCACCACTTCTTTTATTCTGTACATGGGATACCCCAAAAATCTAGCTATTAATGGTGGTGTTTTTTTTTCGCTAATTAAAAAGCCATGAATATTTTAAATTATATTTAGCTTTCCCCATTCCATTAACAGATAATATTATACGAAAGAGGATAGAATTTCGACATTTATATACAAACTTCAACGATGAAATTTAGGCTGTTGAAATAAAATAAAAAGGTTCTAAACAAAATGTGTTTACGATCAGAACAGCGGGGAAACAGGTACAACAGTATCGCCCTATCCTCTTTGATATAATTGCACGATACTTTTAATTACAGAAAGCTTGGTAGGTGGCGCTGGTAATATGCAAATGAGTTGAACGTGACTGTTCGTGTGATGCTGTAATTTAGAACCGAAACCGTGGACAAGAGAGGAAGGAAGGGGGTTGCACTTTTGTGTGTGTGTCCTGCACCCCAATAACGCGAGAGATGAATCACAAGCCACTGTGGTTGTGGTAGACGGGGGTCGGGTGAAAGAATCGTGGCGCCCCTAAACGCCCCTATCGCCTATTGTGAGCGTGTGGCTTAGACATTGTACGATTTCGTGTTTTGGTCGTCAGCGCGAGGCAAGATTTACGCCACCCACCTTACAGGCGTCATTAATCTGGCGCCCGTTCAGATTTTCCAAAGTAGTGTTACCCAGTGCATTTCCTATTTGATTTGTTTGCTCCATTTTTTGTTAACTCTAAGGTATGAATAATGAAAACAATACAAATGTATCCAATTTATCCAGCTTCAAAGACACAGTCTCTTGATATAGTGTCATTAACTCACTTCGTCAGTCTATCCGACACAAAATTTGTATACGCTATTCCATTCTCGGATCAAGTCGAAACGATAATTCATCGTAGATGGCGATAAATAAAAAAAAACAAAAAAAAAACAACTAGGTAACTAAATAGTGGTTATTAATTATTTTGGTTTTATATTGAAAAGGGAAATAAATCTCGCAATATTAAGAGACATGAGAGTAATTGGACGGTTCTTTCCATTATATAAGCTTTTTTTAAAAGTATATTTAGCGGCCCCCGAAAAAGGAAAAGACGCTATTAGTTTTGCGTGGCATGTCTGTCCGTCTGTCCGTCCTGTTTAGATATCAGAAACTAGAAGAGAAAATGAAAACCGGACATCATGATATTTTAGATTATTCAAAGCTCGGATGCAACGGCTACTTTTTTCTTTTCCGAAAGTGAACGATGTAATTTTTAAATTATATATGCAAGCAGATTTTTTCAAAAAATTACACCTCTTTTCAATGAAAAACTTCAGGGGATGTAAATTTTTCTTTAAGGTCATGGAATTCTCCATTAATAACTCAAGCTTCATTCATAGATTCGCGCATTGGTACAAAATATTTGCATCTAAGGTCACAATGGTAAAGGTGTCAATGGATCGTTATAAAATATATTTTCCATTTATTAACTAACTCATTGAATATAATACTGATTCAAATGTTGTTTTTTAAAAAATATTTTGATGCGAACTTCGTTTTAGTTATAAGTTTCAAAAATAACGAACTACTTTTATAGCGCGCAGTTTTGACATACCCTCATTATAGGGGCCTACACTTGACAGTCTAAATAAGACTAAATAGAGCCCAGATCTAGATATATTTATAATATATATATATTATAAATGTACTGATAGTTTGAACAAAATTTTAATTATTAAGGCAATAACCTATCATCTGACAGCTTAGGGTGCAGATTAATTTATTATACAAAGAATAGTATCTCATTAAGAAATGAATCGGATAAGCATAGTACACCATTACCAGGTAACAAAATATTCATCATCATAACATTGGCCTAGGTCTAGTAATTATAACGCTCAAAGCATTAATTCATACGAATTCTAGTCTAGATATAGTACATTCTATATCAAGATTCTACATCTAGTTCTAGACTTAGATCTAGTTCTAGACCTAGACTTACATCTTGAATCTAGATTTAGATCTAAAAGTAGGTCTAGATCTAGCTAGATCTATGTCTAGTTTGTATTACAAATGACATTGGAGTTATTATTTTTTTTTTTCGAGAGGCAAGTCTTTTAAAGTCATTTGTACACACTTGCAGCTTAAAGTAGGTCAAGAATTTTTTTTTCGTGTTGCCAATTTATTTAGTTTTGTTAAAAGAATATTTTTTTTTTAACTTCTCTTTATAACATGTAGCAAGTTATTAATTTTGAATGTGTGGATAAAATTAATAGTTATTTATTTTAATATAAGTGTACGCTAAATGAATATATGGAGATGCTGTGGCTGAGGGGTAAAGCACTTGGAACCGGAAGCCCCGTGTTCGAATCCTGGTGAAGACTCTAGGTGGATCACTTCGGGGGCCGATTTTGAGTTTGTGTCTCCACAAAAACTGTCTTTGTAACCTTGTTTTTTTTTTTAAAATATTTTGCTTGTTTTAAGTTTATAGTCATGGAAGTGTGCCAAAGTCATTTATGTCATTGGCTAGGGTTTGAATTCTGTTTTTGTCTACAAATAATTACATACTTTAAAAAAAGGATTTATCTTTGAATTATTTGTTTCGTTTTATAATTTAGGCCATTCCTTTTAGAATTGAAGCCTATAACGTCCTAATCCAAATCTCCAGTAGGTTGGCAGATGATGATAATGGTCAGGGTCTGAACTCGGGTCCATCGTCTCGGCAGTCCGAGGGCACACAACACAAGTCTGCTATCCTGAATTGTGGACAGACGAAAGAAGATAAATACCACCACAACAACAACAAAAAGAGTATTAATTCTAAAGGCTATTTGAGTGCGAAAATTAGGGACGAGTGTAGTGTTTTAAGAGGCTTCCAATTCTTATTTTGCCACATCCATTGAACACAAAGACAATGTTTAAAGCAAAATGTTTTGTTCTCACAAAGTATTTGGCCATTTAAATCAAATGTTTATGCAAAATTAAAGAGTACCCAATACCCTTCCCCTCACATCTAAAAGGTGGATAGAGTTATTGACAAGAACATCAGGACATCTAAAAGGTGGACAGAGTTACTGACAAGGACATCAGGACATCTAAAAGGTGGATAGATAGAGTTACTGACAAGGACATCAGGACATCTAAAAGGGGGACAGAGTTACTGACAAGGACATCAGGACATCTAAAAGGTGGATAGAGTTACTGACAAGGACATCAGGACATCTAAAAGGTGGATAGAGCTACTGACAAGAACATCAGGACATTTAAAAGGTGGATAGAATTACTGACTAGGACATCATGACATCTAAAATATGGATAGAGCTACTGACAAGGACATCAGGACATCTAAAAGGTGGATAGAGCAACTGACAAGGACATCTGAAAGGTGGATAGAGCTACTGACAAAGACATCAGGACTTCTAAAACGTGGATAGATTTACTGACAAGGACAACAGCACATTTAAAAGATGTATAGAGTTAGTGCACTACGTCGAGATCTATCATCATAGTGGCCCTGAACACTGATCTGTAACCTCGCTGCTGCCTCAGGTCTGTAAGACGGAGCAACTGGTCTTCACTGCCCAAAGGCTGTGACGTCGCAGATCAGCGTTGAGGCCTTATATGACGATTGGTCTCGATAACGTACAGCTATTGTGTTTCTGTCCAGGGTATTTAGAAGAAAGAGTTAGATCCTCTTTACCCCACACTGCCTTGGAGTTAGAGGATGATGGTAATAGAAATAAATTACTTACATATTTGTATAAAAAACAAAACAATAAAACCAACAAAAAGTGGTTTAAAAATGAAGTTTAAAATGAGACGAACACTTTTTTAAACACAAAGAAATGTTACAGCAGGAGTGCAACAAAAGATAAAATCACTAGCTCAAAGCTGAGCAATCAAATTCAAAACGAATGTTATATTTATTTAGAATGTACATATATGAAATAGGACACAAAGCAGATCTACTAATTAATACACAATATGATCGCATTGAAAATCATAACAGAGTCACCATGTCATTAAGACTTTGGGGAAGCTGCGCACCACTTGCTAAAAATAAGTTACGCACCACTTTCTAAAAATAAGTTGTGCACCACTTTCTAAAAATAAGTTACGCACCACTTTCTAAAACTGTCAGCAATACAAATCTGAAACGTATGTAATTTGGTGATATCAAACTAACGTTCTAGTAATCTAGTTCTTCTTAAACTAATAAAAATATATTTTTGTAAGAACATTCAATTCTACTGCATCGTCAACATAGCAAGAAAGAAACTTTCATTCATAGGTAGAATTTATGAGAGTCCATTACGAAATTTCGACTTTTTAAAAACTAGTTAACGCCAAAGTGACAAAAGGCTAAGATTAGAGGTCCTTGGGTCTGATGAGAGGTCCCCGGAGCTAATGAAAGGTCTTGGGTCTGATGAAAAATTATCGTGTCTGATGAGAGGTCCTCGGGTTTTATGGGATGGGTAACATGGGTATTATTTGATTGGTCACGTGGGTCTTATAAGATGGGTCACATGGGTCTTAAGTTAACGCTGAATGACATTAAGCCCCACAACGAGATTAAGTCCTAAACTCAACGACGAGGGGAAGGGGGTTAGTTTCCTATTGTTCACACATTTTTCATGCGTCAATCTGATGAAAGATAGGTACAAAAATAAATGTTTAAAGGGTAAAAGATTCTGTAGGAATCACACATACACTATTCTTTGTTTTCTTGCCTACTGTTGTCTGAGTTTACTAATTAGTACATAAATCTTAACACATACGCGAGCACAAGCCACACGTAACACATACATTCATGCTTCGTTCACACAAAAAACAAATTAGTATGTATATATACACTTGTTACATCTTCCATTCAACAATTACCTAGTACGGTGGAAAATAGGGGATAAATATACATTGACTTTAAAAAAACATTCATTCAATCCAAGCCTTATACAAAATCAACAGCCACAACATACACCATATTAAAGTCCACGGGCCCACATTGAATGACGTAAAGCTAATCAGCTACGAAACAAGTTCACAAGAGAGAGGGCTTTAGATCGAGACCATTTCGATATAGAAGGCCTGAACACTGACCTGCCACGTCACCACATGTAGACAGTTTAGACCAATAGCTCGTTGCCACGTCGTAGAGACCTGTGACGTGGCAACGAGCTATTGGTCTAAACTGCCCACAGGTGGTGACGTTGTAGGTCAGTGTTCAGGTCTTCTATAACGATTGGTCTCGGCTAGATTGCTCGTTGCTCCTTTGTCGTTCAAAACTAGGCATCGAAATATTGGTTTTGCTTGTCAAACACCTGCAATTAAAACCCAACCACACGGTGTATGCAATGAGATGAACTGAACGAACCCGCGGTAAGCTTATTCATTTTCCATTCATAGTGTTTATTCACCCAGATATGTTGTAAATATAGTTTTAAAAGTCTATAACTAATTTCTAATATTCTAGATTTCAGATGTTAACTGCTGACATGTGGTCAATTCACATATTTGTTTTCTATATAACAGTCATTAAAAAAATTAAATTAAAAAAAAAATGCCTTTCTATTTTATACTTCACAGTTCGCCATTCATTTCAAATATGTTTATTCATATTCAAGGCATAGTATTTACGTACACTAGTTTCCAAATAGTCAACGAAAGGTTTACAAAAAGATGGCTACGTCTCGACTGCTAAATCCACAAAGACACTGAAGCGAAACAAAGCCATGAATTCAAAAGTTAGAAAAAAATATTCATGTGGTAGATAAGTTGGATCCTTTTTGTATTTTCTTTAAATTTGAAAATTCCATCACAAAAACATTGTTGACAGTAGGCCTATAGTCCTGTCCAGCTGTCAGAAGTCCCAACAAGAGCTCTGATTTAAACTAAATTGTCCGAAACTTCAAAATTTCTTTGTTGTCCTTTGATAAAGTTCGCCTTTATCGTTTCGTTTTGTACTCAGTGAAAACAGTGTCTTGAAACGAAACAGTTCTACATGCAGTCTAAAATGTTATCGAAGCAAGCACAAATCACATTGTGTGTATGTGTTTGTAGATATTTGGATCGACGCCTTGTTTGGCGATCCTTTCTACGGAGGTTTCAATGCGTAAGGAGTTAATTGTTCTTTTATCATTGAACAGAGAAACCCCTCCATGTAAGTCGCTGCTCCTGACTCACTAGCTCTTGATAAATCACTATTTAATGAAGTTCAATGCTAGAAATTTGTAATGGGCGCTCTTCTGTCTGGTGGTTTGTGTGAAAAAAAAAGCTATTAAAAGTGTCTGGCGATATTGAAGAGTCGCCCAGACTTTGTACGCTCATGGTCTCTGAGTGTAGAGCCCAAATAATAATACAAATCATCTTTATGTTCATTGGTTTAGGATGAGAATGTTGTGAAACGTCTGTTGATTTCAGAACTACGTTTAGACTACAAATAATTTAAAAGCTACTATGATAAAACATCAGCAGCATTCAAAAGTGGAGATACCGGTAGTAACAAAAATCAAAGTCTAAATACGAAAGTAATTCGATACAGTTGTGGAACTGAGCTCATCTTGGAATTACACTGAAGTGTGACCGTAACGATGTGTGCAGTTCCAACAAGACTGTTTTCAAGTGGCATCTTGGAGGCAGAATGACGCGGCACCATCGAGGCACCACCGAGGCATTATTGAGGCAGAAGGTCGAGGTACCACCGAGGCATTATTGAGGCAGAATGACGAGGCACCACCGAAGCATTATTTAGGCAGAATGACGAGGCACCACCGAGGCATTATTGAAGTAGAAGGGCGAGGCACCAATTATTGAGGCAGAAGGGCAATACACAATGGAGGCAACGTGTATGAAGATGAAGAGCCTATAGAAGAGCTTAAGAACATTTATCAATTAGCTCATCACATTTTACGGACAGTTTAGCTCTTCTTTTTTGTGAGAAGACTGAAACTCACTATTCAGATAGTGTGGCCATCGAATGCCAATTTCAGCTTTTCTTCTTTTCATTGCTTTTATTATCTAGAAATGATATCCATTCCCTTAAAACTTGTATGGAGTAGATTAATGAACCACACTTTTGCTCACATTTAAACAAAAAACAGCGTATGTATAATATTTACATGCGAAATCCGAGCCAAACTAAACACTGCATCTTTTTTGACTGCGATGTATTCTTTAGTCATTGCAGTGAAAGTTTCTAATTAAACACAGACACACATGGTCTCAAATCAACAGATATTTATTTGTTTCGTTCATTTCTTCCTCTTGTTATTTTGTTTCACATTAATCGACTGGTTCATGTTCTTTTCGTGTTTACGTTTGTGCTCGCTTCCTTCCGTCGCGTCTTCTTCTGTCCCGGAAGATCTACATATGTCTTATTGTGCCTCTTTTTCATTTTCTTGCACTTGCAGCTCCTGACGACTTTGATGACGTACTTCCTGACGGAGGCGTCCTGGCACAGCAAGCTGATGGAGCGTTTTTCCACTTTGTCCTCAACGCACTGCCATTCTTTCAGCTTTGACCTGGCGATGGTTTTCACAAACTCGGCATACCTTGGAAAGACAAAGAATTGGAACAAAAGTTAGACTAAATAGAATCAAAGTAGTTAGAGTGCGCATCGACTAAATATGAGCTTCCGATGTTTGATAAGACAGCAGCATATCCTATTTTACAGAATACAGATGTGACTTCATACAAGAAGATGATCACGTCTTACGCGTGTCCCTAGATCAATCTAGTCATGCATGTTTAATCAATGACTTAAACTCTGAAAAGTCGTTGATTTTCCTTGCTGATTCAGGCAACCTATTCCATACTCTAAAAGAGAAGTAGTACTTGTAACATAAACAACTTTGTAAAAACTTTGTGACAGCCATAAGGTTGTTGTGGACATTTTTAGTATAACAAAATTTCCGTCTCGAACATCACCAATATATATCACCATTGTTGTTGTCATGTATAACATTACCAATATAAAACATCGTTCTAGTTGTCATCTATAGCATTACCAGTATAAATCATCGTTCTAGTTGTCATCTATAACATTACCAGTATAAGACATCGTTCTAGTTGTCATCTATAACATTACCAGTATAAGACATCGTTCTAGTTGTCATCTACAACATTACCAGTATAAAACATCGTTCTAGTTGTCATCTATAACATTACCAGTATAAAACATCGTTCTAGTTGTCATCTATAACATTACCAGTATAAGACATCGTTCTAGTTGTCATCTACAACATTACCAGTATAAAACATCGTTCTAGTTGTCATCTATAACATTACCAGTATAAGACATCGTTCTAGTTGTCATCTATAACATTACCAGTATAAATCACCGTTCTAGTTGTCATCTATAACATTACCAGTATAAAACATCGTTCTGGTTGTCATCTATAACATTACCAGTATAAAACATCAATCTGGTTGTCATCTATAACATTACCAGTATAAGACATCGTTCTAGTTGTCATCTATAACATTACCTGTATAAAAAATCGTTCTGTTTGTCATCTATAACATTACCGGTATAAAACATCGTTCTAGTTGTCATCTATAACATTACCAGTATAAAACATCGTTCTGGTTGTCATCTATAACATTACCTGTATAAAAAATCTTTCTGGTTGTCATCTATAACATTACCAGTATAAAACATCGTTCTGGTTGTCATCTATAACATTACCTGTATAAAAAATCTTTCTGGTTGTCATCTATAACATTACCTGTATAAAACATCTTTCTGGTTGTTATATATAACGTCATATGCTTGTCAAAACGCTTGGGCTATAAACTAATCTGCATCAGAGACTCAGAGATAGAGCTTCGCTGTTGCCTACTTAATCAAACAGATTTGAGCTAGAATTATAATACCTCAATGCGTGGCAGCTGACATTCATATCAATTCTCTTCTAATATTGCTAGTCAGTTGCCCATTGATTTATTTCAGAGTTTTAAATCCTAGAGTGAAATTCTAATACTTCCACTATATTAAAGATATTTTGTGACAGAAATGGAAAAGTTTTAAAAATAGGTTACTGCAGTGCTAAAAAGTGCCAAAATATACCATATATATTTAAAAAAGCATAGCTTATTAATGCTTCCTTACTTTCGTACACAGATCAACCTAAAATACTTTTTTAAACATTTTATCCAAGATTTAAGACACTTACCAAGGTAAGTTTTGCTCAGGTAAACAGTAACCAGTACAGACTACTTCATTGATAGCCTTGGTTGATGTGCAGAAGCCGTCGGTGATGTAGCGCCGAGCCTGGAGCTCTCGACACCCTACTTGGATCTCAGCTGAAACAAGAAAATGGTGATTATCAGAGGGACTCGTTGTTGACGCAGTCATTAGCGTCGTGTCTCTTATAACTGTAGGCTCAATTTGTCTTGCTTGAAAACTGATAGATCGCATTACAAGAAGGTGGCACTTAACTAACAAAACAAGAGGAGATCTTTTTAAAAAAAGAAAACAAAAAAAAAGGGAAACACTGGCGTAGCTAGGGATTTGGGGGCTTGACTCCTTTACGGGCCCCTGCATTTTGACATTCGACATCATGACATGAGATAATGGCGTAAAATTAAATGTAAAAACCACTTTCGGACACACATTTAGGGGACCATAAGTGGGGGCCCGGGGGTATTTTCAAATTTGGACCCAACTCCCCCCCCCAAAGCTACGCCACTGAAGGGAAAGATTGATGCGAGTAATAGTAAAAGAGTAAAGTTTCCCTTTAAGACCTTGCGATCTATTGGGCAGATGATGTTAAGGTCATCTGTTTCTATGGCCAACGATTAACGAGCAGGGTGTCATGTGGCAAGCACAACGACCAACCGCCTTTACTTTCCCCAACTAAAGTCAGGTACCCTTTAGAGTTGAGTGGACTCAGGGAAGCCCTAGAAATCTTGAAATTCAAAATCCCAGCATTCACCGAGATTCGAAAAGGATAACATTAGACTAGGAAACAAAGACCTACATAATATCGCCAACAACATAGTAAGATACACACTATATAATCGACATAACCAAATGAAGCTCTATTGCAAGGTGATTTTGTAAAAGCAAAATTTATTGTATCAGCCAAGTTCATCTTATATACTCTTTTCACATGTAAATTACGAGTGAGTCTGGTGTGAATGTACATTTTGGTTGTAAATAGTTCAACTATTTTGTTTCGTCTAATGCACAAATCGTAAGACTAATTTCCTTACGGACAATAAAGATTATTATTATTATTATCAATTAATTCATTCTGTTAATGAAACCATTCTATGAGCCTAGTTATTGTATCAGTAAATTCATTCTTTTAGTCAAATCATTGTATCCGTCAACTCATTCTATCAGCTAGATCAGTGTTTATCCCAAACTGTGTTCAGCGAAGCCTGGATTGGTTTTCCATGAACTAATGGAATATTTAACTAGTAGGCTACCACTTGAATTAACATCTCTAAAAAAATAAGCCAATTGTTTGGCTAAATACTCAGTATGTGTAGAATGTTTTACATGTTTCGAATGTTCCTTCAGAGTTGATAATTACTTCCTAGTCCAAACCTCCCGCAGGACGACGGGGGATGAGAGGGCAGGGTTTGAACCCAGGACCATCGATAAATCTGAACGACAGTCCAGCGCGCAAACCCCAAGACCAAGGAGCCATCCAAAATGTTCCGTTCAGGAAAAAGTTTGGAAAACACTGAGCTAGATTATAAAACGACGTCAAACAATTAATTAATTAAACATTGGTAAACATAAACATGTTATTGTTAAAATATTTATACTGATACATAGATATACAATTATAGCCTATAGAAGTTTTAAAAATTAAATCCTCTAAAATATGTTAAATAAAAGTCAACCTTTGCGCCCCACTTTCCAGCACTTCGCAATCACACAAAAAGGGGGGGGGGGTGCTCCACAGTTTGAGAAAGCCATAATTACTTTTAGAAAACAAATAGAATGATATTAGAGAAAAAGATGTCCACTATTGGCGTCAGTCCGACTTGTGTGTCAACTGATTTGGTTCAATTAAAACATTCATACACAATGGCTACGAAAGTAGGAAATTCAGATCTAAGGAACTTGATTTCAACTGTGGAACTGCATAATATTAGCACCCAAATATCTGAAAACGACTTTTGAGAGATTTTGGTTCTTTGTACAATACCCTGAGATGAACTTCGATTGGGAACAGAGCAGGAAGGACTCAATCCTTCCGTAGTGCTCTGGCAAGAAACTGGGCCGTATGGCGTAATGCCTCGTAGCCTCCAAACAAGTCGAGTGACTGTCCAGACACGTCCCCCCTTAGCTCTAGGAGCTGGGGACACTCGTACAAGACCCAGCTTTGTATACCATGGGAACATCCCTGGGGTGTCCTTCACCTTTGTTTTTCCTCGGGGGGCTAGAGGGTAATCCATTTCATGGCCAGAACCATGTCACGTCTGCTGACGAAACGAAGAGGGCAGATGAAGGGAGAATAATGATAAAAAAAAAAGAACCAAAAAAAAAAAAAAAAAGATGTACCGGTCCTATCAGGAAATAATCTGAGGTGTCATCTTGCCCTAAACGACCATCTATGAAAGCTGTCTCTTGTGACAGGCTGATGGGGGGTAATTAACGAAACACGAACTTAAGACTGTCTTCTCAAGACAGATGCTCTGTTGTAACATTAATGCTTTAAAGAAAAAGCAAAAAAAAAAAAACCTCGGCGTCTTTGTTGCACTCTACCGCCTGTCATTGAGCCAGTGAATGAAGTGAATAGGAAGTGGACGTGGTAAGCATCAATATTGTCCTTGGGCAAACGTCACACCTTTTTAGAATGTGTGCACATCGCTTTTATGTTGTTGTTTTTTCGTTTCGATGCCTTTCATTATGTCCAAACTAGGAGAAAATAAGCAAAGAGAGAGAGAGAAAGAGAGAGAAAGAGAGAGAGAAAGAGAGAGAGAGAGAGAGAGAGAGAGAAAGAGAGAGAGAGAAAGAGAGAAAGAAAGAGAAAGAGAGAGAGAAAGAGAGAGAGAGAAAGAGAGAGAGAGAAAGAGAGAGAGAGAAAGAGAGAAAAAGAGACCGTGAGAAAGAGAGACAGAAAGAAAGAGAACGAGAAAAGGGAGAGAACGAGACAAGAGATCCACTTCATAAAATAAAACTCTCATCCATCCATGTCATGCTGAACATGGCGCTCTGTCAGCAGTTGTGATTGGTAGCTATTTTTGGGAACCTCTGCCTCGATTTTGTGACACGCAAACTATGTAAAGAAAAAAAAAGTGTATTAGAGCAGCGGTTCCTCACTCTTTAGCTAGAAAGGTCATTCACGCCATCAGACCTTGTATTCATCAATAGTCCGTGAAACTTTGTCCACCAACGATCCAATTGAACCACAAGAACAACATTAAAAATACATTTTTAAAAAAGACAATATCTCCTCCATTCCACAATGTAAAATACAATAAAATATACAATAAAATAACTAAGAACATAATATTTGGTTCAATCCGGAAATCTAACCCGTCATTTTGATACCGTCAGATGCTCGAAATTGTACAATTAACAATTAAGCCACCTGGACTTAGTACATTTTTAACGATTATTTATTGATACTAAAATAATATAGATACCTAGACTTCTGATTTAGATCGCTTAAGATCTAGTCTAGATCTAGATGTAATCTATATTAGATCTGCGTAAAAACATATTAGTAAAGCGGAGATATTATTTCAATAAAATTAAAACAACTTTAAATGTACTCTGTTAGCGTATAATTTCGGAAGACTATGGCTGACTATGCCATGTTTGTGTTTTTCTAAGTCTATCAAGCAAAATTTATATTTATTTTTTACTTTGCAAAATTATAATGGTCCAACTAGAGTTTTTCCCATGTGGCCAACGAGGTAGTAATTCTTTTCTCAGCGATACACATCAACTGTTAAATTTATAAGAAAGTCGTTAGAGCTGTTTTTAAGATCAGCTGTCCAGGTTCCTGCTGGGTTCATTTTCCTGGATCCGGGTTCAATGAAGGGGTGACTTGAATAGAGATAATAAGATGACATTTCTGAAGTGGACCGCTAATAAAGAGCCTATTTTTTTTTTTGTCTTTTGGTGCGGTACATAAGAGATCTCCACACATTGACCAATGTTAGCGACAAATTTCATTAATCTTTCATGTATTCTTCAGTTCCAGATTCTGAATTTCGAATCCTTAATAGTATTTCAATACTATAGCATGACATAAACCATAGCATAGCTTTGTAAAACTTGCTGAACACTATTGAAAGTATTGCTAATCATGCAAGGCAACAAAAACTTTTTTTTGATCAGCATTATTTTTGTTTTTCAATATAGTTTCTCCTATTCCCCTTCAGTCCAAGGTAAACTATAAATCTTCAATTAACTGTGTATTTCTATATTGGTAGTGGAGATTCTCATTCATATTGGATTAATATATACAACTAACTATTTGATAGATCAGGGGTAAAAAATTTAGGAAGGATTGATAAGCTATGCATTTGAAAAAAATATACGATATTTTTTTAAATTAATTAATTAATTTTTTATTTGTTTGCACTTTTAGCTCTGCAGAATCCAAAGTCTATACTCTTCCGTATGTAGCCCCGAAATGCTCTCAGTATTGAAGAGACACGCGCTATGATAGCAGCGCAACGAAATTGTATTGGAACACAAATGAGCTACTAACCAGCGAGTTCATAAGAAGATAGCCTGCTACTCGGAGATATTTAGTTGGCAACGGTGATCTTTCAATTTGGCAACCTTGACATTGCTTTTTTAAACTCTATTCTATTGAGCAGCCTTGACATTGGTTATGACCTAATTCTTTCCAAATCTCTCTCCAATCTTTCTCTTGTCATTCTACAACGTTTTTACTTTAGGTTCCCTTACGTCACCCACACATTTCACTGTATCGCTTTCTTTCCTTTTTCTGTTTTCGAATTTTAATGCAAAAAGAAAAAAAAATGTAGACAGAATGTTAACTCTTTCTCTCCGTAATTATTTTTTCTCGTTTAAATAGTATCATTCGTTTTGCTCATGTGTAGTCTCACTCTCCTGTTGTGATTAAACTTCAATCACGTGTTTGTTTGTTTGTTTGTTTGTTTGTTTGTTATCAGAAAATGTTCTATTTGGAAATGAATTAAAGGAGAATGCATGCCATTTAAAATCTTATCTTATCTTATCTTATCTTATCTTATACAGACGTTACTTAAAAAAGAAGATAATTACGTTCGACTCGTCATGCATTTGGTTATGCCTATTAACCAATGACCTAAATTCTGCTAAGTCACTGGTTTTCCTGGTTAGCTCAGGCAACCCTTTCCATTTTAAACAACACAAATTAAAATTCATAAATGCAAAAAAAAATAAAAAAAATTTGGTTTAATGGGAGTCAAATCAACGTTGGCATCATCAATTACGAGAGAAAGAGTTAATAATAAAAAAATGCAAACACAGAAGAGATAACTCTTTTTCAAAATTTATAATGAAATTCTGTGCCAGTGGCACCCAGTTACGCATGATAGAAAAAATATCTTGTTTATTCTAGAGAATCAGTGTATAAAATAGGTACGCTTCGCAATGCGTTTTTATCTACATTTTATTTTTTTCAGATGGAGTCGATACCCATGGACTAGGGACCACTGGTTTCTAATGATCTCTTTGTCTATCATGAAAAAAAAAATTCCTAGACAAAATGTCAAACTGACGACAGCTAATAAGAACACACGACAGAGCAATGTCCCATTCAGGGAAGGGAAACGCTTTTTTCTTTTTAAAGTGTAAGGTAAAAAACATTTTTTTTTTAAAAGCTATAAATTATTTTTAAAAGCTTCTTCCATCCATTTTCATTTCACGACCAACTTCATAGCGACTCATCAATAATATTTATTTGACATTTCGTGACAAAGGTCAGAACGTCATTATGCTGGCATGGTTAAGACGGCGCGAGGACATTGTCAGAGTTCATTCGGGACATTTATGGATTTATGGACTATAAGCAAAGCATGTTTCCCTCCAGCCGTCCATGGCGATCTATATTGAGTCTTAGGAGCATTGCAGAAATTTCAAGATTATGTCTTGCAAAGTACAAATGTATTCTTGTTTGTCCATTCTTGTGAGATACTGCACTAACTCAACTTCTTCATTGCCAAGCTTGTTTTAGTGACTGGAAGATTGAAATACTGAGATAAAGAGAGAGAGAGAGAGAGAGAGAGAGAGAAAGAGTGACAAAAAGAGAAAGGTAAGGAAGGGAGACATAGAGAAATATAAAGAGTGAGAGACAGAGATAAAAAGAGAGTGAGAGATAATAGAGAAATAATAAATAAGAGAGACAGATCTAGAGACAAAGAGAATGATAGAAAGAAAGAGGTTCCAAGATAGAGAGACAAAGAAAGACAAAGAGAGTGAGAGACGAGAGACTTAGAGTGAAAGTGAGACACATCGAAACAGAGAAAGAAACAGAGAGAGAGACAAAGAAGTGTATTTGTGTGTGTGTTTGCGAAATCTATATTATAAAGTAGAATGTGAGGTGTATGTATGTATGTATGTATGTTACTTATAGACATCAAAACCGCTTGACCAATCTTGATAAAACTAGGCAGGAATGTTCCTTGGGTACTAACTTAGACCGTAGTGTATGTATTGTAGCCCTAAAACAAACTTAAGACCCTCAAAAAAAATAAAGTTGTCCGACTCTATTACAGCTATAGTATTTATGGATCTAGGCCATGGTTAACAATGTTGACATGAGAAAAGATCGAAAGGATTTAGACCTAGATCTAATTTTAAGAAATACACTTTGCGCAGATAATTTTTTTTACTTTGACACATGAAAATGCAAAAGAAGATCCATTGATTTCATTATATAATAAAATTAACCTTCAATTTTGTGTTTCAAAAGCATTTTTTACATAAATTAGTTCCTGATATCTGTGACTACAGATTTCCTGCCGAACATCCTTTCATTAGACATTACCAAATGGTTACACATTAACAGTGATTAACACATCTCTCTACTGAGTCTATTCCTAGGCTAAGGTCTAAAACACTTATTGAACTCTAAGATGATAAAACTTCTTTTCGCAAAGATAGTTTTATGCTTTAACACATAAACATACTAATTATTGTCCATTCATTTCATATTTTAATCAAATTAACATTCAAATTTGTTTTTCTAAAGCATTTTTAATACATTCGTTCGCTGTTCGCTAAATAAAGCTGCGTAGCCGTGTTAAGATAGGCCTATATTCATTCATGAAAAAAGGTCACGCATGCGCAACACAGAATGAACTCTATAAAAGCCAATTTTTAACTCTAGATTAGTGTAGATTTCGATCTATGTCTACCTCAAGATCTACTTTATACTGTAACACACGAACATACAAAATTAAGTCTATTCATCTCAAATTTTAATCAAATATATGTAGGCCTACAAGCAAATGTTTTAATTTGAACAAATGGATTTAAGCCTATTAGCTATTCTGATTTGATAGCTTCATTCACACTATTTTTACATTGACACATTCGCTTTACTTATTACATTATTATTTCGTTTAATTGTTTACAAAACACTCTCAGTGACTATATCGACAGTAATGCGCAAATAAAGACCCGCGGGTCGCGGGTAACATATGTCTAGTGCTTAATAAAACGTCTTTGATATAGATTTTATAGTGTAAAGTATCAATTAAATATTTTGGTCTAGTTTTCTGATTCATCATTGTTCAGATCCCCCAAAAGAATCTTTTAGATTGGTGGTATTTACATGTTCAGATCCCCCAAAAGAATCCTTTAGATTGGTGGTATTTACATGTTCAGATCCCCCAAAAGAATCTTTTAGATTGGTGGTATTTACATGTTCAGATCCCCCAAAAGAATCCTTTAGATTGGTGGTATTTACATGTTCAGATCCCCCCAAAGAATCCTTTAGATTGGTAGTATTTACATGTTCAGATCCCCCAAAAGAATCTTTTAGATTGGTGGTATTTACATGTTCAGATCCCCCAAAAGAATCATTTAGATTGGTGGTATTTACATGTTCAGATTCCCCAAAAGAATCCTTTAGATTGGTGGTATTTACATGTTCAGATCCCCCAAAAGAATCCTTTAGATTGGGGGTATTTACATGTTCAGATCCCCCAAAAGAATCCTTTAGATTGGTGGTATTTACATGTTCAGAGTTTAGAATCGTACAGGTAGTTTAATCACTGTAAATCTACTTTTGGCCCTCCTGTATATTCACGAGGGTCCCGACAAATTGAATAAGAAGTTAACTTGGCTCCATCTTTTGTTAATACGCGGTGTTTTCAAATAAGGGTCTTGTGGTTCGTACACTGGACTGAAATTGATCTTCTTTTCAAAGCTTATATCAACTCTATCTGTCTGTCTGTCTGTCCGGTAAAAGATTTATACACGCTATTTCCCCACACCCAATCTCGGATCAAGCTGAAAGTTTGCACACCTATGAGAAAGTCCTAATGTGGATCCAGTGAATAGGGGCAGTCAATTCAGCATTCAGTTCTTCGAACATATTTTTTCTTAATTCGCCAAAGCTGTAGATGTCTTCTTTTTGGAACTAGCATCGCATTCATGTTTTCAAGCAATGATTAGTTCCTTGTGACATCCCATGGGATAGAACTCTACTATGACGACTAGTGCCCAAAAACTATGCCGTGATGGCAATATGCAGCCTGTTATGCCTTGCTATCCGGCCATTTTCAACTTCTGTCCACACCGGACGCGACGATAGTTTTTTTTTTCCCTGGCGAGGCAGCCCGTTGGACTAAAATAAATGGCCCCTGGGTGAAACAAAAGTTGGGCACCTCAGATGTATACTGCGTTCACAAGCGAAATGTATTTAAAAAATAGTAAAAACAAAAGGGGGATTGTCACAGAGGAAGAACTCCACATTTACATCCACACACACACACATTTTCGATATCACTCAAAAGTAACTAATTACACCTAACCAAGGTTATCAGTTATGTTTTAAAATTGATTCATATTTTGTTAGGAACATTCGAGTAACTGTGCAAAGTTTCAATTTCATCCGAGAATGAGAAGTTAGAAAATTTTTTTGTTCAATATCTGTACCACACAGACAGACAGACAGACAGACAGACGGAGTGAGTTTATATAAGCTTTGTAAAAAGTAAGCAAGTCCATATCGATATTAAAGGAGACCAAAGGGAGTAAGCTAAGAGCAGTTTGGTAGGGGCAAGGAAGACGCAAAGTTTGATCAAGTAATGCTAATAGCAATGTTTTCAACTTTGGGATTTTTAATTCAAAATAATTATTCCATCGAAGCGCCAACCGCGTGAAAGCTGAAAAAAGAACTTAAGGCATCAGTGAGGTCAAGTGCCGTGTCAGGCAAAACAAACCCTTGATTGATTTGAACGCGTGGGCGGAGCAATTAGATCAGCGTATTAATTTGTAATTTATAACAAACAAAAAACTCAGTGACATTGTAATGGGATTATAGGAGCGGGAGGGGGGTACCGTGTAAGAGAGTTCCATTGGGGACAAGCAGACGCTTATTGAAATTAATATTTTTCGCGCTGCTTTATTGAGAAGTTTGCTTTTTAAAAGTAAACAACATACAAAATGAAGAAACATTTTTTTTTCAGAAGTGGGCCACAATTGTGATTTTAATTTTGGTAGCACTTAGAACTTTGTAAGTCAAAGTTGTTTCAAAAGTGTCCTTGTTTGATTATATCAAATGTATTATATCATTGGTTCTCTAACCATTGTCCGAGGACCCCCCCCCCCCTCCAGTCATTGAGACGACCTAAAGGGTGCGTAGAAATATGACAACAATTAAAATAGCTTCTTCGATAAAAGCTAGTTTATCCGATTGTATTAATTTTAATAATCATCAACTCGTCCTCCCCAGCTATGCCACTTGATGGATGGATGGAAACTTGAGCCTACATGCATTATACTTGTTTCTGTAAACATTTGGTGCTATTTAAAACTGAAACACAATAGAGACAGAACTTGACTTCTAAAGGAGAGGGACTCAATCGGCTGATGCCAACTTTATTAGACAACAAACATTTTTTTAGGACGTTCAGTCAGCCAGAGCCCTTGTGAATATTAAAATACACTCTTAGTTATAAAGTTATAACGAAGACATATCTACAACATTATATGCAAACGGATAACTAAGACCTAGTTATAAGGAACACATAACTGTGACCTAGTTAAAAGGAATTCTTAGCTATGACCTAGTTAAAAGAAGCACATAATTATGAACTAGTTTTAACAAACACATAGCTGTGACCTAGTTAAAAGGAACACATATCTATGACCTAGTTAAAAAAACACATAACTGAGAACTAGTTATAAGAAACACATAACTATAAACTAGTGAAATGAAACACATAGGCGTGACCTAATAAAAAAAACCAACACATAGCTGTGACCAAGTTAAAAAGAACGCATATCTATGACCTAGTTAAAAGAAACACATAACTATAAACTAGTGAAATGAAACACATAGGCGTGACCTAATTAAGAGAAACAAATAGCTACTAACTTTAAAAACAAACAAATAGCGCATATTTTTCCCTTTACTATTGTCTTGCTATTAAATAATACGTAGCCTTCAAAACTAGTTCAACAAACTTATACAGAACAAAATGGTTAACTAAACACCTGGCTTCAAAAAGAAAATAAATTAAAGTACTTAACAATTAAACACAGAGCTTATTTCAGGGGAATAGCTCCACATTTACAGCTATACATCTCAATACTGTAGGAATTATTTTCCTTTTTGGATAGCAAATAAAAATAATTAATTGCCAACAATGTAAATAACTATTTGGTGGCTTTTTTAAAAAATTGATTCATGTGTTGTCTTTGAGACTAAAATAAGGAATAATAAAATAAGGAATCATCATGTCTAAAATAGCAGCTTCAGCGCTAATTGCTTGGAAGCCGGTCAGTGACCGCATCATTACAGCTCGACTCCAAACAAAGCAAATCAAAGTCACTACCATCCAAGCATATGCCCCTACAGAGGATTCAGAAGATACCATCAAAGATAATTTCTATAACCAACTACAAACCACTCTTGATAAAACACCTACTCACGACCTAATTCTAATGATGGGAGACTTTAACGCCAAAATCAATCCCAACCGAACTGGCTTTGAATATGTAATGGGACCATATGGCTCTGCAGAAAACATCAGTGATAATGGCGAGCGCTTGATTTCTCTATGTGCATCCAACAGCCTTTCAATTGGAAACACATATTTTAAGCACAAACAAATACACACAAAAACATGGCGATCACCAAATGGAGAAACCTTCAACGAGATAGATTACATTTGCATCTCCAAACGATGGAGGTCATCTCTGTTAGACGTGCGGACCCGCAGAGGAGCGGATATCGGCTCAGACCACTACCTTGTCAGTGGCAAATGTAAGCTCCGATTGAAACGCCAACCAAAACGAGCCACACGACCCCGCCCATTTAATGTAGAGAAGCTTAAAGACGGCAATACTGCAGCAGTGTTCCAATTGAAACTAACGAACCGCTTTGATATATTGACCCTTGAAGAAGAGTGGGCCAACTTCAAAGATACCACTATTGGGTGCGTGGAAGAAGTTATCGGAAGGAGGCGAGGTTTATACAAGGAACGGTGGATACAAGACAGAACATGGAAATTGATAGATGAGAGGAAAGAGGCCAAACGTAGACGAGATCAGAAAAATGAAACACAGGATCGCAGCCTAGCGGAAGAAGCCTATAGGGAAGCAGATCTGAAAGTAAAGAGAAGTTGTCGGTGAGATAAACGGGACTGGATTGAGCAGAAGGGACAAGAGGCACAAGCAGCTGCAAGCAGAAATGACACAAAAACCCTCCATCGTATTGTCCGAGATCTCACTAGAGCAAAGAATGGACATGGGGCACCGATAAAAGACAAGCAAGGCAAAACTTTGTTAACGAAAGAAGAACAGGATGCAAGATGGGTAGAGCACTTTAAAGAGACCCTTAACCAACTGTCGCCAGACCAAACTTACATATTCAAGGACCCCTCTCCAGACAATGATCTCAAGGTCAAGACAGACCCAATAACTGCTGAGGAGGTTACCTTGGCCATTGCAGTGTTAAAGAATAACAAAGCACCAGGGCTAGACATGATATCAGCAGAAACGCTAAAATATGGGGAACAGTGCATTGTTAACAGAATGACTGATCTCTTAAATCTCTGTTGGCGAACTTCAAAAGTCTCAGAGGACTGGCAAAAGGGAGTGATTGTAAAGCTTCCAAAAAAGAGCAACTTGGCAGACTGCAACAACTGGAGGGGCATTACTCTCCTCTCTGTCCCAGGCAAAGTTTTCAGCACTGTTTTGTTGAGACGGCTTCAACAGTCTGTAGATGAAAGGCTCAGAGAAGAACAAGCAGGTTTCCGAAGAGGCAGATCATGTACAGAGCAGATTTTCGTTCTACGAAATATCATAGAACAAAGTCTTGAGTACCAACAACGGCTAACGATTAGTTTCGTGGACTTCAAAAAAGCGTTTGATAGTGTTCACCGAGAATCACTATGGAGAATTGTTAGAGAATACGGTATCCCAGAAAAATTCGTCCAGATCCTACGACACCTTTACAGTCAATCTAGTTGCTACATTAAAACAGAACAGGGAACAACAGAGTTTTTTACAATCGAGACAGGTGTGAGACAGGGGTGCTACTTATCTCCTTTCCTTTTCCTCCTAGCCATCGACTACATAGTGAGGAAAGCAATGAACCAGACGGCCTTTGGTATTCCATGGCATGAACAACTCCGATTGACGGACTTGGACTTTGCTGATGATGTTGCACTACTCGGGGCTACAAATAAATGCATTCAAGAAATGACGGAGAGCCTAGACAGAGAGGCACCCAAAATTGGCCTCCGCATAAACTTGGATAAGACTAAAATTATGCGAGTGGGATATACGGCAAAGGGTGTCCCCGTCAGACTTGGCGAGTCAAAGCTTGAAGAGCTGGACAAGTTCACGTACCTTGGCAGCATCATAACAAATGATGGAGATGCTTACCATGATGTAGAGTGCCGAATAGGAAAGGCAGGGAGCATTTTCCAAAGGCTGCAGCCTATTTGGACTAGCCAAGCCATTGGACTCGAGACAAAAATACACCTTCTCAACACAATCGTTATTCCAACTGCTACATATGCATGTGAGACGTGGAAGTCATCTGTCAAAATTGAGAAAAGACTAAATGTGGCTCAACAGAGATGGCTGAGACGGATTTTGGGAGTCAGTTACACAGATCGGGTCTCAAACAAGGAAATCCTATGCCGAACTGGGAGTCGAACACTTGGTGAGGTTGTGACTGAGCGTCGCATGAGGTTTGCGGGACATGTTCTACGTCAAAATGAATTACGCACACCAAGAGTTGCGATAACATGGAAGCCAAAACAAGGAAAGCGCAAACAGGGACGCCCTCGTATTACTTGGCGACACACCTTCATGGAGGACCTCAGAACAGTGGACACCAGGTGGGAGGAGGCTTCAGACATTGCCAGTGACAGATCTTTATGGACAGCTTGCCGCCCAATGCGCCGAACGGCGCGGGAGGACCTAAGTAAGTCCAAGTAATCATCTTCTTTTTTGAAGTAACGTCTGTATTAGATAAGTCTTCGACAATAAATAGTTGTGCGAAGTTTCAACATGATCCGAAAATGGGAAGTGGGAGAAATAAGGTATTCGAAATTGGTATCAGACCAGACAGTGAGTTGATGCAACCTATATTCCCCACCTCTATTTGCATTTTTAAAAATGTTGAAACTATGCCCTCTTTTTATCTAAGAAGTTAAAAATTTGGTCCGCCATATTTGATATAATAACCACTATCAGTTTATTTTTGCGACATAAGGGGGACGATCGATATAAAGAGTCACACACGTACACACAAATACACGCACTTAATACAAAGAAAACAAGAACGTTAACCTAATAATGATCAGTTATCTTCTGCTGATAACAAATACAACCGAGTTCTCCCGCTCAGTGTCCTTTATCGATGCCGTAACCCTCATTGACTGGAAACAGTTGCGATACAACGTCTATCAATTACCTTAGTATCGATATACTGAGACCATTCATTGAAATATGACACAATTATTCTGCGAAACAAAAAAAAAAAAGTAAAATAAAAATGATATCTAAATTTATCACATAAGTCGAGATAAACTCACAGTTGTTCGGATTTACAAAAACCAGGCCAACAAAAAAGGCCAAACCATTTATATATTTAAAAAAAAGGCGGGAAAGAGTCAGACAAAACAAAAAAGTCTGAAGTTAAGTCTTACTGTGTTTGCAGTGCGTGTGTGTGTGTGTAGTTTTATTCTCGTGAAAATATTTATAATGATTGATATGACAAGAGCATTTTTTACAAAAACTCCAAAGGCGTAACTAGGGAGGGAGGAGCAGGGGGAGAATTTGAAAATCTCCCCGGGCCCTCACTTATTCAAATATTAAATATTACGCAAAATGCAGGGGCCCCCAAATAGTTCAAGCACCCCCGGGCCCCCAAATGATTGTAAATTCTGAGAATCTCTGTATAAAAAAAAAACCTCATTAAAAACTGTACTGGTCGTGGCAAACTATGTAGAGCTCAGTTTGGTCTGCTTAGCCATGTAAAATACTGCACCCCTCCTTAGGAGTCAGTTATATATAGTAAAGAAACAAAAACTCCATCAGAACATGCGATGTAAAAGGCTGACAATGTAAAAGTCATGTTTCTGTCGCTGACAGCATAATAACCAAACGCCTTTATCTATGTCAAGCACCCATTTTCCCCCATCTTAATTTTTCAAAATCCCAGTCTTCACCAAGATCTCGTGGTTCGGAAGCCATGCGATTTACCACTCAGCCATAACGTCCTCATAGTCTGCATTTCAAACAGTTCTGACCGGGGTTCAAATCTTTCTAACATTATTTGACGCACTGCAGAAGGTTTGAACAAGCTGACGTAATAGTTTATTCCAGTGTTACGTCTGCAACAAATTAGACTAAACTTACATCACATGTTGTCTGCAGCTAAAAGTTTGGGTGAGTTACCTGAGAGTCAGCCTTTATTTTTACATACAAATATAATATATATCTGTCTGTTCCTCTAATGTTGAAGTCTCAGTCTGTTCCTCTAATGTTGAAGCCTCAGTCTGTTCCTCTAATATTGAAGCCACAGTCTGTTCCTTTAATGTTGAAGTCTCAGTCTGTTTTTTTAATGTTGAAGCCTCAGTCTGTTCATCTAATGTTGAGGTCTCAGTCTGTTCCTTCAATGTTGAAGTCTCAGTCTGTTTTTTTAATGTTGAAGCCTCAGTCTGTTCCTCTAATGTTGAAGTCTCAGTCTGTTCCTCTAATGCTGAGGTCTCAGTCTGTTCCTCTAATGTTGAGGTCTCAGTCTGTTCCTCTAATGTTGAAGCCTCAGTCTGTTCCTCTAATGTTGAAGCCTCAGTCTGTTTCTCTAAAGTTGAAGTCTCAGTCTGTTCATCTAATGTTGAGGTCTCAGTCTGTTCCTTTAATGTTGAAGTCTCAGTCTGTTTCTTTAATGTTTAAGTCTCAGTCTGTTCCTCAAATGTTGAAGCCTCAGTCTGTTCCTCTAATATTGAACCCACAGTCTGTTCCTTAATGTTGAAGTCTCAGTCTGTTTTTTTAATGTTGAAGCCTCAGTCTGTTCCTCTAATGTTGAAGTCTCAGTCTGTTCCTCTAATGTTGATGCCTCAGTCTGTTCCTTAATGTTGAAGTCTCAGTCTGTTTTTTTAATGTTGAGGTCTCAGTCTGTTCCTTTAATGTTGAAGTCTCAGTCTGTTTTTTAATGTTGAAGCCTCAGTCTGTTCCTCTAATGTTGAAGTCTCAGTCTGTTCCTCTAATGTTGAGGTCTCAGTCTGTTCCTCTAATGTTGAGGTCTCAGTCTGTTCCTCTTATGCTGAAGCCTCAGTCTGTTCCTCTAATGTTGAAGCCTCAGTCTGTTCCTCTAATGTTGAATTCTCAGTCTGTTCATCTAATGTTGAGGTCTCAGTCTGTTCCTTTAATGTTGAAGTCTCAGTCTGTTTCTTTAATGTTTAAGTCTCAGTCTGTTCCTCAAATGTTGAGGTCTTAGTCTGTTCCTCTAATAATGAAGCCTCAGTCTGTTCCTCTAATGTTGAAGCCTCAGTCTGTTCTTCTAATGTTGAGATCTCAGTCTGTTCCTCTAATGTTGAGGTCTCAGTCTGATTCTCTAATAATGAAGCCCCAGTTTGTTCCTCTAATGTTGAGGTCTCAGTCTGTTCCTCTAATGTTGAAGTCTCAGTCTGTTCCTCTAATGTTGAGGTCTCAGTCTGTTCCTCTAATAATGAAGCCTCAGTCTGTTCCTCTAATGTTGAAGTCTCAGTCTGTTTCTTTAATGTTAAAGTCTCAGTCTGTTCCTCAAATGTTGAGGTATTAGTCTGTTCCTCTAATAATGAAGCCTCAGTCTGTTCCTCTAATGTTGAGGTCTCAGTCTGTTCCTCTAATGTTGAAGCCTCAGTCGGTTCCTCTAATGTTGAAGTCTCAGTCTGTTCCTCTAATGTTGAAGCCTCAGTCTGTTCCTCTAATATTGAAGCCACAGTCTGTTCCTCTAATGTTGAAGTCTCAGTCTGTTCCTCTAATGTTGAAGTCTCAGTCTGTTCCTCTAATGTTGAGGTCTCAGTCTGTTCCTTAAATGTTGAGGTATTAGTCTATTCCTCTAATAATGAAGCCTCAGTCTGTTCCTCTAATGTTGAGGTCTCAGTCTGTTCCTCTAATGTTGAATCCTCAGTCGGTTCCTCTAATGTTGAAGTCTCAGTCTGTTACTATAATGTTGAGGTCTCAGTCTGTTCCTCTAATGTTGAAGCCTCATGGAGAAAGACGGTCGACAATTCTTGTGTGCTGGCGCCACGGTCCAACAGACTAAGGGAAAGGTGAAGGTGAAGGGTAAGAGAGGGTTCTAGGAGTTGTCCGCCGTGCTTTAAGGCGCACTGTAACCAAAAAGTCAACTGAACTAAAATTTCGCATTCAAAGATCTCTTCACTATATCGGGATTCAACCTTGTGACTCTTCGGCTAGGGTTAAGCCACTCGTGATACTCCAAGTTAAATAGAAAGTCTACATATATTTATATGCTTCTGCAACATTTACAAGCTATTCCAATGTCTGTAAGATATTCCAATACTGGAGTAAGCTGTTTGAACTTTTATGAACATCTAATAGAATAAATTGTGTATTTTGCAGTGAGTCATTGTCTGACGGGAAAAAAAGCACAAAGCTAGAAAATCATATATGTGTGAAATACGCTTTTATCTACGTGTGTGTGTGTGTGTAGGGAAAAGTGTGGGTGTTTGGTCTATAAATTCAAAGCCCATCACAGGTGTGCTACTTCTTTATAATCACCTACTACAAATGGTAAGGCTGTTAATTCGTTACAAAAAAAAACAACTTCAAAGACATTGGCTGTGTATGTATGCAGGGGTGCTCACCACACAAATTTTATTCTTGTTTATTTTTTTAAAAAATGAGTTCTATTAAAACAAATGTCTATGGATTACGTTAAATTCTACTGGAAATAAATAGAGAGGAGTATTTGATTTTTTTTTTAAAGAGGCAATGACAAAAAAAAAAGTTATTGCAGATTTGCCAAAAGCAAAAGTATTTTCTCAATATATGGGCAAATATTAAAACCTAGAATGTAATGACAGTGAAAATTCTTTAGCCAGGTGTTTGAGATTTTAAAAAATACAACTGATAGGCTTTATTGAAAGAAATCAAACAGGCTATATCATGGACGTCCCGAACTCAGTTATAATACTTAATTGTAACTTTATGATTTAGAAATGTACCGTTTATTGTTTTGAGATGTCTTTAATGCTTTCTTAAAAGAAAAGGATGTTATATTGCTAAATTCAAGTCCCAACAAAGCCTGCGGAGCCAAGGAGCACATGAGGCTCCCTGACAGCGTTTACCCGTGGTGGAGGCACCCCAGGCCTGAGCAACCTATTATAGTACAGTGCAGCAAGGGCCACTGTTCCGATGGCTAATATTCGCACGGTTCAGGCTGGGATGTGTGGATCCCGACTCGAGCAAGAGTTATGTTTTCTGAGAGCCTAAAAGCAGCACGGAAGCCTTCCCCAGATACCCCCCTCCCCATTGGTCAACTAAATAGATTAGACCATAGCACACTGAGCATGCTATAAGCATGAAAGTTGCTCTATATAAAAGCAATTAAATAAATACATAGGGGCGCGGTGACTGAGTGGTTAAGCGCTTGGCTTCCAAACCTGGGGTCCTGGGTTCCAATCTAGGTGAAGACTGAGATTTTGAATTTCGGGATTTTTAGGGCCTGAATCCACCCAACTCTAATGGCATGACACCCTTTACATCATCTGCCCTATAGATCTGAAGGTCTGATAGGGGAATGAAATAAAAACATAAAATGTCGACTAATATTTTTTTCGACTGCCCCAGACTTGCTGATGATTTGCTGATTGTGGACCTTTACATACATGCACTAGGCATAAAAGAATGGTTTCTATCCATGGCATTTGCAAGAGAAGATATAAACCTCTCAAGTGGATGATGATTGTGTGGACCCTTTGATGTTTAATGACCACGACGTTATCTCTGGTCTAATTTGGTTATAACAAAAGTGATGTTGAATTATACCGTACAGTGTGTTTTGACATGCATCTTAAATGCACTAAGTAAGTGCTTTCCAAAATTTTGTTTTAACAGAACTCTTCGCATATTCGGACAATTTAAAGGAACTCTTCTTATATTTGGAGAATTTAGAGGAACACTTCTCAAATTCGGAGAATTTAGAGGAACACTTCTCATATTTGGAGAATTTAGAGGAACACTTCGCTTATTTTTTTTAGGTTGGATTATTTCCTATTTGTTTAAACAAGAAAAAAATAATTAAATCCAATACTAAATTTAATATTATTAATTATTTTTTAAGTATAAAACTAAAATAATATACAGACAGAAGCATTAGAAAAAGGATTTATAAATGATTTATCACTTTGATGAAATTAAGTTTGAAGAGCATAACTTCTTGGTATTAAGCAAGATATTGGTAAGCTGAATTCTAGTAGCTGGTGTGGCATCCAGCCTGCTACTATACACTGTCTTTTTTTTTTCAGCATATTATGAAAGATTATATTATAGATTGTATGAAACAGAACTAAAATAGCGATAGTTTGTTTTCAAGTATTGTAGCACTCTTCAGACAAACTCAACCAGAAAATATTTAATGTTTGATCTTCGTATACTTTGTTTCAAATTAGATTCAAATCTAGAGCAGTTCAAAGTTCAAATTGATGTTATAGAGATTTTTCCACTTCCGAGATTAGCTAATAAAAATCACTTCTTCTGTTCTGCATTTACTTAAGAATGCACCTCATTCACCAATCGTAAATAAACAACATTGAGTCACGTGCTCCTTTATGTCTTCTATACAAATTACAATCTAATTTTAATCAACAATGTTTATCACGTGACAGTTTTTTTTCTTTGTTTTATCAATATTATCACGTGACTGTTCGTTTTGGTGAATGAGGTGCATTAAATCAGGTATAGGCCTACTAGTTAATTACTCCAATAGCTCGTGTATATAAATTTATGTTTATATGTTTGGATACAAAGTGTGAAAAATCCCTTTTGTAATAGTGAACACAGTAATCTTCCCCTTCTTTAAAATTCTAATTTATAGGATCCGGGTTTCATTATTTAACCCTTAAATTTCAGTAAAATAGAAAGAGAATAGAAAGTGACCTTAAAAACTGTGTAGGCGATATAAGGTCACCAAAAGAGAAAAGAAAAGAGAGGAGATAGGAAAAGAATTTCGGATAAATATGTCGAGGATGCCTTGTTGAACAATGTCTATTGCAAATAATACAAATTATTTCCGGCTACAAGCGATACAAGCTTTAAACTAAAATGCTTAAAGGTGTGCACCCCTTTGCAAGCCTGCATCCAACATAACAAGGCAAGCCCTAACCTGGTACCCCCAAGGAGAGAGGAAGAGGGGACGGCCCAGGAATACATGGCGCCGCGATCTGGAAGCAGATGCCAAGCAGATGGGCAAGACGTGGGGACAGTTGGAGAGACTCGCCCAGAACCGAGATGCCTGTAGGAAGCTGGTTGTTGGCCTATGCCCTAGAAGGGACCACAGGCAGAGATGATGAGATGAAAATAAATTTGCTAAAAAATATCCTAAATCTTTTAAAATGTATCCACCATCAACACTTCCTAAATGATGTACACGGAATACTACAAAAAAAAAAAAAAAAAAAAAAGCTAGCTATTCATAGTAATAAGTCAAAGTAAAGTTTCCCTTTTACAGACCTTGTGATCTATAGGGCAGATGATGTAAATCTCATCTGTTTCTTAGGCCAACGGTTAACGAGGGTGTCATGTGGCCAGCACAACGAACAACCGCCTTTACCTTCCCCCAACTAATGTCAGGTGCCCATTACACTGGCGGATCCAGGGGGGGGGGGGGGCGGTAGGGGCGATCGCCCCCCACTCGGCCGACCCCCCCCCCCCCGGCGGACGAATTTTAGTATAGAAGTCACACAATTTGTATACGAATTTATTACTTATGTTAATAATATATACTAATTATTTATTTTTCAAACTATTTTTAGATTTTTTCGCCCCCCCCCTCTAGTACGTTGGCCGATTTGGTGGGGTCGGGAGGGGGCGATAGCATCAATCCGCCCCCAACAACCATAAACTTTTGAGTAGGGGGGGGCGGTTCAATTTTTTTGTAGAAATCAAAGCTTGCTAACAGAATCAATTAAATATCTATGATTAAAACTTGTTATTGATATTTTAACCGAGCTTAATATTATGTCGTTCCCTTGTTGTCCGATTGGTGGTGGGGGGGGGGCGAATACCTCTACTTCCCTTCTCACCTAAACCCTTTGAGTGGGGGGGGGGCGGACCTACTTTCATGGAGAAATCATAGTTTGTGAACAAGATTAGTTGAATTGATAAATAAATTTGATATTATGTCGCTCCCCTTCTGGTATCATGGCCGATTCGGTGGGGTAAGGGGGGCGATTGCATGTACTGCCCTCCCCGCTCTAGCCCTCTGAGTGGGGAGTGGTCCTATTTTTATGGAGGAATCATAGTTTTAATGTGAACTCATTTGTATATTGTGTAGCACCACACTCTAATCTCAAATTTTATGATTTGTAAATATAAAATAAAAAAGGGTTGTACCAGGTGGGAGGGGCGATACATGCAATGTCCCCCATCGGACAAACCAATATTTTTTCTTTTGTATTATAGTTAAGAAATTACAAAATAACAAAAATCTGTCACTAATATAATTTATCTATACTATACTTGAAACTCTTTTATCGAATCACCCCACCCCTATTCTTTAATGCCAAATGCAATCATTAGCAGAAATTATAAAAAGGAGCAAGAATAAATCGTTTTCATTCTACCGCCCCTCCCGTTTCCAGACAGAGTTTATGTAATTTCACATGAATTTATCAATTATTTTAAGAAAGACTTTGCATTGAAAAGTTAGAATTCAAACAAAAAGTTTCAGTATAAGAGTCACGATTGAGATGAGTCGCCTTTTTCCAACCTTTACTCAATCTAATAGTTAAATTTGGGACAATAACTCACAATTTATGCTTAAATTTTATTGAATATTATTTATCGAATTATTTTTTTTTTTGGTGGCGATCCTCAAAGTCTTAATCTAAATATGTGGGGTATGAACTTTTCAAGGAACAAATCGGTTTTATTTGCAATGTATTAAGGGCCAATAAATTCATATTAGAATATTTTTCAAGTACAACATTATTCATAAGGTCCTTTTTTAATAGGATGAATAATGAGCTTTAGGTAAAGAGAATGCGTTTCCTCAGTGAAGAATGCAAGAAAACGCTTTTAGCGTCGGGGCTTCTCCCCGAAACTCACTGATGAATAGTGAGCTGTAGTTGTCAGGAGCAGGCGTTTCTGCAGTGAAAAATGCAAGAAACGCATTTGGCGTCAGGGCTTCGCCCCGAACTCCACTGATGGATAAAGAGCTGTAGATATATTAAAATATGGCAACATTAAAAGACGGATTCTTATTTGATAATAGACCTATAGATCCAGACCACAGACCTATATATATATATTATACCTAGATTGGAAAACGGAAACAAATTCTTATCCGATAATGATCAGATCACAGACCTATATATATATATATATATATATATATATATATATATATATATATATATATATATATATATTGTTATGTACGTAACTATTTATCAAACTATAAGCATAAATGAAGTCGCCATGAATCTAGGAAAATCGAACTTTTCTGTATTAGAAAAGTAATTATATTTAGTTTTCAAAGTTTAGAAATAATGCAATACCATTTTGCGGATTTTTAATAGAATGGGCTATTAATCACAGAACTATATATTCACGCAAATATATGAACTAAAGCCATTTCCTGTTAGTTTCCATTGAGATAATGTTTCGAAAATCCTAGATCGAAATAATTCACGTTTTTGCTTTATTTTAATCATCTTGTGTTCATTTAAATAGCATGATTACCTAGATTTTTTTTAGAATATGTTTCTAAAAATTGCAAAACAATAATTATGAGACGAGAGTATTTTTGGTGTTCAATGACTAGATTTAGATCTAAAATTTAAATTATATGTTACATAGGTTAGTGTTTAAAAAAAAAGAAAGTTACATCTTATAATTACGTTACAAAACAACGCCTTTTTTCAGCTTTTTCGAAGTTTTTCACGACATTTTTTTGTAGTGTGTAAGACACTTAGTATTAGTAGTTTGTTTAGAGACACACCATAATTTACGGACTTGAACGCGACTAGTGACGTCATAACTTAGTTGGGTTAGATACTACCTAGAGACATCAAGTCAGTTGGTGATAGGATTCTTTAGGGATAACACGTATTTATAGACAGAGACTCGACTGTGGCCTTTTTCAGTATGAAACCATCATCTGAATTGTTTAGCTGTTTGGACTTTCTTCACTTGTTACTTTATGTGAGTCTATGTTTTTGTTAGTTAGTCCATTGAAATAAGCCCGAACAAGAAACCCAGGCATCTCCAGAGTAATCTGTCGGAGTCAGACAAGCATCAATAACTACAAGACAGAATGCTCATCACAAGTGTTAAAAGGTCTCCATGTACAGTCTAGATCTAATATTTATAGGTCTGTGATTCAGACTTTGCACACGGAGCGCAAAATGATCCTGAACGTCTTTGTATTTTGTTCAGTCTTATGAAGAGATGCGGGAATACCCGCTGAGTTATGTGTTGAAGATAAAGATTGTCTAGCCAAATTTAATTATTAAATTATTATAACGGTTAAACTAAAATTTTCCCGGTGTGGCCAAATAGCTAGTAATTATTTTTCCCAAACATATACATTAACTGCCAAATTTTTAGGAAACCTGTTTCCAAAATTCCAGGTTTTGCCGATGAATTTGCAAACTGAATAGAAGAATAGTAAAACTAAATGCTTGTTATATTCTAAGTTCTGTGTATCAACAGACTCCTGCAGTACGGTCGGTGGTGTCAACTAAAAGGACTATTGTAATGAACATCTGAGGAGATTTCCTTACGTCCAGTCAAACATACAGTTGGTACGCAACTTTTTGATGGTGACCGATTTGGCGCCATGAGATCTGTCGATGTTTTAGAAAGCACAAACCATTTAGTAATCATTATAATTTCTAAGGAAACAAATACAGACCTAAATATTTAAATGAACAAACGCATCTTCACTATATAAAATAATAAGACAAAGTTTTAAATTTTTCACGACTAGGTAAAGAAAAAGTTCCCTTTCAGACCATGCGGTCTATAGGATAGATAATGTAAAGGTCATCTTCTTCTGTGACACACGGTGAACGAGGGTGTCATGTGTCCAGCATAACGATCAAACTCCATTACTTTTCTCCCTTCAATGTCACGTACCCATTAGAGCTGGGTGGACTCAGGGGCGGCCTAAAGATCTCGAAATAAAAAATCCCTGTCTTCACCGGGATTTGAACACGGGACCCTCCTGTTCGGAAGACAAGCAACTCACCATTCACCCATCACGCCTTCAATAAATAGAGAGAAAATTATAAAGAGGTCAAGATTTTTACCCGAGAACACGACAAATTTAAAATATAAATTTCAAGTGACGTGGGCATTTCCAGGTAAAGAACAGTTGTACTCCCACCCAGCCGGTACATGACGTTTTGGCGCCGCCGTTTTGGCTCCGCCGTTTTGGCGCGAGAAGTTTTGGCGCAAGCCGTTTTGGCGACGGGGACGTTTTGGCGCGAGATATAATTTGACGATAATTTAATAAGCACGTAGCTTTTATAACAATGTTTATTTCACTCTACCATAATATTGTATGTATAGTCTAACACCGTTCAGAGAATTGCTTTTTTTTTAAATTATAAAAGTTTTGCTTAATTCATGAAAATATGCCTATAATAAATAAGTCAGATTCCTAAATGGTAATGACATGCTATCCCCTCCTCTTTAGTTATATGTCAGTTCTGCTAATCACACTGGATGACATTTTTGGATTTCTTTCCAAAAGACATTTATTTTATTTGACATTAGTGTAATATACGAACTAGCTAAGTGTCACACTTTAATATAACAAAAACCATGTTAACATCTAAAGCTCTATTACGCTTAATGACGACTATAACTCCACACATAGTAAAGATCAAGACACGGAATGTGGTCAGTACAAACTCTAACGTGAATCCACAAAAGTAAAAAAACACTAGGGGTGACAATAGATAGAAACAAATTCACGACACTAAGCTACTTTGAAAAGATATATTTTGAGGAATTGGGTAGGGGTGATTTGGGTGACACATCTAGCATTGACGCATTCAACAAATGAACACAAGACCAGCACCGAGCACTGGTCGTTGGCGTTATGCGTCTGGTGATCATCTTCTTGGGACTGGTCATTAACTGCGACACCTATCCTGCCCCCTCTCTTTTGGGCACATTTCAGTCCAATGTTAATGTCAACAAATAATTGCATCAATACTTTGTCTATCATCGTTTCATTTTTTATTTTTTTTTTTAAATTTCAATGTAGATCTAATACCTTCAACAACAAAATGTAGATCTAATACCTTCAACAACAAAATGTAGATCTAATACCTTCAACAACAAAATGTAGATCTAATACCTTCAACAACAAAATGTAGATCTAATACCTTCAACAACAAAATGTAGATCTAATACCTTCAACAACAAAATGTAGATCTAATACCTTCAACAAACAAAATGTAGATCTAATACCTTCAACAACAAAATGTAGATCTAATACCTTCAACAACAAAATGTAGATCTAATACCTTCAACAAACAAAATGTAGATCTAATACCTTCAACAACAAAATGTAGATCTAATACCTTCAACAACAAAATGTAGATCTAATACCTTCAACAAACAAAATGTAGATCTAATACCTTCAACAACAAAATGTAGATCTAATACCTTCAACAACAAAATGTAGATCTAATACCTTCAACAAACAAAATGTAGATCTAATACCTTCAACAACAAAATGTAGATCTAATACCTTCAACAAACAAAATGTAGATCTAATACCTTCAACAACAAAATGTAGATCTAATACCTTCAACAAACAAAATGTAGATCTAATACCTTCAACAACAAAATGTAGATCTAATACCTTCAACAAACAAAATGTAGATCTAATACCTTCAACAACAAAATGTAGATCTAATACCTTCAACAACAAAATGTAGATCTAATACCTTCAACAACAAAATGTAGATCTAATACCTTCAACAACAAAATGTAGATCTAATACCTTCAACAAACAAAATGTAGATCTAATACCTTCAACAACAAAATGTAGATCTAATACCTTCAACAACAAAATGTAGATCTAATACCTTCAACAAACAAAATGTAGATCTAATACCTTCAACAACAAAATGTAGATCTAATACCTTCAACAAACAAAATGTAGATCTAATACCTTCAACAACAAAATGTAGATCTAATACCTTCAACAAACAAAATGTAGATCTAATACCTTCAACAACAAAATGTAGATCTAATACCTTCAACAACAAAATGTAGATCTAATACCTTCAACAACAAAATGTAGATCTAATACCTTCAACAAACAAAATGTAGATCTAATACCTTCAACAACAAAATGTAGATCTAATACCTTCAACAAACAAAATGTAGATCTAATACCTTCAACAACAAAATGTAGATCTAATACCTTCAACAACAAAATGTAGATCTAATACCTTCAACAACAAAATGTAGATCTAATACCTTCAACAACAAAATGTAGATCTAATACCTTCAACAACAAAATGTAGATCTAATACCTTCAACAAACAAAATGTAGATCTAATACCTTCAACAACAAAATGTAGATCTAATACCTTCAACAACAAAATGTAGATCTAATACATTCAACAACAAAATGTAGATCTAATACCTTCAACAACAAAATGTAGATCTAATACCTTCAACAAACAAAATGTAGATCTAATACCTTCAACAACAAAATGTAGATCTAATACCTTCAACAACAAAATGTAGATCTAATACCTTCAACAACAAAATGTAGATCTAATACCTTCAACAAACAAAATGTAGATCTAATACCTTCAACAACAAAATGTAGATCTAATACCTTCAACAACAAAATGTAGATCTAATACCTTCAACAAACAAAATGTAGATCTAATACCTTCAACAACAAAATGTAGATCTAATACCTTCAACAACAAAATGTAGATCTAATACCTTCAACAAACAAAATGTAGATCTAATACCTTCAACAACAAAATGTAGATCTAATACCTTCAACAACAAAATGTAGATCTAATACCTTCAACAAACAAAATGTAGATCTAATACCTTCAACAACAAAATGTAGATCTAATACCTTCAACAAACAAAATGTAGATCTAATACCTTCAACAACAAAATGTAGATCTAATACCTTCAACAACAAAATGTAGATCTAATACCTTCAACAAACAAAATGTAGATCTAATACCTTCAACAACAAAATGTAGATCTAATACCTTCAACAAACAAAATGTAGATCTAATACCTTCAACAACAAAATGTAGATCTAATACCTTCAACAAACAAAATGTAGATCTAATACCTTCAACAACAAAATGTAGATCTAATACCTTCAACAACAAAATGTAGATCTAATACCTTCAACAACAAAATGTAGATCTAATACCTTCAACAAACAAAATGTAGATCTAATACCTTCAACAACAAAATGTAGATCTAATACCTTCAACAAACAAAATGTAGATCTAATACCTTCAACAACAAAATGTAGATCTAATACCTTCAACAACAAAATGTAGATCTAATACCTTCAACAACAAAATGTAGATCTAATACCTTCAACAACAAAATGTAGATCTAATACCTTCAACAAACAAAATGTAGATCTAATACCTTCAACAACAAAATGTAGATCTAATACCTTCAACAACAAAATGTAGATCTAATACCTTCAACAAACAAAATGTAGATCTAATACCTTCAACAACAAAATGTAGATCTAATACCTTCAACAAGCAAAATGTAGATCTAATACCTTCAACAACAAAATGTAGATCTAATACCTTCAACAAACAAAATGTAGATCTAATACCTTCAACAACAAAATGTAGATCTAATACCTTCAACAACAAAATGTAGATCTAATACCTTCAACAACAAAATGTAGATCTAATACCTTCAACAAACAAAATGTAGATCTAATACCTTCAACAACAAAATGTAGATCTAATACCTTCAACAAACAAAATGTAGATCTAATACCTTCAACAACAAAATGTAGATCTAATACCTTCAACAACAAAATGTAGATCTAATACCTTCAACAACAAAATGTAGATCTAATACCTTCAACAACAAAATGTAGATCTAATACCTTCAACAACAAAATGTAGATCTAATACCTTCAACAAACAAAATGTAGATCTAATACCTTCAACAACAAAATGTAGATCTAATACCTTCAACAACAAAATGTAGATCTAATACATTCAACAACAAAATGTAGATCTAATACCTTCAACAACAAAATGTAGATCTAATACCTTCAACAAACAAAATGTAGATCTAATACCTTCAACAACAAAATGTAGATCTAATACCTTCAACAACAAAATGTAGATCTAATACCTTCAACAACAAAATGTAGATCTAATACCTTCAACAAACAAAATGTAGATCTAATACCTTCAACAACAAAATGTAGATCTAATACCTTCAACAACAAAATGTAGATCTAATACCTTCAACAACAAAATGTAGATCTAATACCTTCAACAAACAAAATGTAGATCTAATACCTTCAACAACAAAATGTAGATCTAATACCTTCAACAACAAAATGTAGATCTAATACCTTCAACAACAAAATGTAGATCTAATACCTTCAACAAACAAAATGTAGATCTAATACCTTCAACAACAAAATGTAGATCTAATACCTTCAACAACAAAATGTAGATCTAATACCTTCAACAACAAAATGTAGATCTAATACCTTCAACAACAAAATGTAGATCTAATACCTTCAACAACAAAATGTAGATCTAATACCTTCAACAACAAAATGTAGATCTAATACCTTCAACAACAAAATGTAGATCTAATACCTTCAACAACAAAATGTAGATCTAATACCTTCAACAAACAAAATGTAGATCTAATACCTTCAACAAAAATTTTGAAAATAAAAGTGTGCCTCTTAATAAACACACATACACAAATCAAAATTTTTATTAAAGAAAATGATGTGAAACATACATATTTACATGCAATAAATGATGTCACATAGATTTATCGACTTGTTATAGCTTACATAAAAAAAGTTTTTAGGAGCAGATATAAAAATAATTATTCAAATAACATATGCTAAAGTTTTTCGCTTAAAAATGTGTTTAAAAATTTATAACAAACAGAATTTTTCACTATTTTATACCGAGACAAACAGAATATATATATTCTACCCTCCCCCCCCCCCCCCCGCTCCCACGAAAAAAAAAGTCTTAATAACTTATTAATTTTGACTATTTCTTGCATGCATATTGTGAAGTATGGATGGCAGCCTGGTGTTGTGTAATGTGAGAGATTTAACAATAATTAAATAATAAACTTAAATACCAAAATAGAGGACACAAATATATCTTCTTCTGTATGTGAAAAATATGTCTAAACATAAACACTCATGCAAAACATAGATATACATAATTCTTTTAAAAGAAATAACACAGTAAACGTACATAATTTATTTCGCGCCAAAATGTCCCTTGCGCCAAAACGGCGGCGCCAAAACGACTTTCGCGCCAAAATGGCGGCGCCAAAACGTTCTGCTTCGCACCCAGCACATTCAACAAAACATGGTGGTATCACATAACGGCTTAGGTCAGGTGCTGTACTGAGTGTCCTGGCCAAACCTGCGTCCTCCATTAGGTCAAGTGCTGTACTGAGTGTCCTGGCCAAACCTGCGTCCTCCATTAGGTCAGGTGCTGTACTGATTGTCCTGGCCAGACCTGCGTCCTCCACCTTTATCGTAACAGTTTAGCAAAGGAGACCAGCCGCCATCAATACTGGAAAAAAATGATGCGCTTTTAATTTAATTATTTACATGTAGGCGTAATTGCGGACACGTACCTCTTATTACTTAGCGATGTAAACGATCCTCCCTAGAATGTGTTTTTGTTTTATGTGATTATAAGAATTGCTTTTGTATTTTGAAGTTTCAAAAATAACTTTATACTTATTTCTTCAAGTTTTGTTTGTAAAATTCGATTTAAAAAAATTGTCCTAAGGAATGTGTTTTCGAGCCCTGAGGACCTTGTGATATGACCATTCAATTTTAGTTGTTTTTTTTTAAACTGTGGCCAGTATGTCGTTGTGTGTGTGTGTGTGTGGGGGGGGTCTAATTACTTTTCTGATGCTGTTTTTAATCTCTTCGTTTGTGCTGTGGTCTTTGCAAATAATACACTAGGTGATATATAGTTAGGGAGTCTTAAAACAGGAATAGTGCCACACCTAGACCAAGCAGGTACAACAAAACCATTGTAAAGTCAACCATACCTGAGTCATCAAATGTCAATAGTGTGTGTCATTTGTTTTGAATTGATTTTATTTTTGGTTATTAAGATGAGTGAAAACCAAATCGAAGACAACTGTCAATCGATAAGTGCCGATTGACGAATCGGAGCGATCAAGAGATTACCAATGACTAACGGGCTTCTATGAGTCTAGGAATTGGGAACAATCGATAGGATTTACTCAGTCGTATGTGAGTCATTGGACATACTCAGAATGAAGAACAGCCTGTGACGTCACGAGCATTAAAAAAAAAGCCGCAACGTTTAGTATCAATGAGAAAAAAAAAACCTTCATAGCTTTCATTATATAAAATGCGGAAAAGGGACACACATATTGATAACGTCATTGAGGGTGAACACAGAAAATGGATAGAAAATGTTGAATCACAGTGACTTAGTCCGCAAGCACTGAAAACTCGTCACTTAATCCCTTAGTCATCTAATCATTAGGCACTTAATCACCACTCTCTTTATCCCAAAACAACTAATACATAATATACTTAATATATGGTAACTATTACTTCTCTTTAATTCTTAGCGGCCCCAGAAAGGGTAAAAGACGCTATTAGTTTTATGTGGAATGTCTGTCTGACAGTCCGTCCGTTCGTCCCGTTTAGATCTCGTAAACTAGAAAAGATAGTGAACATCCAACATCATTTTAGACCATTCAAAGTTCTGATGCAACGGCTACTTTTTTCTTGTCTAAAAGCAAACAAATTTAATGTTTTAAATCATTTACGCTAGCAGTTTTTTTTTTTTTTTTATTTATAAAAATACACCATTTTTACAACAATTCACTATTAATAGTAACAAAGACGGGAGGCTCTTTAGTAGGGGAGACTACTATTTACATAATTTTTAACACCTTTATGCACACGGTTTTAATTTTTTTTTTTTCCTAAAAAAATGAGAAAGTAGAGAAAAACAAAGTTTTACATTTTTTTGTCAAAAGAAAATTTATTTTATATTTGTATTGCTAAATTTGTAAACTTCTGTCCTACTAACTACTACATTTACACAAAAAATATGTTTACTTTTTTTTTAAAGAGAAAAAATCTATTTAGTAGGCATATAAGTTCCATATAATATTTGTGGACATATTATGGAAACTGTACGTATTATCATGTGAACTGCAGCGGTGCAATATACCTATGGAACACTAAAATAAAGGACATTTTTTTTTACGGAAATTTTTTTTCTTAAGGCTTTGACCCTTTACAATACAATAAAAGCAATTTGATACTCATTATAAGACATCAGTTAGGCCAGGTTCACATCTAACTTCACATTCACTTTCACCTATCCCTTGGTCTGCTGGACCTTTGGGGCACAACAAAGGATATGTCAACCTTCTTTCTCCATTCTTCTCTGTCATTTGCCTTTGATAGAATTTCATTCTGATATTCTTCTGAATATATTCAAATCTGCTTTTTTAGATGCCTAGGTGAACCACTTCGGGGGCCGATTTTAAGTTTGTGTTTCCACACAAGCTGTCTTTGTAACCTTGTTTTTCTTTATGGCTTGTTGTATGTTTCACACTTGTTATAATTTGTATGTCTTTTTAAAAAAACTGTTATTAGTGTTATGCGTTAGAAGTAGTTTAGCGCACCAAAACAGACGGACTGCGAATACGACATTAATAAGTAATGCACACACACAGAAACACACACAATTTTTTTTTTAAAAACTCCTTCTTACCGAAGAGAACCCTATTTGTATTTCTTATTCTATTTATTTGACATATTTCATGTATCATGCAACGAGTTTCTAAAGTGAGCTTGCACAATCCATTTCTTATTTTGCCGTTCAGCTAATTTCTACATAACACGGCGTGCAAAAAGTTCATGAACATCTATTTATATAGTTCTCTTTACTTAATACAATAGTCTTTACTTTATACAGAGAAAAAAATAACTTAACCAATTAGTGTTAATTAGTTTATTTTTTATCTAGAAAAAGTAGCTAAACCCTGCAGTATTGAAATCAGGCAATGTTTTTGCGGTTCTTTCTCTTTGATAAGTTTTGTTTGTTGTTTTGCTTTTTCAGTATTTTATTATATATATATATATATATATATTATATTTTGCATGTTAAATCATAATTACTTATAAGTAATACGTTTTCTAGAACCTAATTTTATTTTGAATTACTTTTTAAATTGTTAAACACTTTTTATAATAATCTAAAAGAAACCTATAAGCAGTAACACACATTTTTCATTTATATAGTTAGGGAAATCAAATATTATGGAATGGTAGAACAATGTATCATAATTATTGAGGCGTGAACATAGTCTTCCGTCTATATTTACTATAAAAATTTAATAAGTTAACGAATTTTCTGATGATATTTTATGTTCACAGTTGAAAATACATTTATACTCTGTATTCACACGGGGAAAACACCTGCTGACGCCCATCAATGAATTTCTACTCAGAGTTTATAAATTCTACTTCGGTTAGGGTAACCAGACGTCCGGCAAATGAAGGCCAAGTCTTCCTATGTCCGGCCCGCATCAGCCTAAAGTGTCAAAATTTCCGGCCTTTCCACTGCTGTTTAATGCATGCAATCGAATTTAATACTTAATATCTTCTGGTTTAAATATAAACACTTCCTTTCCATACAAAGATGAAAAGTTGCGAGCTTCTCTGCAAGACCCGTGTTCACTGTATCGACTTGTATAACCTCTGTATAATGAGTGGTATGATACTTTTTTTTTCATTATGACCAATAATACTAATACCAACCAATTAAATTTGCGTACTCCTTCTTTGTAGGTATATGATTAATTATTAGAACTTGTTTTCAAGATATCGACATTAGTTAGTCTATTAAGAGGGGATGTAAATTGTCAGATCAAATGAAAGACTAGGTATCCGTGTTTTGGTGATGGGCGCATAGAAAATGAATAAGGTGTGTAGTTTGTGGTTCGTACGTATCGGTTGCAAACAAAAGCAGCAGTGATTTAAAACGTCATGCTGCCAGCACTGTGTCATGATAAGAACATGGGCGTCTTCTGCAAAAGTCTCAACTTTGTCAACTAAAATTCTCTTTGGATTCTTCTTCTAGAAACTGTCAGGTAGAGTTGAGCATTCGGCTCTTGGAACTGTCAGGTAGAGTTGAGCCTTCGGCTCTTGGAACTCTAGACCAGCAAAAGTAAACAAGAGCTCTCTCTCTCACCGGCCTGAATGAGAACAATGTACACTGTTCTGTCTGGCGGGTGGGTCAGACTCGTACACTAAGACCCTCGCCATTTTCCTTTTCTATACCAGGCTAACCATGCGGGACACGCCATTTATGTAACGGCCCCTTGAGGAACAGCGCTTGGATAGATTGTGACAAGGTAGTGGGAGCTTTTTTACAACTCCGCGCAAAGCAATGAGGATGCTCTCGCACCCCCTTAGGCCTCCCCACGGGAGTCTTGTTTTGCTACCCTTTAGCATAATCGTTTCCTCCTACGATCGTTTCCACCCGGGCGCCACTATGAGGCAGGGTAGCATGCCCGGGCTCTTTTGGATTCTCCTAGGTGGGTAGCCAGCCAAGGCTAATGAGCACATCCTGCCAAAGTTTACTGGTTTAGATATATGCATTAACGTTAGCCCGATGGACCAAGGTAACGCACCAGACTTTCAGATCATTAAGACATGAGGAACTCGTCAGCTAAAATCAAACGAAAATTGTCAAGCAATCGAGCCAGAATATGGGTTTTGTTAGTTTGTCGCAGAGGTGGCCTCAGGAAGTGACGATTGGGGTAACCACCCCAGGTTCCGCGCCTAGGGGGGCCCCGCGACAAAGAGATTTTTTTTCAGTCACTCCGTCAGTACATCCTTCACATTTTCGTGACCCTGATATGACTCTCGCCCGGGCATCGCGCACAGCTAAGGCCGCCACTGTTTATCGTCATTAAAAATGGAGGCCCCAGTGTTCTATAGTGATTTAAGACACTTAACCGCGCAGACCATTTTTTGTTGGCGTCGCTGTGGGCTTCCAATACCGTGCGTACGCTGTAAGCTTCATTGAACTAAGCCTAGAAAAAAAGATTTTTTAATCAACGAAAAATGGATACCGGAAATGACGAACTGTGAGGGGAGTTAATTCATAACAAAAAAAAAAAGGGGGGGGGAAGCAACTTTTAAATATATTAACGTTAATCTCTTTAGAGGCTGTGACAACCAGGACTCATCTCCCCTTCTGTTTCTCTCGGCGCGGCTAATTAGATCTGACACACAACTGTTAACCGACAGAGGAACCATTTAGATCTATTTGCGTGACATGAACAGGAGGGAAGGGGCACATAAGAGGCAGGGCTGGGTTCTCGTGTTCGTCTGTGCAGCCCCCACCCCCCAGCTAGTCCCCTCTAATGTGATTGTAACCCAAAGTTGTTATCTTGCCTGTTAATCTGTCGTGAAGAGGCCCCTGTTTCTTCTTCTTTTTTTTTTTAACCAACTTTTAAACACCTTTCAACACTGGTGGGGTAATGAAACAACTGGTCTCATTGTAGTGTTAAAAGCGTGATGTATGGTACGAACATTGGCACGACACTTTATGGACTTCCGCACGAACTCATAAGGAGATATTAACACAAACAATAATAGCAAGGAGACACTGTGGATAGACCATTGTAGAGGAGAGATGGCGTCCTACATCGAAAGAAGAAAATAAGAAGAGGCCGAGTGGCGTGAAACCACTTGGATGCTTAACAGAGGGACTCGAGTTCAAAAACCGACTCATTCTAAGATGTGTTTGATGGGTGCTTAAAGGCAGCACGAAACCTTCTTCCAGATATCTCTTGCGCCTCCCCAAATCTATCTATCTATCTATTTATCTATCTATCTATCTATCTATCTATCTATCTATCTATCTATCTATCTATCTATCTATCTATCTCTATCTATCTATCTATCTATCTATCTATCTATCTATCTATCTATCTATCTATCTATCTATCTATCTATCTATCTATTTATCCATCCATCCAGGGGCGGACTGGCTATATGGGCAAACGGGCAAATGCCCGGTGGGCCGGTACCAAATGGGCCGGTCTGGTCGCGACCAAAGAAAAAAAAATTCAATGCAGACAACTTTAAAATAAGTGACAACAGCAAAACACAAAGGCCGTTGTTGTTTTTTTTTTTAATTCTTATTACAATTTGTTTTCTTTGAAATTCAACAAGAATATAAAAAAAAATACTCTATAGGCCTACACTGTATGTATTATCATTTGCAAAACGTTAGACCGTACTTTCTGCTATGCACGAACGGCATGGACTGCTTTGATGTCTTCGAGGTTGTGTTTGGCCTTATCATTTTGCTGGTCGGCATGGGCCTTTGATGGCACTCCCATTTTTTTTTTGCTCCTTCCCTCCCCCGTCTTTTAATGGTTTCAATGACATTAAACCAAAAAGAGAGATGAGAGAGATTACCTTAGAAAACATTGATATAACGCAGCAAAAAAAAAAAAAAGGCGCGACAATTAGCTCTTGAACAATACTGAATAGAAATTAACTTTAACACATACAGATTACACACAGCCGCGAAACTGCAAACCACCCAACTTATTCACAGCTCAATATGGGTATAGATTTCTACTTTCTGCGATTTGAAAAGAAAAAGTAAGTTTCTTTTTGTTTATTTTTAATATCATAGATCTAAAAATACTACACTTAAGGCTTACAAAATTACAAATTAAAAAATAAATCTATATCTAAATCAATTGTTATATTTTAATAATTAATGGCAAACTTATGCTTAGTATGCAGTCATTAATGATGAAAATTATTACAATAATTTAGATAGCGCTGTCACATCCGATATTTAATGAAAGGAGATTTATATTTTAAATAATGGGTCATGATATATTCATATACAAATCGAGTTTTTGAGAATGTACTAGACTACGAGGAAGCAAGAGCTGTTCACATTAAGTAAGTACCTCTCTAACCGTTCTGCTTTCTGTTATCTTTTAATGGAATGGGTTGCCTGAGTCAGCCAGGAAAACCAATGATTTAGCATATTTTAAGTCACAGATCAACATGCATGACTAGACTGACACATGAAATGCGTTAGACGTAACAATCTTATTTTTTTAAGAAACGTCTGTAATCTATAAGTAATACCAAAAAACTTCAAACTCATTAGGCTGCTATTGTATTGTTTATAGTTTCAGACTACATACATGTATAAATAGAATACATTGTGCAATCCTACGAATGCATGCATCCAGTTTTCGATGCGTTATCAAACTTTATATATTTTGTAGAGAATTTGGCTTACACCTATAATATAACACACTAGTCGACCGGCGGCGTAGCATACGCCGCTATTTTGCAGGGACGGCCTTAGGTGACCGCTGTGGGCTCCGCACTTATGCGACCGCAATGGGCTCCGCACTTTCATAGGACCCGCACTAGATCTAGGTGTTTAAATTATTAAATTAAACCATTGTATAACTTATATAACAGATTTCAAGCGGCCTCCTGTCAATTTAGAAGGAGCTCCTGAAAATCTCCTGAAATTGCAAAATATACGAAAAAGTCCTGGAAATATCCGGAAATTATTAAAATATTTAGAAAACTCATACGAATCTCCTGAAATATATAGACAAAAATTGTCATTTTGGGGTGTCATTCAATAAGGAAAATGCCAATCCTACGCGGGATAAAAAAACGGCATTATCCCGTAATTTTGAAATCTGGTAAAAGAAGCTTCTCGCGCCTCAAACTAATGAAGAATTACTTTAGTTCAACAATTCTCGTAGATAGATTGAAACATTTGTTAATTGTTGCTATTGAGCGTGATCTAAGTAGGAAATAAAATTTTAATGATAAACTGTATTACTTCGCTACACACAAGGCTCGTAAAGTTCGTGGGATAACTATATCCGCAGAAATAAAAGAGTGATCTTTCCTTTACTTCTTCTCGTCCAAACTCGTGAGGGAAGAGGAGAATTATATATATAGATGGACTTAGCCGGAAGGGGAGGGTCTTCAAACCATCACTTGCCTCAGACCTCATTGTCTGAAATACAAAAGCTAAAGTAAAACTATAGTTACCATTTTCTACCAGTCGCTGTACTCCATTAAATAGCAGATTTGGTTTATGAATTTTTTTAGCGGAAGAGTAGCAGGCTAATTGCACTGTAGATACCTGTCAGGAGAATATGCATTTTTAAAGCTTAAAATAACGAAAATAATGCTTGGACCCCACTGTGAGGAGCTCACAGCGCTCCCCCGGACTCCCTACCTGTCCCTTGGCGGTGTGTACTGTCTTGCCACTAATTATAGGAAGAGAGTATTCTAGGGTAGAAAAAACGTTTGAAAGAATGAAAGATCAGAATGTAATGAAGATTAATTACATATACACACACACACTAATATATATATACAAAAAAAATCCCCCCCCCCGAAAATATATGACATGAAATTTGTGTTCCGGTTTATATGGTAATGCCCGGGCCGATTTTGATACCCAGTCCGCCCCTGCATCCATCCATCCATCCATGTATCTATCTATCTATTTATCTATCTCTCATTTAAAAAAAAACAACTAACATTCATCATATTAAAAATGAGAGAGGGGCATATATTAAAATCTGAATCAGTAGAGATTGATCCACCACTGCAGGACTAGAGAGGAGGATCCTATCAATGACATAGGGATGCTATAGAAAGATTCCAGGTATCGCATACAAAGACCGCATCACAAGCGAAGAGATTAGAATCAGGACGTCAATTGGGCCCACACGATGATCTGCAAACATTGTTAAAAAAAACAAAACAACAACAACTTTATAGCAATTTCACAAGATCATCAGGCTCGCAAAGACCTTCCTTCAGGGAACAATACCAGGAAAAAGAAGGAGATGTAGACAGAGAAAGCGACGGTAAGACAAAAGAATGAATGGGCCAGCGATTAAAGAGAACTCATCCAAGGCAAAAGACAGAGAGAAGTGCCGAAAGATGGTTGACAAATCATATGTGGCACCCCAACAGATCATTAGACTATGGGATAGGAAGAAGTAAATTAGCAGGAAGACAGAGAGTTAGTTGACAAAGCGAATTCGATGTGTGTGGGAGTGGAGAGATGTGGATGCGATCCTATGCTCCCTTGGGATATCACTGGAATAAGTCAAGTGAAAACTTCCAGAATTGGACGGTTAAATCAAAGCACAGTCTACAAGAATTTTTTTTTCTCAAAGTTACATCGTATAGTTTTTAAACATCCAGTCCTCTTTCTTCACATGAGCCATTAGAGCAAGGAACGGGTTGCCTGAATCAGCCAGAACAACCAATGACATTTCAGGGTTTAAGTCTGTAATTAACATGCACGACTACGTCATCCCGTGACATCGTCACATGACATCATCCCGTGACATCGCCACATGACATCGTCACATGACATCATCACATGACATCATCACATGACATCATCACATGACATCATCACATGACATCATCACATGACATCATCACATGACATCATCACATGACATCATCACATGACATCATCACATGCCATCATCACATGACATGGACTTCATTCTCTTTTGCAGGGACGTCTGTAATTTATAAGAAATTACTATCTCGTGTTCGTCGCTGAGCTAGTTTCGAGACGTCTCAGTTCGTTCCTAAGTTGCACTGGTTTCAAAGGTCTCCCTCTGTCAATGCATTCACCTAGAAACTATCAAGTATCAATCTCTTTCTTTAATGCCTCCCAAGGACACGCTACAGATACAGAGAGATCATCATTTTAAAACACTTCAGTACGTGATAGAGAAAAACAATCCATACGAGACCTTGGGGTTCAAGGGGCAGAGGATATGTTCATGTTAATGAAGGCCAACGGTTCACAATTTGATTATGTGGAAAACCCATCCACAATGCTCTTCAGTAGGGTCACTACAGTTTAAAATGTGCCGTCAAAATTATATCTTCACTGGCGGGAGGGGGGTGCATGTCAATGTCTTCAAACCTATTTATTACTAGCCTTATATCAAATTAATTTGTCTGTCTGTCTGTCTGTCTCGTACGCATTTTGTACACGCTATTTCTCCCACTTCCTATTCTCGGATCAAGTTGAAACTTTGCACAATTATTCATCGTTCCTTACAAAACACGAACCATTAAAAAATTAACCACTTATTAATTAAATAGAGGTAATTAATTTTTTTATATATTGAAAAGGGAAATATATATTACAGTGTTGAGATATATGGTGTAAATGACGAGCTATTCCCCTTAGACAAGATTTGTGTTTTTTTGTTTGATTTTTTTAAAATTTAGTTTGTTTGGTTTCTTTTATTGAATGTAGCTTACTGTCTAGATGACTGAAGTTAGGCCTCTAGTGTGGAAGACTTCTTGATGTTTTGAGGTGTTCAAATGACCAGTAGTTTTAAAAATTATCGGTCAAGTAGGCCTGTAAGACAATGTTGTTGGATTTTTTTAAAAAAAAAGTAAAGTTCCCCTTTCAGACCTTGCGATCTATAGGGCAGATGATGTAAAGGTCATACGATTCTGTGGCCCACGGTAAACGATGGTGTCATGTGGTCAGCAAAACAAACAAACAGCTCTTTGTTACAAAGCTTTCATCAACTCTGGTACAAATCAGCTCTTTGTTACAAAGCTTTTATCAACTCTGCCTGGTACAAATCAGCTCTTTGTTACAAAGCTTTCATTAACTCTGGTACAAATCAGCTCTTTGTTACAAAGCTTTTATCAACTCTGTTACAAATCAGCTCTTTGTTACAAAGCCTTCAGATCAATTATTTAATTAATTAGTGGTAATTGAAAATTTGTTATTTAACAAAGGGGTAATAAATCTTACATCATTGAGAGATAAATGTGCAGTTTTTGCTTGATCTGGAAATCACTGCACGGTTCATCTCAGATAAAGAATTACTGAATCCTCCGACATGAAAAAAATGGGAAAGAAGAAGAAGAAAAAAAAGTTTTTTTTTTATTAGTATTTTGCTTGTTTACATTTTGATTTTTAACATACAGAAACAAAGAAAACGAAAATAAAAGCGATATGGGAAAATGTGTGGTGGGATAATGTGGCGATGTAAGGGAACTTAAAGAAAAAAAATGATAAGAGGGAAATTGAAAAAATTTCGAAATAGACAAAATATACAATGTCCAGGACAATGTCAATGACAATTACATTACATTTCTAACATCTCACTGTCTTGGTCTTACATTTCTAACATCACACTGTCTTGGTCTTACATTTCTAACATCTCACTGTCTTGGTCTTACATTTCTAACATCACACTGTCTTGGTCTTACATTTCTAACATCTCACTGTCTTGGTCTTACATTTCTAACATCTCACTGTCTTGGTCTTACATTTCTAACATCTCACTGTCTTGGTCTTACATTTCTAACATCTCACTGTCTTGGTCTTACATTTCTAACATCTCACTGTCTTGGTCTTACATTTCTAACATCACACTGTCTTAACGAAGAACCTAACCACTAAATCTAAGCTGTCTCAAAATTAAAGTGTGTGTGTGTGTGTGTGTCTTCTTCTTAAAAATTAATTTCTTCTCTCCATTTAATTTCGTTTAAAATGTAATTTGTTTTATTTAATAATCATCTAAGATTTGACCTGTATTCAAACACATTTATCACCCATATGAACAATGCATTTTTCTGTCAAATAACTTGCCATAGCTAACAACATATGGGAAAAAAAGTTAAGCCTCATGCTATTCCACGGCAGAAAATATTTGGCTACTATAAAGAATACAAAAAGATTCGATCTATTCTTTAAAAAAAAAACGACTACACTTGTCTGCATATGTAACCTGCTGGATTCCAACTGAGATCGTCTAATAGCCTTTTCCCACGGTAAGTCATAGTAGGAAAATGATTAATGGTCGACAACTCCTGGCTACTTTATGCTTACTGAATTCCCGCGGAAACTCACAACAAGACTCTGTCTCGTCCTCGCCCACTCACTGATAGCAATTATCACTTTAGAGACGTCAGTCTAGCAGGCAGAATAGTAAATAGTAAATTGGGACGGTGACATATTTAGAAGAAAAAATGGGTAAGGGGGAAGTAATTGTAATGTTTATCTGGTGATGTAATACTTTAGGAGTGTTGCTGTACACTACGTGATAATTGACATGCACAGTGTTTACAGACACACAGATGATCGCACACACACATGAGATTGTCTCTTCAATTTTTATATAGCTGGATCGAGATCAGTGGCGTAACGAGGATGGGGCGAGGAACGAGCGCCCGGAGTGTAAGGGGGGGGGGGCGCATAGAATGGGAATCTAAAAGACGAAAAAAAAATACCATACACGTCTAAATGCTACTGATTGTTTCTTCCTTAACTTCTTTCACATTACATTATAGATCTTTGTAAGTTTTGTATTGCTTACTTTTAACTCTTCTTATGCAAATATGTAAAATAAGAAATAAAAAAGTTCTTCTTTCAGACTTTGCGATGAATTAAAGGTAATCTGTTTCTGTGGCCCACGGCTAAAAAGGCTATCATGTGCAAGCACAATTCTAACCATCTTTACTTTTCCTCAACTAATTGTTAAAGCTGGGTGGACTCAGAGGCACCCGAATACAAAGCCGGGACCTCCGATTGAGAAATTAAACTTTTCGCTTTCAGAAAAGAAAAAAATAGTAGTCTTGGCATCAGAATTTTGAAAGATGTCAAATGAACTGATATCGGATTTTCAATATCTTTTCTCGTTTTTCAGATCTATACAAAGACCCCACGATGGGCCCCACAATTATCTGCTAACATTAAGACTTTATAGCAATATAACAAAATCCTCGGGGCTCGCAAATACCTTCCTTCAGGGAACAGTACCAGGAAAGAAAAGGAGATGCAGACAGAGTAAGCGATGGTAAGATGGTAACTTAAAAGAATGGACGGGCCTGCGATTAAAGAGAATGAAACATAAACAGGACGGACGGACCGACAGACGGACATACCACACAAAAGTAGGCTAATAGCGGTTATTCCATTTACGGGGGCAGCTAATAAATAGTAATTATTACAGCCCATTCAGAAAACAACAAAAAGTAAGGGATCAGTAAATAATTACATTATACTCGCACTTAATCATCAGACGGATGTCACCTGCGCTCGTTTCTAGACAGGGCATCAGTACTAACAGGTTACGTTTATCACCACACAAGCGATACTAACGAAAAACAGAAGGCCAACATAATAGAGGTGACTGGCCTTAGGTAGTATATCGGTTAAGTTGACCTATTGTGTCTTTGTTGTCGATCAGGTCAAAGAGGAGACTGCGTTCAAACTCAGTGCAACTTATTAATAGCTTTTCAACACTTAAGAGGCAGAAAGAGATGGCCAGTTTCAAAGCCTGGATGGAACGGTAAGAGTTCGGGTCATGGATCGGGAAATGTGGAACGAGGGCTGTAGAAAAACAAAGATTAAAGAAATCTAAATTGTAATCCAAAATATGGACCCTTTGTTATTGCTGGAAAGAAAGTGCAAAATTTGGAATGAATTTCTAGAAACAAAATAATAAAGGGATTTTTTTGTTACACAGAACTCGTATTAGTCCAAACGGGTTAGTTAGTGGTAATCACACAATACATTTGAAACAATAATGTACAAAGTTTTCTCTTTAGTAGCTAATGAACACAAATCGCCTTTCAAATCTGTGAAGGTGAAGATTAGAAAGAATCTATTATTATTGGCAAAAAACCCCCACTAAAAATCATTTCAACCTATTTCGATCAGGATACAGATGATGAAGAAAGCGCTTTTAGTTTTGAGATCCAATCGTAACAAATAGACAGACAGACAAAAAAACACAATAGTGAATTTTCCCCTATTTTTGCTGCTTACAATTACTAGCATGAGATTGTGTCATGTTTGTTCAGGACTGTTTCTTCTTCTTGCTTCCGACAAAAAACGACTCGGAATCTACGTGATTCCCTGACAATTTTCACGTCTGTGAAATATGTTGTGCAATATAGCATGTTAATTGAATATTTTATTTATTAAAATTAGCATAATAACGAAGCGAATCATTTGTAGTACAAAGCTTATAATAACATATTCTGTCTTCCTGTCAAACACGTAATATCTCCCACACCCAATCGAGAATTAAGCTGAACTTTCGCTCAATTATTTCCTGTACCTGACAACACATCTTGACCACCACATCTGTCACTGACAATATTTTTTTCTTGTTCGTTACCAAACAAATTAATTAATTACCAATAGTTAATTAGCAAATAGTTTTTTTTTATATATATTTATTCTTGTTTTGTCGGGTACAAAAAATATTTAAAGCAAAATTTCAACTTGATCTGAAATTGGCTGTGGGAAAAATAGCGTATATAAACATTTTACCAGATATACAGGCAAACAGATGGAATTAGTAAAGAATAAGGAGGTAGACAGATCATTTGTGGTGTTCAATTAGTAGTTAAAATATTTCAAAATACTTTTTAAAAAATTAAAGATCTTTTTCACAGTCTAATTTCTTGGTTTAATTAAATTCAAATGCAATATCTTCCCTATTTATTCAGTTTTTTAAAACTTAAAAATTTTCATTAATTTAAGGTGTCTTGATTATTTATCTGTAACATCAATCGTGTCCCGCATACAGAACATACGTACAAATTTAAATGTAAAATAGTACGCTGCCGCTACAACATGCGTACTGAGAGATGAGCAAACAAGGTCAGCGTGACAGATGAGCTACCTTCGCGTCCTTGACCTTGAATGTTACTCACGCTTTAACGGCGAGTCATGTTATGAACTGGGCCACCAGCGCGAGGTGCCATCGATTGTTGAACCTACTGGCCTGGTAAATGGCCTTGTGATGTTTTGTTGGCGTTTCTTTCTTCTCTGCCTCTCCATCCCAAAGCTCATTGTTCAGGTGGATACGAGTGAGTAATGTTCGGACTGCTTACCTCAGAGGAGAGGAGTTTTTTTTTTTTTGCAGACACGATTGGATGCACGACCTCTGGACCGAGTCATTGAGTCACGCGAGTGGAATCATTCGATAAGGCGTAGATTAGAGTGTGGAGACAAAATTAGAGAACATACAAGAGTTTGATAATGAGCAAATAGTTGTGTATACTGGTAGAGATAGAAAGAGAACATTTAGAGAGAAAGAGAGCGAGCGAGAGAGAGAGAGAGAGAAAGAAAAAACTGAGATATGGCAAGAATGAAATATAGAGAGAAACCGAGAGAGAGAGAAAGGCATGTGTGTGCGTGTGCGTGTTATTTGAAATTTGACGAAACATCCCAATATGGAGTTACGAAAGTAAATTAGGGAATATATTTAGGCAAGTGCTGCTCACGTACCCATATACTGCTTGCGACAGAAAGATTCCATATATCTAGTATTTCTATTTAAGCTAGAGCTCAGAGAAGATACATAGTCCAGATAGTCCAAGTACTTTTCTAGATTCAAACTCTACTAGTCTTTATAGAGATATTTATTTTCTGCAGGTCTGTGATCTAAAAAATTAGATACAAAGTATACCGCAGTAAATCGCTAAAAGTTGAAAAAACAATGGGCTATGTTGCGCTGATGCGTTTCGTTTCTTTGGTTTAAAACTAGAATTAGTGAATTGAGCTGGAAGTACCTTTTTCCTTATATATCTTTTGTATTTTTCAGTTCTCTTTTTAAATGACACTGACATTATTAGGCTGTGAATTAAAGTGTACCTGATAGAGAAAACATTCTGCACCAAAATTTTGGTAGTTGGGATCAGACCCGATAGAGGTTATAGAAACAAGCGTTCGAAACTGCACATGTACAGTACTTTATTTGATGAGTCTTTTACCCAGGATCTGTGTATTTTTTTTAGGACTAGCTTATTTCAAGTACCCGGCATTTTCCGATACACAATTTGACAAACAAAAATAATTGTAGAAAAAAAAATGTAGTGATTTTACAATTTTTTATTAATTTTTAAAAGGTGTTTTAAGGTGTTATTGTAATCAATTGTGAATATTCGTTTGTTGTGAATGTCACTGTCTTTTTGCGTCTATTCTTTATAAATATATATATATATATCATAGTTTCTTTATGCTTTCTTGAGTTGAGGGGTCCCAAACCGAGGATGCATATTCTATTATTGGCCTAACCAAGGTTTTATTGCTACAGCTAGCTACTTGGGTTATTGCTTGATCTAGTTACTTGTGTTATTGTCAGATCTAGCTTGCGTTATTGCTAAATCTATCTCCATGTGTTACTGCTACATCTAGTTACTTGTTAATACTACATCTAGTTTCTTGTGCTATTGTTACATCTAGTTCCTTGTGTTATTGCTGTATCTAGTTTCTTGTGTTACTGCTGTATTTAGTTCTTTCTGTTATTGCTACATCTATTTCCTTGTGTTATTGCTAGATCTTGCTAGTTCCTTGCTATGGCTAAATCTAGTTCCTCTACTGTATAGTCTTAATGTTAATCCTTGCTACTATTTCATAAAATGTCTTAAAGTTTCGGGAAATGGAAAACTAAAGAGAGGAGAGAGTAAAGTGCAATATATTGGGGGGGGGGGGCAAATATATCTTTTTTTTTTTTTACCTCGACGATATTGGAAGTTTCGCCGCGACCTTTTCTAACGCGTCTGCACCCCCCCCCCCTCCCACCTTTTCATATTTTTCTCCGGTTTCACTTCCCACCCTCCCTCCCACTACATCCTTCTTGTCACCACCCCACCCCCTTTTTCACCCCCACGTCTACGCATCAGCTTTTTTTTTTTTTAAATCCAAGGTGTTTTACATTTCTAAGTAGGCGACCAGTTATCGTAGTGTCTGTAGTATACGGTTGACGGCAGATGGCAAAATGGCGGGAGATTCACATAGCTTTGTCAAGGTCATAGCCGTTCATTGAGAGCTTTCTCCCTCCCCCCTTTTCTCTCTTTTTCGCTATTTTTTTCCCCTTTTTTTTTTTAATAGATCAGCAGTTCTAAAACTTTTGGAACCACGTACCACTTGGGTAGCAGTGCTGGATCTACCTATCCAAAAACGTTATAGCTTAGGGCTCCCCATTAGACTCACTCCCCCATATTGTTTTGAAGAAAAGGGAAAGTAATTAATTGCCCTATGTTGATTTCCAGGGGCCCTATATCTCAAATAGCATATGACCTTATTTGAAGTTCTACATCCGGTCCTGCTGGGTAGACTTTAGCAATGAGGTCGTGATATCTCTATTCCTTCTTATTCCATCTGACACCACTTTAACTGGTACGCCGTGGACACTAACCGACCAGGTGAGTAAATCCACCGGTCAGCTGAGTACAGAAACCGATCAGACGAGGATACACTAACCAGTGAGCCGAACACACAAACATGTTCTAACGAGAAACAAGAGGTCAGCCCGGTTGAACCACGGGTATTGAGAACCGCTGGTTTAGTTGTTTCCAGCTACGTCGCATTAAGAGTTGTGGTTCTTTTTGAATGGAGGTTTAAGTGGATTGTGGTGCCAGGTCACTTTTCTAAAGCGGTAAAAAGAAATGTATCTGTATATTTGGGCCAATGTACAGTCTGTAGCGCAACTAATTCGGAAAAGGGGTGTGTGTGTGTGTGGAGGGTAGGGTACAAGTTACGCACAGGTGACGGTAAAGGACATGGTGGAGGGGGGGGGTCGAGATGGCGCACTCGAAATGATAACACTGCTGACACTAGGGGGGTGGGGAGGAGAGAGGTAGACAGAGGGCACTCGTTAGGTAAAACTGGGGGGGGGGATGTGTGGACAAGTCGATGTGAAAGAAAACTGGGGGGTGGGAGGTGGGGGACATCAGATCGCTATTATATCTAAAAAAATTTTTTTAAAGCCTCGATATCGTATTGCGTTGTCGCTTTGGCATACATAGTGTGTACAACAAGAGGAAATGAGAGAGGAGGGAGAGAGGGAGAGAGAGAGAGAGAGAGGCATGAACGAAAAGTTCAATGATTTATTCACACCCATTGACAAGTTGGCGCACTACTCCCCCAGCCACCCTGCCTAACACACACACAGACACACACATACACAGTACACAATGCGCTAACACTATCAAATTGACGCTCCCTCCCCCCCCCCCCTTTTTTTTTTACCTGGGTACAGTTTTCAAATCCTACATGTGATTAGAAAGACAGGGCCAAGAGAGAGAAAAAAAGAATACGTTGAGCAGAGCAGTACAGAGAGTCCTGATGGTCCAAAGTTGGGCTACGTTGAGCAGAGCAGTACAGAGAGTCCTGATGGTCCAAAGTTGTGCGCTAACTAAGACAAAGTCGAACATCTTTTAGGGAGCAACACGTGAACACTTGAGTTGAGAACAGCAACAATAAAACAAACTGCAAACCAAGGTTTAAAACGTAAGGTAATAGATTAAATAAATCTAAAATTTCATATTATTATATTGAAACTATTGCATATAAATTAACTAAATTTCGCTACGAACGCTTATATAACAAACGTAATGCTTTTTGAAACCTGTTAAGTTATAGTAACAGCTTCCAAAGTAGAGATGTTAACTAGACCGTCAAAACCTACAGACAGTACATAACAATACCGAAAGAAAAAAACAGAACTTGAAAATGAATACGCCTTTCTCTGTAATTGCTGTGATGGAGGCTAACACTTGGCTACCCCAGAAAGTAAAAAATAATAATAATAATAATTTCCTTAGTACTATATTTGAGTAGAAAAATAAATCTTACAAGATACTTGGGAAAAACAACAAAACACCTCGCAGTGGCCTCCATATCACCAGCTCTCCACTGGCCAGCGCGGGCCCCGATGCAGCCTAGAACGATGTGCTCAGCATTCTATGGGGCGCATAGAAACACAGATATTTCCCATTTTCGTCTATAAAATAGAGTTTCCCTTTCAGACCCTGCGATTCTTAGGGCAGATGATGCTAAGGTCATTTGTTTCCTTGGCCAACGGTTAACGAGCAGGGTGCCATGTTGCCAGCACAACGACCAACTCCAACTAAAGTCAGTTACCAATTATAGTCGAAACCACAGCAAAGCTGCCCGAAAGGGTGAGAACCTCTTCCAGAGGCCAGGGATAAGAGATGGAACCTCTCTGTCCCTTATTCATTGAAACATCATTTTATCGCATCCGTTTAAACAAGAAAACGGCCAATGTGGAGACACAGGGAGGAAGAGCCAAAATGGGAGTTAGAGGAAGTGAGGCTAGCGAAAGAGGAAGGCAAAGAAATAAGGAGGCAAAGAAATAAGGAGGCAATCAAATAAGGAGGCAATGAAATTAGGAGGCAATGCAATAAGGAGGCAATGAAATAAGGAGGCAGTAAAATAAGGAGGCAATGAAATAAGGAGGCAATGAAATAAGGAGGTAATGAAATTAGGAGGCAATGAAAAAAGGAGGCAGTAAAATTAGGAGGCAATGAAATAAGGAGGCAATGAAATAAGGAGGCAAAGGAATAAGGAGGCAAAGAAAGAGAGAGAGGTAAAGAAACAGAGAAGTAAAGAAAAAGAGAGGTAAAGAAAGAGAGAGGTAAAGAAAGAGAGAGGTAAAGAAAGAGAGAGAGATAAAGAAGGGGAGAGGTAAGGAAATAGAGAGGTAAAGAAAGAGAGAGAGGTAAAGAAAGAGAGAGGTAAAGAAAGAGATAGGTAAAGAAAGAGAGATATAAAGAAAAAGAGAGGCAAAGAGAGAGAGGTAAAGAAAGAGAGAGATAAAGAAAGAGAGGTAAAGAGAGAGAGGTAAAGAAAGAGAGAGGTAAAGAAAGAAAGATGTAAAGAAAGAGAGAGGTAAAGAAAGGGAGATGTAAGGAAATAGAGAGGTAAAGAAAGAGAGAGAGGTAAAAAAAGAGAGAGGTAAAGAAAGGGAGAGGTAAGGAAATAGAGAGGTAAGGAAAGGGAGATGTAAGGAAATAAAGAGGTAAAGAAAGAGAGAGGTAAAAAAAGAAAGAGGTAAAGAAAGAGAGAGGTAAAGAAAGAGAGAGGTAAAGAAAGAGGGAGGTAAAGAAAGGAGAGGTAAGGAAATAGAGAGGTAAAGAAAGAGAGAGGTAAAGAAAGGGAGATGTAAGGAAATAGAGAGGTAAAGAAAGAGAGAGAGGTAAAGGAAGAGAGAGGTAAAAAAAGAGAGAGGTAAAGAAAGGTAGAGGTAAGGAAATAGAGAGGTAAGGAAAGGGAGAGGTAAGGAAATAGAGAGGTTAAGAAAGAAAGAGAGGTAAAGAAAGAGAGAGGTAAAGAAAGAGAGAGGTTAAGAAAGAGAGAGGCAAAGAAAGAGAGAGATAAAGAAAGAAAGAGGTAAAGAAAGAGATAGGTAAAGAAAGAGAGAATAGTAAAGAAAGAGAGAGAGAGGTAAAGAAAGAGATAGGTAAAGAAAGAGAGAAGTAAAGAAAGAGATAGGTAAAGAAAGAGAGAATAGTAAAGAAAGAGAGAGAGAGAGAGGTAAAGAAAGAAAGAGGTAAAGAAAGAGAGAGATAAAGAAAGAAAGAGGTAAAGAAAGAGATAGGTAAAGAAAGAGAGAATAGTAAAGAAAGAGAGAGAGAGGTAAAGAAAGAAAGAGGTAAAGAAAGAGAGAAGTAAAGAGAGAGAGAGTTAAAGAAAGAGAGAGAGGTAAAGAAAGAGAGAAAGGTAAAGAAAGAGAGAGGTATCGAAAGAAAGAGGTAAAGAAAGAGAGAGGTAAAGAAAGAGAGAGGTTAAGAAAGAGAGAGGTAAAGAAAGAGAGAGAGGTTAAGTAAGAGAGAGAGGTAAAGAAAGAGAGATGTAAAAAAAAAAGAGGTAAAGAATGAGAGAGAGGTAAAGAAAGAGAGAAGAATGAGGTAAAGAAAGAGTGCGAATAAAGAAAGAGAGAGAGGTAAAGAAAGAAAGAGGAAAAGAAAGAGAGAGGTAAAAAAAAAGAGAGAGGAAAAGAAAAAGAGAGGTAAAGAAATAAAGAGGTAAAGAAAGAGAGAAGAATGAGGTAAAGAGAGAGGAAAAGAAAAAGAGAGGTAAAGAAATAAAGAGGTAAAGAAAGAGAGAGATTAAAATAGAGAGAGGCAAAGAAAGAGAGAGATAAAGAAAGAAAGAGGTAAAGAAAGATAAAGGTAAAGAAAGAGAGAATAGTAAAGAAAGAGAGAGAGATGTAAAGAAAGAGATAGGTAAAGAAAGAGAGAAGTAAAGAAAGAGAGAGTTAAAGAAAGAGAGAGGTAAAGAAAGAGAGAAAGGTAATGAAAGAGAGAGGTAAAGAAAGAGAGAGGTTAAGAAAGAGAGAGGTAAAGAAAGAGAGAGGTTAAGTAAGAGAGAGAGGTAAAGAAAGAGAGAGAGGTAAAAAAAAGAAAGAGGTAAAGAATGAGAGAGAAGTAAAGAAAGAGAGAAGAATGAGGTTAAGAAAGAGTGCGACTAAAGAAAGAGAGAGAGGTAAAGGAAGAGAGAGATAAAGAAAGAGAGAGGTAAAAAAAAGAGAGAGGAAAAGAAAAAGAGAGGAAAGAAATAAAGAGGTAAAGAAAGAGAGAGGTAAAGAAATAAAGAGGTAAAGAAAGAGAGAGATAAAGAAAGAGAGAGGTAAAGAGAGAGAGGTAAAGAAAGAGAGAGGTAAAGAAAGAGAGATAAGAAAGAGAGAGGTAAAGAAAGAGAGAGGTAAAGAAAGAGAGAGGTAAAGAAAGAGAGAGGTAAAGAAAGAGAGAGGTAAAGAAAGAGAGAGGTACAGAAAGAAGGACCAAATAGAAAAGAGAAGGAATATGAGAAAAAAAAAGAAAAAAGGATTGTAAGGCATTGAAAGAGGGGAAAGAGAGATAGAAATGGAGAGGTTAGAAATGAGACAGAGAGGGTGCAGGATTAAGAGAGAGATAGAACTAGAGAGGTGAGAAATGAGACAGAGAGGGTGCAGGATTAAGAGAGAGATAGAACTAGAGAGGTGAGAAATGAGACAGAGAGGGTGCAGGATTAAGAGAGAGATAGAAATAGAGAGGTTAGAAATGAGACAGAGAGGGTGCAGGATTAAGAGAGAGATAGAACTAGAGAGGTGAGAAATGAGACAGAGAGGGTGCAGGATTAAGAGAGAGATAGAACTAGAGAGGTGAGAAATGAGACAGAGAGGGTGCAGGATTAAGAGAGAGATAGAAATAGAGAGGTTAGAAATGAGACAGAGAGGGTGCAGGATTAAGAGAGAGATAGAACTAGAGAGGTTAGAAATGAGACAGAGAGGGTGCAGGATTAAGAGAGAGATAGAACTAGAGAGGTGAGAAATGAGACAGAGAGGGTGCAGGATTAAGAGAGAGATAGAAATAGAGAGGTTAGAAATGAGACAGAGAGGGTGCAGGATTAAGAGAGAGATAGAAATAGAGAGGTTAGAAATGAGACAGAAAGGGTGCAGGATTAAGAGAGAGATAGAACTAGAGAGGTGAGAAATGAGACAGAGAGGGTGCAGGATTAAGAGAGAGATAGAAATAGAGAGGTGAGAAATGAGACAGAGAGGGTGCAGGATTAAGAGAGAGAGATAGAAATAGAGAGGTTAGAAATGAGACAGAAAGGGTGCAGGATTAAGAGAGAGATAGAACTAGAGAGGTGAGAAATGAGACAGAGAGGGTGCAGGATTAAGAGAGAGATAGAAATAGAGAGGTGAGAAATGAGACAGAGAGGGTGCAGGATTAAGAGAGAGATAGAAATAGAGAGGTGAGAAATGAGACAGAGAGGGTGCAGGATTAAGAGAGAGATAGAAATAGAGAGGTGAGAAATGAGACAGAGAGGGTGCAGGATTAAGAGAGAGATAGAAATAGAGAGGTTAGAAATGAGACAGAAAGGGTGCAGGATTAAGAGAGAGATAGAAATAGAGAGGTGAGAAATGAGACAGAGAGGGTGCAGGATTAAGAGAGAGATAGAAATAGAGAGGTGAGAAATGAGACAGAAAGGGTGCAGGATTAAGAGAGAGATAGAACTAGAGAGATGAGAAATGAGACAGAGAGGGAGCAGGATTAAGAGAGAGATAGAAATAGAGAGGTGAGAAATGAGACAGAGAGGGTGCAGGATTAAGAGAGAGATAGAAATAGAGAGGTGAGAAATGAGACAGAGAGGGTGCAGGATTAAGAGAGAGATAGAAATAGAGAGGTGAGAAATGAGACAGAGAGGGTGCAGGATTAAGAGAGAGATAGAAATAGAGAGGTGAGAAATGAGACAGAGAGGGTGCAGGATTAAGAGAGAGATAGAAATAGAGAGGTGAGAAATGAGACAGAGAGGGTGCAGGATTAAGAGAGAGATGGAGAGGAAGATGGAGTGAAAAGCATGGTGGAGCAGGAGGGAGCTTAAGAAAAGAGGGCGGGAGTGTATGAGAGAACGAGAGAGAGTATGTGCGAGAGAGATGAAGGGATAGAAAGGAGAGAGAGAGAGAGAGAGAGAGACGGGGGGGGGGAGACAGACGGCTCCCAATACAATAAGCCTCGATGTAGACCTAGTATTTGCTCAACCTTTTTCTTCATAGAGGCACATTTCAAATGTACTTTACGTTACAAAGGGAGGGGGTGGTAATGTCCCCTTACAATGTACCAGGGATAAAGAGTATAGCAGAGGCTAAGTACCTGTCCTACATGTGTATCGAGGAACCTTGTAGTTTGTATGATGTGCAACAGAGAGGGTTGTCATGGAGATAACAAGATTCGCACCAAAAGGATTGAGTTTCAAAATATATAAAATACACATACATATTTTAGCCACATCAGGCGCAGATATAACCATTGTCCACCGGTGGTCGATTTAGATTTTCTTTTCGCTGTCTACGTCTGTCCTCGGCAGTTCGGTTTTCTTTCGGCATCAAATGCGTGTCTTCAGCTGCCTCGTTCCGAAGTAGCCTGCAGCCAAATGCTCTCTTTTATGTCAGTTAAAGCAAGTAGGCGCCTAAGCTGGTCTTTAAAGCCTTTCCGTGGAACATCTCTGTTACGTCGAGCACCTTTCAGCTCACCAAAAAAAAAGGACTGTATTTGGCATACGTTCGTACCCCATACGGGAAACGCGCCCTGCCCAGTGTAACTGTCGGACTATAAGAAGTCACTCTGTACTATCCATTCAATGCTGAAAATAACCCTGTGTTTGTCTTGTTGTCATTTCATGTCCAAGAGCTGCTTAGTTCGTCCATGCCAGCTGATCAGGCGATACTACTTACGATAATTAAAACAAGCGTGTTTAAAAAAAAAAAATGGGACCAACAATTAGACGCTGAAAAAACAAACACGGATGTTATGCGATTACATGAAAAAAAAAAAAAAAGACACGCAATAAAAGCAAGCAGCAAGCACAGTTTTGAAAATGGAATAAAAAAGGCATTTTAAAAAAATGTTAATTTTACCGTGTTACGACCTTAAGAAACGTAATGGAATACTCGAGTGTTGTCCTATTGAGGATTTAAAAAAAAAAAGGTCTAATTGAAAAATACCACTGAAACGGTTTTATTTTGCGAAACCTAAAAAACAACAGTTCTCATCAAACAAGGTCGATGTTTTCAAGGTCAAACTGTAGGAGGTCAAGGTAAGTTTTTTAACGCTTTTAGGTCTCCCCCCCCCCCCATTTTTTGTATATTTTATAAAATACTTCTTGTTAATAAAACAAAAGTGAAAATAAACAAGTACATATATGTACACAATCTCATTTTCTATATGTACACAATCTTATTTTCTATATGTACACAATCTCATTTTCTATATGTACACAATCTCATTTTCTATATGTACACAATCTCATTTTCTATATGTACACAATCTTATTTTCTACATATATGGTAGAATCTTACTAGTAGAAAGAATGTTAAAATCAAACAAGTAGAAAGAATCTGGCAAAAATTATTGAATTACTTATTTAGAAACAATGAGTTTTCTAAACCCTATTTTAAAATGCTCTAACAAATATCCCGCACTCCAAGTAGTTCTTTAGTCCTGCACACTTCCTGTAACCCTGTGCGTATGTATAGAATTCAAAGGAAACTTCAAGAAGGACAATCCCGGGCAACGCTTCTCAGCCTCAACGTGGCGCCCCTGTAGAACCAGGAGACAATTAAGACAAAAGGGAAGCACAACAGACCCCCATCATTGGGGTGCCTAATGACCCAGTCCATGGTTCGGGGGTGAGGTGAATGAAAGAGAGTCCTAACCACCCTGTAAGAATTCACGTTGTTCCCCACGCGGACACCCACATGAATGATGTTGTACAGATAAGGAATATGGAGAAATTCCCCGGTGTGCACGGCCTTTGTTCTCGCGTTTTCGATACATCTGCTTGGATCCTTCCTAGACATAGTTCACATTGGAAAGTTCTCTGGCGCTAGAGTTTGAAGAGTCTTTGACTCAACTCTAGCGACAATAACAATTTCCCGTGGCTAAGCAGCCCCAGCTTTGACCTACAGAGGGCGGTACTGCTGCAGACCTGCCACATCACCAGAAAATTCCTCGGTGGAAACTGATAGAGACTACGATGAATTTTGTTTCCCTTTTTTTACACAAAACTCGACCCTGGCTGCTCCAGAGAATGAATGCTCGTTCGTTTCTACCATAATAATAATAATAATGGTAAATATAAGCAAAGAGTTAATAAAATCCTCAACTTCAAACTGTCTGGCAGTAATCACATCACTGCAATAAACAGCTGGGCCGTCCCAGTGCTCCTTTAAACGTTCGGTGTGATCAAATGGACTGACACCGACCTACATGACATTGACAGACTCACTAGAAAATTACTAACCAAGTTTCGATGCCTACACCCTAAGTCCTCCACCATAAGGTTATACCTGCCCAGGAAGGATGAGGGTCGTGGATTGCAGAACATCTTCAAATTGTGTAAGATGTAAGTTTTAAAAATACTATAAAAACTGCTCGCCTCCAGCAATCAATTAGTTTCCTTTCTACGCAAATATGACTCCGAAGCAACCCCTCTGAACCTACACAATGCAGATGTCAATGTCGGTTTGGACGACGTAGGGCATAAGATTCGCCAATGGGAAGAAAAAACACTCCACGGAAAATTTCCGGCTTTATTACATGAGGACAACATCGACAAGGCTGCTTGCTTAACATGGCTCAAAGCAGGTCATCTCTACCCTGAAACAGAAAGCTTTGTTACAGCAATACAGGACAGAGTAATCAGGACAAAAAATTACGAGAAGCATATCCTGAAACTCAATGTTGTCGACAAATGCCGAAAATGTGGAAATGTGGGCGAGTCGATTGAACACATTATGGCAGAATGTCCAGCCCTATCAGAATCAGCCTACCTCGGTCGCCATAACCAAGTTGCAAAGTTAATACACCAACACCTGGCTTTGACGCACAATTTGAGGGTGGTACTGCTGCAGACCTGCCACATCACCAGAAAATTTCTCAGTGGAAACTGTTAAAGGGACTACGATGAATTTTGTTTATCTTTAGCGAAACTCGACCCTGACAGCGCCAGAGAATGACTACTCGTTCATTTCTAACATAATAATAATAATAATAATAATAGTAATAATGCTTGTCTTCAAGTCCGAAGATTAATGAGGAGTGCAGTATTTCCCGTGGCTAAGAAGCCCCAGCTGTGACCTACATATTTAACCACATCCATCGCAAGCACAACCATTGTCCGCCGATGTTCGATTGAGATTTTCTTTTCGCCGTCTGCATCTGTCCTCGACAGCGGATTTTCTTTTGGTCTCAAAGGTGTATCCCAAGGCCTTGTGAGTGACCTCCAGCTGTCTCGTTCTGAAGCCGCATGCAACCAGGTGCGTGATATGTACATACAATTTGCATTCCTAACCTTTAGTAAAGAAAATCGATAATTGAACTTTGGACCATACTTAAATGTATTGCAATTTAAAAGAGCGACTTTTTGGTGTTAATTTTGTATTCCCTAAAGAAGAGACAGAACAACCTATCCGATACTATACAATAAGTCATCCAACATGGTTCTCAAACAAATCAATTAACCGAGTGAGGAAACGAGTTATTTTGCTTTAAAAAAATCATTCCGAATGACATGAAAGGGAAAAAACTCTTTCATTTTACGGCACAAGGCCTAATTAGAATAAAAACTTTCTTTGTAAACACGAGAAAATCACGAGTGCAAATAAACATTTTCGCATAAGTTCTTATAGCATTTGCAACATTGTATCCAATAGTAACTCGTGAAAATACATGTGGCAATTTAGGGTGGGTTGAAAAAGAGAAAATATTGGAATATCATTACGGAACTCCGTATTTATTTGACAAATGACCTCTGAAATAATGAACAAAATTTTAAATTGTTTTTGTATTACAGGAAGTGCCCCATTTTTAAATTTGAAAATTGCGTTAACCAGCATTTTCAGCTTGATGCATTCTATTATTACTTGCTTAATTTTAAGATTTAGTAACTATATTATGCTTTTAATTTAAATGTTGCAGAGGACAGCGATGACGAAGGTACTTCATGATAGTGATGATAAATCCAGTAGTATTGATGATGTAGCTAGTGATGATATATGCAGTCGTAGTGATGATGATGTAGCTGAAGGTCAGATGCGAATACCCCTTCCAAATTTAGCAAAAGAAGCAGACAGATATGGCATATCAGACAGAGCTGCAGCATCCCTAGCAACAGCAGTGCTTATCGATGTTGGCTTCATAACCAAACAGAATCAAAGCTTTGTGATAGACAAGAATAAAGTACATCGTGAGAGGCTGAATTTAAGAAAGGGTTTGCAACGTGATATGCGACAGTCACCAAAAGGTATCACAAGTATTTACTTTGATGGTAGACGAGACACCACTTTGGTCAAAGTAAACAGACGTGGCAAGTGGTATGGTGACACTACTGTTGAAAATCATTATGTTCTAGTTGAAGAACAAGGTAGTAGCTATATGACACATGTGACGCCTTCATCAGGCAGAAGTACTGATATTGCTAACAGTATTGTAACTGTAATTAGAGAGCAAGATGCAAGTGATAGTATCTTAGCAATAGGCTGTGACAGTAGAAATGCAAATGTCGGCAGTAAAGGAGGAGTAATCCGTCATCTAGAGGTGGCTTTAGGACGTCCTCTGAATTGGTTCATATGCTTGCTACACACAAATGAACTACCACTGCGCCATCTGTTTACAACACTGGATGGGCCAACATCTGGAGCAACGAGTTTCAGTGGTCCCATTGGTCGTGAACTTCATCATTGCGAACTGAAACATATTGCTAATTTTACAAAGATCACAAGTCAACACAGTATGCCTGTGTTAGATGAGGATGTGGTAGCTGATCTCTCATGTGACCAGAAATATTTATATGATATTGTAACAGCCATTAGAACTGGCGTTGTTTCTGAAAATTTATCAGCTAGAAAGCCTGGTCCCCTAAATCACTCACGATGGCTTACTTTTGCCAACAGGGTTTGCCGCCTGTATGTTGCTACAGACAATCCTTCTGCTAACCTTTGCATCATCACACACTTCATTGTAACTAACTATGCTGCAAACTGGTTCAACATAAAGCACAATCCCTCGTGCACATATGGCGCAAGACATGTCTATCATGCAACTCAACTTCTCAAAGAACTTTCCAGTGCATATTTTGCTCACTCCGAAAATGTTCTTATTGCTATGCTTTCTGATTCAGACAAAAGTATTCGCTCAAGAGCAGTTGATATTATACTCCAGCAAAGACTCCAGGCATCTACAGCTGCAATACGTCTGTTTAAAGTTCCGCCGATTAACTATGATGCAACAAACTACGTTGATCTGATTAACTGGGAAGATATCCAGGAGCCACCACTCACGATGAAGCTGACAGATGATGCTATTGCTAAATTCAGCAATGAGCCACTCACTTTGAATTACAAGAACCACACTCAAGGAGTGGAACGTTGCATAAAACTGGTTACAGATGCCTCAAAAGCTGTTTATGGTTTTGAGGCCAGAGATGGTTTTATTCGTGCACGAGTAAATTCCCGCAATTTAATGCCTCGTTTTGATTCAAAACAAGATTATTGTGATAACTTTTTGCAGTAACGATTTGTTAGAAAAGGACATACCTATATTCTGTGAGTAATTACCATTGCTTGACTGTTTATATTTGCATACAATATTGATTTACGTTAGGTGTGTCTCATTATTTGATAAGTCTGCTGTGGTTGTCAATACTATTAAAGCGAGTATTTTCTAAATTAAAAATGGGGCACTTACAAGTGTCCAGAACTAATTTCTTTGTGATTTTCTTTGGTTTCACATGCAAACGCAAAGTTTTCCTGAGTTCCGTGCCACATTTTTATTTTCAACCCACCCTAATGTGGCATAGATCTCATTTTAACCATTAACCGAGCGAGGACTCGAAGTAGTTTAATACATGAAATCATTCCGAATGGCACCTAGCTTATAAATCAAAAAAATAATTTTAAAAGAAATGTAACAAGACTTAGGCTAAGACATTTGTTTTTAAACACGAGAAAGTTTAAATGAATCACGACGGCTCCAAATGTTTCAAAACCCACGTAGACATGCAACCACCTAGCTGTGATTCCATAGATGTCTATTGTGATGTACGACGAATCGTGGTGGTGTGAGGTATATATATGTATATACGAATTGCATACTTAGCTTTTATAAAACAAATAAATAATTTCTGTTCACTTTTAGTAGTTTGTGTATCAGAAAACACATAATTATTTAAAACGAATATATCATGCTTAACATTTTTTCACTTTTTACAAAATATATTTGAACAAATGTTACTTACAATACAGAAAAATCATTTAAAAAAAAAAACAACATCATCTCCCTTAGATTTATGTAATGTTTTAAAAGTGGTATATTTGTATGAAATAAAAAAAAAAGCTTGTATAATTATTTTCCGGAACAAAACGGTTCGCTTCTGGAAAACGAAACGTTCCACCAGAACTTTGCAAGATGAAAAATATCGTGAGATCGGATTTTCAATAACTTCTTTAGTTTTTGAGACCTGAGTGTGACGGACGGACCGCACAAAACTAAAAGCGTCTTTTCCCCTTATGCCATTATCATGTCATGATATCGAATGTCAAAATGCAGGGGGCCCTAAAGAGGTCAAACTCCCGGGCCCCCAAACGATGACAAATTCCTAGCTGCGCCACTGCCACTAAACATACTACCTTACGAAGATACTCTACTGTTGTCCTTTCACTAATTACATTCTGTAATCTGTATAGTTATTGTTCTGCATGAAAGATTTCGCCTTTTTAGGTTAATAAACGTAACTAATGATTCAGAAACATTTTGCATGAAAAATCAACAAACTAGATAATAATTTCTACTAAGCACGCTGGAGTAGGAACATAAGTATAAATTACGAAGAAGAGCCAGAATACTTGCAATAACCAAACAGTTGCTTAGACGGTCACAGACGGATTGAGTTACGGAACTTTCCTGACTTGTCGCTTTGCACTAATAATAATATGATTTATCTTCTCTCCCGATGCGCGGTCCGAACGCTGAAGCCAATTTGAGGTTCTTTAAAAACACCATGTGCGATATGATCTACAGTTGTCATAAGATCTTCGCCAAACTTTCTCTATGCTGATGGCCGAAATAACCGTATAGCACATTAGCAGGTTCATTCGAGACCAATCGTTATAGTAGGCCTCAACAGTGACCTGTGACGTCGCAACCTGTGTAGACCAATAGCTCGTTGCCCCGTCACAGGTCGTGACGTCAGAAACACTGTTCGTATTCAAAAATAGTGTACGTGTATGAAATTAAATAGCGCGGGAATTTTAATTTCGCGGGCTGTCTCGTAACATATCCCCCTCGAAAGTCAAGAAAACACCATGTTTCCTTATTATGTCTCGTTCATGTAGAAATACCTATAGCCTTCAACTGGTTAAAACTTGACCACTACGCGTTTTCCTATTCAAATACGGTTGGATGTCGTTTATTTACGAAATAAACAATATTAATTGGCCGCTTCCGGCTACTTGTGCTTATTCTTGCCATGGTGAACTGTTAAACAATGATAGCCTCGTAGAATCGGCAGGTCATAAGATGATGTTTTACCGAAACTGAACAGTATTTGAAACTAAAAGTGTATTGTTAAGAGCTTGCATAGTAATTGGTATCATAGATGCCAGGGAAGCTTTCAAACTATTGAGTAACAAGTCCTTTAGGTAATGAGAACTGAGCAGGATTGCGAAGTTGAAGGTGATAAGAAAATTTACGATCGTAGCCCCCCTCCCCCCACCACAGCCGTAGGGCCTGGAGCGGTTGTCCCACTTGCCACCTCCTAGTGCCGCTACAAGTAAATGTTATATAAGATAAACTTGGACCTACAAAAAATTAAAGTTGCAACAAAATGGTTCTTTAATGGGAACAGAGCACTTTTCCACGTTTCGTATGTTTTAATCTGATCAGATTTTATTTTTCTTAAAGTATATACACAAATTATATAAAATATTGTTGTACAAATAGGTTTTTTTTTTTTACTGGGCAATAAATTGTTCATCCTACGCCTATTACACTGCTATCTGATAGCTTAGGGTGCATTTTTCTTTGTAAGGCTAGCCCTCCCCTTCCTTAGGGACTCTAACACAGTATTCATTGTGACGTAGCCCAAGGTCGACATGGAAGTACCCTTAAAAGTGCATGACCTTATTTTAATTTGAAAAAATAACATTACATGTAGTTGTTTCACTTTAAAGCACATAAAAAAAGAATGTTAGGGATTATGCTCTGTGGAGCCTCAGCACAGCACGCTAAACAAATGTGTTGTTGTTGTTGCTCTGTTCCCGTAGACATTGGCGTCGTAGCGAAATTCAAAGACAAAAGTGTAAGTGTGTGTTTGTTATGTGTTGATTACAATCACATTTTACAGCACCTATTCTGTTCGTATCTTCAGTGGGAAGTAACAGGACTTCTGTGCTCTTTGTAAAACACCAACATCAAATGTTTGCAATAAATGAAAGTGTTAATAACATTATTTTTGTATTGATTTAAAAAGCTTGTATCTCCTCAATCTGTCTGTTCAAATGTTGTATGTTATTTCTCCCACCTCAATCATGGATCAAGTTATAATTTAGCACAATTGTTTCTTGTACCTGGCAAAACAAAACAAAACAAAAAATAAATAAATAAAATTAACGAACTAGTTAAATAACTATGTAATTAATTATTTTGTATGGTGTCGAAATAAGGAAAAAAAATGGCGGTATATATAGATATATAATTCTCTTCATGGCTCAACAGTTTGGACACCAAGAAGTAAAGAAAAGATCACTCTTTTATTTCTACAAGTCTGACAAGACTTACCCCACGTAAATTTAGTGTCGAAAAAAGAAGAAGGGGGTGGGGGGGAGAACAAGTAGTATTCACCAGTCACTAAATAGCAGGGCGGGACTTAACCATTCTGCGGGGCCAAGTTTGGGTAGGGATACGGATAATGTGAAAATTAAGAGTTTTTATAAGAAAAAAAAATTCCAAATGTTTCAATCTATCTTCGACAATTGTTGACCTCAAGTAATTCTTCATTAGTTTCAGGCGCGAGAAGCTTCTTTCACCAGAATGTCATCATGAACAAGTAGGTCACAAGTCTGATTTTTAATGCATTTCGCCATAAAATCAGACTGATATTTTGCGATTAAAACCTATTATGAAAAAACACTACGGCGAAAGACTTTGAAAATTCTTCATTGCATGGTCTGTATCTTAATGCATTATAAGTGTCTCAAAAAAGATTTAAAAAATAAAACTATAAAAAGTAAAGTCAAGCAGATGTACACTATTTGTACAGGTATATAAATGAAGTACATTCTTTCAGACTTTGAGATCTATAGGGCAAATGATATAATGGTTATCTGTTGTTTTTTTTTGTTGTTTTTTTTGCAAACGATTAAAGAGCAGGGTGTCAACGATAGACCGCCTGTTTCCCCCCAAAACTGGTACCCACCGGACTCAGGAGCGTACTTAAAATCCTAAAATTAAAAATCCAAGTCGTCACCGAGATCCGAACATGGGACTTCTGGGTTCAGCCGCCAGGCCCCCCCCCCCAACTAGGTAGTGAAAATGTTACCTAAATGTTCTCAAATGTTTTCTTACAAGTTTATCATTAAAATGATATAGAAATCAAAACTAAAATACTAAAATACTCAAAGTTCCTTAACAGTGTTTAACCCAGTCTGATCGACAAATGTAAACGGTATTTTTTTAAATTAAAGTAGCGTCGTAGCCAATTATTGAATAAATTCCCATGAATAATAAAAACAACAACATAATTAATGAACGTCTTTGCGTGAGATATCTTTATAACGATTGGTCTCGATTTGCTACGCACATCTATTTGCACACACAAAAGAGGCAGTGGTAAAAAGGGTTTAAATAAAGCTAGTCATTTAACCCTTAAAGTGCTGAGCTATTTTACAATCAGTACATATAAAATGGATATACAATACTGATTTTTAGTGGCTTAACTACCACACGCATTTTGAAGGGTTAAGGAAGAAAGTGTCACAAAAAAATAAACCAAAATGATAAATAGTTGTAAATATCAAATCGATATAGCATGCAATGGTGTCGCTTTTTTTATTACGTAAAGCGTGCTTGTGAATACGAATTTCTGAAGATTGTTTTAAGCCGGGGAAGATTTTACTGTTATTAAACAGGTCGATTCAAGAGGAGTGTCTGTCCGCGTGGGTTTGTGTCTCTATGTATGTGTGAAGAAGACCTGTTATAAAAAAAAAACGTATTCAGAACTGAGATCCAGCCTTGGTTTGTGCGGCTATAAATCAATGACCTAAGAAGACTACGGGGGCGTTACACGTCGACAGATTCGCAATAGGCGCTCAAGGTGAACGAAACTATCAGGAATAAAAGGTGATGAATCCTTCTCCACCCCAACCCAGAGTGTCCGCGGCCTCCTGAATCTCAAGGATGTCCTTGAATTTCAAAAAAACTCAAAAAGTCCTGAAAATCTCCTGGAATTTTAAAATATCTCCTTGAATGTCCAGGAATTTCGCCGATCGGGAAAAAAAATCGGCGTAAAAAATAATAATTAGAGGATGGGCCTGCGCGGGCGGAAATAAATTCGAAATTACCGTTTCCGAGTCTGCGCAGAAGGTGTTTACCGCTCCTTCACTATATAAAGCATCGTTATCGGATCGTTTTTTCAGTGAACACGTTGATTTTCATCCAAATTGGATCTAAAGTTTACGTTACGCATCTTCAAAACTGTTTTCCTGTTTCATTTTGTGCCTTTATATTTTCATCGGATCATATTATTACTTAGATCTATGTGCATTGTGAATTTAATAATTTGATCTAGGCCTAGATCTAAATATATCTAGACTAGATTATTATTACTAGATCTAGATCTATATGATCTACTTTTCTTTTATTGTGATTTGTGCTTTGGTCGAATGAAGTCTTTAATGAAACTAGAGATTTAGAGTCTGTTACGTAGCTCTAGTCTTGAGACTTGATTGTTCTATCATCTGATCGGACTGTTCTAGAATACTAGATTCAAATCCAAATCTAGATCTATAATCTATAACCTAGATCTACATTTGTATTACAATGACTAAATACGGGACATCGTTTAATGCGCTTTGGCTTGAAAAAGATATTTACAGATCTTGGCTTCAAAAATCATCCGTCAGTGATACCAAAGCCTTTTGTCGTCATTGTAAAAAACAAATTGACATATTATGCATGGGTGAAGCAGCACTTAAATCTCATATGAAATCAGATAAACACAAGCGAGAGTCTGGTAAGTCAGATGGCTGCTTAATGATTGCACCCATATTTGCTAAAAAGGCTGCTACAGTTACAGCGACTGTCACTTGTCCTACAGAAAAAAAGTTGGTGGACATTGGCAGTTGTGGGCTTCATACAATGCACAATGCTTTTCGTGCAGGCCTTGCATCAACTGGTTGGGAACTGGGTCATTTTTTCTCATCGCTGTCTTGGCTTTTCAAAGATACCCCAGCAAGAAGGGAAGACTTCACATCACTAACTGGCAGCAGAGATTTTCCTCTTGAACACTGTCAGCATCGATGGGTTGAGGTGGCAGAGAGCTCTCAAAGTATGGCCCCACGTAAAAAAATTCATTCAGTCTTTAATTACTTCTAAAAAGGCAATCAACACCAAGTCTTTTGAGCACCTGAAAGGCTGTATGGATGATGTACTACTAATTGCCAAAATTGAAAGCTTCATATCCATTGCAAAGGTTATTCAACCTTTTTTAAAAAGATATCAAACAGATGCGCCACTGTTGCCCTTTATGGCCCAAGACCTCTTCAACATGCTTCGGTCATTGTTGCAAAGATTTGTGACACCAGCTGCTTTTAAAGAAAGCACTTCAGTTACAGCACTGCTTAGTGCAGATTTGTCAGATATAAAAAATCTTCTGCCTCCTGGAGAAGTTGACATAGGTTTTAAAGTCAAATCTGCTGTCAGGGAAATTAAGAGTAAAGCCAGTGCAAGGGATATTTTAAACTTCCAGATGGAGAGCAGAAAGTTTCTGGTAACAACAGCCATAAAATTAATGACAAAATCTCCACTGAAAAATCAGCTTGTCCAGTGTTTGAAATGGCTACAGCCTAAAAACATTGTAGAAGATTTTGATGGTTCTTTAAGAGACTTAGATGCCACTTTGAGCTACTTAGTTCAGCTTGGCCTTGTCAGCGCAGATGACTGTGATGATATCAAGTCGGAATTCACCCAGTGGCACAGTTCCATTGTCACGACAAATTCTATAGTATTCCAGTCCTTTAGTATCCAATGTGATAGACTGGATACTTTTTTTAACCAACATATTAACAGTGAATTCAGTAAATTATGGGCACTAATGATAGGAATTTTGATTCTGTCTCATGGCCAAGCCCAGGTCGAAAGAGGTTTCAGTACCAATAAAGAGACAATGTGCGTCAACATGATGGAGAGAACTCTTATAGCCAAGAGAATGATTTGTAACAGCATTGAAGCAATAGGAGGAATTAAAAATGTATCAATTACTTCAGGCATGCGAATGGCTGCTGCTTCAGCCAGATCAAAGTATAGAATTTATCTAGAAGAAAGGGCTGAGGAGGAAAAAAAGAAAGAACCTGAAAAAGAAAAGAAACGATCAATTTGAAGAACTTGAGGCTATGAAAGCTAAAAAAGTTAGGTTCGAAAGGGACATTACAAGCCTCACTGAGTCTGCGGACAAGCTTGCAGAAAACACTAACAGTCATACATTTTTAATAGAATCCAATGCTTTACGTCGCTCTGCAAAGCTTAAAAAAAAAGCATATTGAAAAACTTACTTTGGAAATCGAAACCAAAGTGAGGGAGATCAGTGGACTCTAAAAAACATTAAAAACCCTTGTATATATGTAAATATATTGTAAAGAATGGATGTTCAAGATGCGTTTTATGGTAGGCCTTACACTCATACTAGTTTATAATGTATTTTTTGCATGTTTTGAATATCTTGAGTAAGTTATTTTTATTTAGTAATCAAATCTAAATTATTCCAACCTATATATATATATATATATATATGGGCTATAAATATATTTAATTTTTTGGCGCGAATTTTATGTCCTGGAATTTTTTAATTTCTCCTTGAAAACTCCTTGAATGTCAATTAGACTTTGGTGCAGAAACCCTGCCAACCTCAGGTGTGCGATTTATATATATATAGTAATATATATATTACTCCCCTCTCCATTATCTACACAAGCCCTTTTCCCCCTCCCCCCACCACCTCCCTTCTCAAACAAGAACGACGCCAGGTCGGACTTTTTTTTCCGAAGTCACACAAGAAGGTATCTTAGAGAGACAGCCGGTCGCATATAATGAAATTACGTTACAGTAGGCAGCAGTAGATGGATCTGCGGTTTTCCAGAGGAAACGAACAAAAAAAAAAAAGAGGGAATGGGGGGGGGGTTGGGACTTTGGTGCAACGAGATAGGAGTGTGTGTGGAGGGGGTCCTTAATGTAAGTGTCTACACCGATGGGGAAAGATGGGGGGGGGGTGTCGGTTATAAAGGATACAACTGGAACAGGCACAGTTAGATTTGTTTTCTATGAACTGAAATATAGTACGTTTTCTTTTAAGGGAAAAGGAATCAGAGCTTCTAAATCTGACTTGGTGTGACACTTTAGTTTTGTTCTCGTTTTATTTGCGTGCTTAAACATCAGCAAATCATAAAGGCGTTGTGCTGTTAAGTCGGAAGATTAAGACTTGCATAGTGTTATACGTACCTTCACCAATGAAGATTCTCACGTCGTAGTCCAAATCTGCAGAGGCCGTGACTATCGCGACGATTATCCTGAGTGTATAGCACACAACCAGGCGGCTGTATTTCACATGACTAGGAAGACCCAGCAGGGACTTACAAATCAAAGCGAATGTTTATGAACTGTACTCTTTTTTTATGACTTACCACAGGACAAGCGGCGAAACCATTGAGAATTTGAACTTTGAACTGTAGTAAAAAGTAAAGTTTCCCTTTCAGACCTTGTCTATAGGGAAGATGGTATAAAGGTCATCTGTATCTGTGGCCTACGGTCAACGAGTGTGTCATGTGGCCAGCACAACTTTTCCCCAACTAATGTCAGGTACCCACTAGAGCTGGGTGGACTCAGTAGCGTCCATATATCCCGAAATTAAATATCCAACCCTTCACCAGAATTCGAACCCGGAACCCGAGGTTCGGAAGCCAAGCGCTTTACCCCTCAGCCACCAAGCCTTACTTGAACTGTAGTAGTAGAAGCTGAAATCTGGATAGAGATTGGGCAATATTGATTAGAGATTTCACAGTGTTGGTCAAAGCTCCAGAGTCTTTTTTCTTTTTCGTTTATATTTTTAATGTTGGAGAGTTCAGATCACTAAGCCTATATCTGAGATAAACCGCGAAGTGTTTTCACACCAGGCAGTTCTATGAATAGTTTTTCTCATATAGGAGGGTTTCGAGGAGAGTCTTGTTCGGGCCTCTTGATGGAGTAGGCAGCTATGAAGGACATGGTCAGCATTGTCCGGTGATGCTCCACAAGGGTAAGTTTCGTTAGTCTCGACTTTTAGCTTCCGGAACATGTGTGGTCCACTACATAAGAATGAGTAACGACAGTAATTCTTATGATGATGTTCACGTGGGCATTTAAATCACCAGGCTCATAACCGCTACTTTTTTTTTCCAAACAAATTTCAGTATGGTTGAGTCATGAATGTATTACGATCTAACATCCACATCCAAATTATCATAACCACTATAATATCATCACCTCCACCATCATTATCATACTCTTTATTATCATCACAATTGTTATTGCCATTTACATCATTACTATCCTCAACTTCATTGTCATTATTATCTCAATTATTATCACACCATCATCTTTATTATCTTTTTTTTTCATTGTCATTATCATCATCATTAAATAACGTGAGCTCAATAAAATTAAAATGGTAGAAGTATTATTGAACAATCAAAATATTTAAAAAATCCTTTAAAAAAAAAAAAAAAAATTCTCTAAAGGGGAAGAACCCCGTCCTTAAAACCATATCTAGTAATACGTTATTTTCTTTGTATTCAATATCAAACAAAATAATTGATAACCAATAATCGATTGACTAATTGAGTATTTTTGTTTATCGATTCATGTTTTGCTAGGTACAATAAATAATTGTTTTAAGTGTCAACTTGATCGGAGAATAGCGTTAACAATTATTTAATGGGACTAAACCTAACAAATTTAGCCATGTATGTAAACACTGAAGTGCTAGTTTCCCTAGTTGGTATTAAACAAAATAATGAATTACCAGAAAACAATTGTCAATTTTTTTACTTTTTTATTGATTCATGTCTTGTCTATGTCAATGAATAAATTGTGCGAAGTTTCAGCTTGATCCGAGAATGGGTGTGGGAGAAATAACGTGAACACACTTTTTACCAGACATACAGACAGACGGACAGACATACAGAGTGAGTTGATATAAGCTTTGTAAAAAAATGTATTTGGTTTTAGTCGAGTTAATGCTCGTTGCCTTGTACGCTGCCCATCCCGTAATGCCATGTTAGAGTGCATCTGTACTGGAGCAAGCACTGTGGGTATAAAGCTAAATGGTAACTACTGAAAAGATATCGCATACGATGTCTCGATTTGTCTACTTAACATTTCATTAGTGACAGCGACGCTATCCGCATGCCAGCCCAACATCGGTCTATTTATGCCTAGCTACTAGAGCAGCTTCACGGTAACGCTGTTAGTATACACATGATGGTAAAGAGACAAACTAATTAGCACAAATAGTATGTGTACTGGCCATGTTCTTTTAGTACGTAAATGTCTGTTCCAGCTGTTTTAGCATTTGTAACAAACATCTGGATTTTCTAGATCTTCTGGCCTGGTCGAACTGGCCCGACACGAAGTGCAGACCTCTTCTCTTGCTAACATGGACAGTGGTTTGTCATCAGGGGCTGGGAGGGCTGGGAGTAAAATGGACCTACTTATCGGACTAAAATCGGAGGAGTTCAGATAAATAAATATATATATATATATATATATATATATATATATATATATATATATATATATATAACTGTGGGGAGATCACTACATCCTCTTTTTATGAAATCAGTGGAGATGATATGCAGAATGATAGAAGAGGGGTTAGGGCGAAAAGATATTGTTAGACCATATACAGGTGTACATGAATTCTCAAGCGTCCACTAGTACCAAACCTCCTCTATCTTTCCTCTTTCTGTTTCCTCTGTTTCCTTCTCTTTCATCCCGTCTCCTCTTACTCTCTCTCCCTTTTCATCGCTCTCACATCTACTCTTCTCTATCAATCTCTCCCCTCTCTCTTTCCCCCTCCACATCATCTTTCCCTCCCTCCCTCTCCCCTTTTCCATTTATCTCTATTTCCCTCTTCCTCTATACGTCCCCATTGTTTTATCCCATCTCTCTTTCTTTGTCTATTTATCTCTCTCGAATTCCCTCTCTTTATCTCCCACAGTGACAAGTCTAAACTCACAAATATATGTTTGATATATATTTATAGACATGAAACATTCGCTGAGCAATGAAGTAGCCATTCATTACACCCACACTTACAATGACATGCTAATTCCAGTGGAAACGTTTTTGAAAGGTCAAATAGTGCAAATAAAATGTTTCAAAGTTCTTTTGTATGAATAAATCAAGAAAACGCATGAAAAAAAAAAATTTGAACTGTAAATCGATTAAAAAATAAAGAAAGTGGATCCGAAAAATTCAATGCTCTTAAAGAAGAGTGTCTGGCAGTTAAAATAAATTAAAATTAAACTGAAGATTTTCATCCTAAAGGTTATACACGATATTCTTCACCTCGCTGATACTTTCATTTTGAATGATTCTACAGAGCCCCCCCACCCCCCCCCCCAAAAAAAAAGAAAATGGACATAAACGTCATTACACCTTTTTTTAAAAAAAAAAAAAAATACGTCGGTATTCGATAACCCAAAAAACATGCAACTTATAGATTTGTTCTAAACACCGGATACCCCAAAAAAAAAATGCAACTTATAGATTTGTTCTGTTCACCGGATACATCAAAAACCATGCCATTTAAAGATTTGTTCTGTACACCGCATCCACAAAAAAAACATGCTATTTATAGATTTGTTCTGTACACCGGATACACCAAAAACCATGCTATTTCTGGATTTGCCTCCATTCCACAAAAGATTATAATGTCAAAATGACACTGAGTAAAAGAAAACTCCATGAAGTGGAAAATGAAGCTGAAACAATGTACACACACAGACCTAGTCTTGTTCTCCTACTTACATTCATCTAGAAATTCAAACGAACCTGAACTATTGGCTTGGAATATCTATCTATTGTAATCAATGTTCGTTTATTTTATGAGGAACTTTTTCAGACATGCAATGTTAGAAGGACCAGATGGTCAGGGAAATAACTGTAAATGTTAGTACTTACCGTGCCATTTCTTTCTAGATCCACGATTTTTAGTATTTTTTTCCACATAAATCCCATCCCTGAATGGTTCGTGGTGTGTCCTTGCCGTCTGAGAAGTACCATTGACCATGGTACGTGCCGTTGCCATCGCGACCATCGCGTCACCGTTGCGGTGAACTTTAGTGCGATGCTTTCTGGAGGGCGCCTGAGCAAAGTGCTTGGGGGAGGGCGTAGAAACGGAGCTGCTGTTTCCAGGAATGTCGTCGAGAAGAGCAGCTGGCGACTTCGTGGCGTGTCGAGCAACGGCTTGAGAATCCGTCCTGTCCTTGGACTTGGCTGAGGAGTGTACTGTCATCAGAATTGCAAGCAACAACGCCACGAGTACAGTATCCTGACTCGTCCACCGTACCAGCATGACTGTCAAGGTCAGACAGGTCAGCGGGTGGGTTGGACTACCGCAGTAGTCGTCGTCTCGCTGAGAGGCAGCGCGACGCCCGCAGAGACACTAGCTGGGTACAAACGATAAAATCCGCAAGCGATGTCAATGTGGAAATAAAGCAATGAACAAAATGTAGAACTAAAAACACAGCACATTCTTTATCTATCTAAAAATAACACAAGAAAAAACACAGACACACTGAAACTGCAAGAATAACGATGATTAGAATGTATAATCCACACACTAATTTTATATCCAAAATTTCTGAATGAACAAATTTTTTTTTCACATCTCTTTGGATCTATGGTCAATAAATGAAGGAACTCTTCATCACAGTGTCACATGATGAGCCCTCCTTAAGTGACGTCAGTATTTCCACTGTACTAGCGAGCTGAAACCAAGACAGAAAAGACATGAGAACAAAGGATAGATCTAGGTCTTAGTGTTGAATGCATGAAAATGCGACACGTAAACACAATGTTAATGTTGGAACAACAATGGGAACAACAGTAAATGTACAAACTTGCATGCATAACAAAAAAACCAGAGCTTCAAAGAAGTCGTTTACGCCAGACGCAATAATACAGAAGGTAGAGGTTAGGTCTAGTAGCTGAAGGGTTTTTGTGAAGGCTCTTAGGCTTTTACGGGGAGATGAACATTTTCTTCTCTTGCTACTGTGGGAAAAGAATCATAAGGTGATGTCCTGTACAATATAGAGGCGTGGGTAGCGCTGTGCGTTCCGCACGGGATTTCAAGTGGCGATGTATATGTCCTGAAAAAACAAACAATTTATTTTCCAAATAAAAAAAAAATAAGGAAGAAGATATTTTAGGAATTTCCTTTAGAGATACTTTGTCAAAACCTTCATCAAGACTCGAACCCACGACCACTTTTTTGGCTGGGTAGCCAGGTTCACACGTTCACAAAGCTACTTGAGGCAGGAGGATAAATGTACTTTTAACTTTTACATTAAAAAAAAGTAATTATCTTTATTTCTTAGAAATAGGCCAATTTTTAAAAATAAAAAAATCTTGTTAAAATATTGACACTGCTCTACAAATGTCCAAGACACTATCTCGAGTATCTCTACAAGGAATACACGCACTCACACACAGACAATGGAAAACAGATCAATGTCTTTGATTATTGGAATTCGCTATGTCACAGCTCCGATGACATTTTATGACAAGGAATGTTTTTCTCTATCGATCTCTTTTTAAAAGACATTTCATCGGCGAAACATTCAGTTAAACTCTTTATTTTTGTACAGCCGGAGATAACGTAGATATTTCATATATAGGAGAACACGCACACACACACACAAACATATATACTTACACACACACACACACTAGCACATACACACAGACGCTTTCACGTATACACACACATCCTCTCTCACACAACAACCTCAGTAGCACATCCACACAGCCATACACACGTTCATCACACATTGAAAGCCAAACTAACACACACTCACACACACGCCGACACACACACACACACATCTCTATATCTCCTAATGACAAAAGTGTGGAGAGAGTACACCTACCGGAGGACCACGTGTTCCAACTTACGACGTCACACTTCTGATGAGTACTCAAGTCAGTCGTGCTGACCAAGACGAAGAACAAAGACCTGACTTTTTGGACGTCCATTTGGACAGAGACAGTCTGAAGAGGCGAAAACAATTCAAACATGTGAAAAAAAACAACAACATAGCTTATGTTTAGTGTAATTATATGGATTAGAATGGATCAGTCATGTCATTATGCGTACGCTTGACCTGGACCTAATAAATCTGTGCGATTAGAAATATTTTTGCCCACTGTTTTTATATAGCTTTAGTTTTTCTCAAAGTGCTCATTCTTAACCTTCGGAATCGAAGACATTGCCATTTCAAATGATCCTATCATTTGTCTGGACCAGTTTTGTATCTCGGTGCATATTCACATGATCGTTTTTAAAAAGATCAAGATTCCTCAACTTATACCCCCACATCTGTCAAGTACGATTTCTTTCCGTTGTTCAAGAAATCACTTGTTCAACCTTGTTGCCAGCCCCAACTGCGACCTCATTTATCTTCGGACTCGAACACAAACCTTATTATTATTATTATGTAAACAAAGCTTCTATAAAGGAAAGAATCGCACAATAATTTCTAATTGCAAGATCTATCCCCCATTTTCAATATAAAACAAAACACAATTAATTAATGACCACTTATTAATGAACTAATTGATTAGTTTTGATTCATGCGTTGTTATCAATGATAAATTATTGTGCAAAGTTTCAACTTGATCCAAGAATGGAAAGTTGAGAAATATCGTGGGCAAGCTTTGTATCCAGCAGACTGATACTGTATCACTTTGGCAACGAGAATAATGATTTACAAATACAAATTTAAAACAAAATAATTTAATTTAAAAAAAAAGGTAATTGCATTGTGCATCACTAGCTAGGAGCTTAACTATAGAATAGGTCTTCATACCTCGATAGAATATTATAGACTACAATAAAAGAAAATACATTAAATAAAACATGATTGTAAACTCTATGGGGAGCGGGGAACAAAACAATCGAATAGGTCACGACACCTCACCGAACACCAAATACACAGATAGGAGGGGGAAAAACAAGTTAAGTGCTAGATTACTAAAGCAATATTGGCGATTGAGACAAAGCCCTCTTGAGCAATTCACTCCAGTCGTTGTAGCTGCATATCTCAACTTATTTGAATCCCTTTAAGTAGGGATTAGAGAAGCTCTGTTCACGGATTCTACCTTGAGATAAAAAAACAATCATGAAATCATTGACAACGCGGGCGCATGAACATACACTCAAACACGGTATTGTTTTGTGTTTTAAATATTATTATTATTTTTTATTTATTTAATGAATATTCATTAAGGGAACGGAAAGAGCCGTCCTAGCCCAATTTAACAGGCTGTCCTTGCCCAGTTCAGAGTGGGTCAATGCCCCGTTGGCGTATACATCGGGTGATTCAGGAAGAACTACAACACACGATGACGCCATTGCAGAGAGGGCGATAAAACAATATAACAAAGTCTCGCAATGTCTCATCTTGCACGATAGGGAAACTAGAAGTCTAGGGCTGGTCTTAGGCCACTGCAATCTAATTATATGGCCGCAAAGGGCTCCCGCTTGTGACGATCACACTTGCCGGGGATTTTTATTATCAAACTTGACAATTCAATGAAATGAAGAAAGAAACATATCTCTGTATTTTCTTAAACTTCTTTAATAATACTTCAACTTTCACATCAAATTAACTTCTCAATTCAATAACAACTTGACTTGATACTTCATAAATAAAACTTAAATGATACACGAAACTTCACTTAGTATAACTTCAACTAATAAAACTTTAACTAATGGACCCGCTAATATCACAAAACTTATTACTAATCGAGGACTGAGCGAGGACAATCGCTCTACAAGAACTACTACTATGCGAGGACCATCTCTCTACAAGAACTACTACTATGCGAGGACCATCTCTCTACAAGAACTACTACTATGCGAGGACCATCGCTCTACAAGAACTACAACTTTGCGAGGACCAACGCTCTACAAGAACTACTACTATGCGAGGACCAACGCTCTACAAGAACTACTACTATGCGAGGACCAACGCTCTACAAGAACTACTACTATGCGAGGACCATCGCTCTACAAGAACTACTACTATGCGAGGACCAACGCTCTACAAGAACTACTACTATGCGAGGACCAACGCTCTACAAGAACTACTACTATGCGAGGACCAACGCTCTACAAGAACTACTACTATGCGAGGACCATCACTCTACAAGAACTACTACTATGCGAGGACCATCACTCTACAAGAACTACTACTATGCGAGGACCATCGCTCTACAAGAACTACTACTATGCGAGGACCATCTCTCTACAAGAACTACTACTATGCGAGGACCATCTCTCTACAAGAACTACTACTATGCGAGGACCCCGTCTAACTGACTTTCCCCTTATTTATACTTTCTTTGATCGTACGTTCCAGAATCATGGAAACTTCTCAGATAATTATTTTAGTAACTTTGACCTTCTAGAAGCTGACGTGTGCTATTTTTTCCCTTAACCCCTTTCTTTGATTGGATACCTAAAATTAACTTGTTTACGCTGGACACTTGCACTGGTTTGAACTCGAGCTTCTAGAAACTGGTCGAAATAGGTCACAGACTCGACTCGTGACACCGCTAATTCTAGGTGTATATTATTAAATTAAACTTATATTGCTGGGTTCCTGCGCCTCCTGATTTTCCATGGGCTCATGGAAATCTCCTGAAATCATAAAACCTCCTGAGAAATATGCAAAATTGTCAAATTAGGGAGTCATTAAATTACTTGAGGTCATCCTTTCACGATGATTGAACAATTTGGCATTATTGCTATTATTACTTTTGAGCGTGATCTAAGTAGGAAACAACATTTTGATGATATATTGTATGACTTCGCTACAAGCAAGGCTCGTAAAGTTAACTTGATCGTGACATTGTACTTAGTAAAGTTTGAATAAAGACTAATTATTTATTTTCTAATACAAAATTTTAATTTTCACTTATTATCCTTATCCCTATCCAGACCCCTTTCGCATGGGGCCCAGCAATTGTTAGGGCTGGCACTTCTAACCACGTAATACCAGCGTCAAAATATGAATAACGCAAGTCTTGCGCTCAACATGTTTGTAAGTTGCGACTTTTCCAGCTCAAAGTAATTTGCCCGGCTTTGGGGAGTTGAGGATCTGTGCAAAATGGCAAGGGAAGCTTTCTCTTGCAGCCATTGATGAGTCACGCTGGATCTGATCTCGTAGCAAAACTGGAGACAACATTTGTATGCTTATAATTATTAAGAAATTAAAAATCCGAAACATTTGTCTGGCGTTCATGTTTGTGGCGATAAAAGTGTGGAAGAGATGTTCAGGATTTGGTCCAAGTTCCTGTATCTGGAGCAACGTTTCATTCCGCCTTTACAGCAGACGTTCCAGTATTGATGCTACTTAGTCAATGTACAAGTGACAGAGAGAAGGAAACAAAAGAAAGAAAGAAAGCATCAAGCTGTGTTGAGGTGTCAGGGGACTGTCAAGACGCCTGTCACAGTGTCAAAACATCAAGGACAGCTGCACGCACGCACGCACACCTAATCCATTGACACCGAGTGACAATTCCAAATATTATGTTTGACCTATTTCTAGTCAGTAATCGCGCGACATCGTCAAAACATCTCCCCTGCCCCCCCCCCTTTTTTTTTTCATGGTCTCTCTTTTTTTCAGTGGCTTGGAGTATTCTCCCTTGCTAGACCCAACCGCCACGGCACAGGAAACTGTCTTTCCTAGATGTAGTGGTATACTGAAGCGATAGTAAGATACAACATACATATCTCTTCATACTACTGTAGTTGTGTATATCATGCACCTTTAAGATACAACATACATATCTCTTCATACTACTGCAGTTGTGTATATCATGCACCTTTAAGATACAACATACATATCTCTTCATACTACTGCAGTTGTTTATATCATGCACCTTTAAGATACAACATACATATCTCTTCATACTACTGCAGTTGTGTATATCATGCACCTTTAAGATACAACATACATATCTCTTCATACTACTGTAGTTGTGTATATCATGCACCTTTAAGATACAACATACATATCTCTTCATACTACTGCAGTTGTGTATATCATGCACCTTTGAGATACAACATACATATCTCTTCATACTACTGCAGTTGTGTATATCATGCACCTTTAAGATACGACATACATATCTCTTCATACTTCTGTTATTGTATATATGAGACCTTTAAGATACGACATATATATTTCTTCATACTATTGTAGTTGAATATATCATGCACCTTTCTATTCTGCAAGACGAGAAAACAAACACCAAATAAAGGTCTTCACTCATTTAGAATAAATCAAAGCTGAAGAAACAAACACTCGCTGCCTCAATAAAATTATTCCAAAGTTTGTATCTTATTATTTATATCATTGTCATATCTTCTTTCCAACTTTTGTGTTTGTTTGTGAATATCTCTTATCCCATTGTCATACTCTCTTTCTAATTATTATTTTGTTCGTGCAGATTCTCTTATCTTATTCTAATACCCTCTTTCCAGCTTTTTAAAAAAGTTCCACCTGTTCTCTTATCTTATTATTGACATAACTTCAGGACTTCTTCCAACGCTTTTGAATGAGAGAGCATTCACCAACCCCCTTGTCGTTAGTAAAGTCAAGTTCCCCTTTCAGACCTTGTGGTCTATAGGGCAGATGATGTAAAGGTCATCTGTTTCTGTGGTCCGCGGTTAAGAGAGTGTCATTTGGCCAGCACAACGACCAACCACCTTAACTTTTCCCCAACTAATGTCAGGTATCCATTAGAGCTGAGTGGTCTCAGAGGCGCCCATATAATTCCAAAAATAAAATCCCAGTCCTCACCAGGATTTGATTGAACCCGGGACCCCCCGGTTCTGAATTCAAGCGCTTTACCACTCAGCCACCGCGCCTCTTCTTTGTCGTTAGGTCAAACCTAAACTAGATGAAATTTAATCACATCCGTTAGGGTTGGCTCACAAACATCAGTTATAGAAAACTTATGAATATTGACAATTACTAACAATGACTAACAATAACAAAGTCAGCCGGTCAAACATTACCATCACGTCCGCAACACTTTCTCTCAGTATGAGACTATGTGAGTAAAGATTGACACTCTGCCCGCTGTAGTATTCAAACTAGACTATGTGAGTAAAGATTGACACTCTGCCCGCTGTACTATTCAAACTAGACTATGTGAGTAAACATTGACACTCTGCCCGCTGTACTATTCAAACTAGACTATGTGAGTAAACATTGACACTCTGCCCGCTGTACTATTCAAACTAGACTATGTGAGTAAACATTGACACTCTGCCCGCTGCACTATTCACCTACATTATAGTCGATTCCCCCTTAACTGTAAGTGACGATTTTTATATTGTCTTAGAATTCGATGTTGTTAATATTGCATTATGTATTACCAGTTTATTGCTACACTTTGTGTAACAGGTAGCTGAGTAGCCACACGAAATACTGCACTCCTCATTAACCCTCGGACTCCAAGACGTCTTATTAATGGTATGAAAAACCAGTTTATTGCAACATAAGGTTTAAACAGTATGACTACATTATCATTTAATTATATATCAATTTATTGCTAAATTTTGTATACACAGTTTATTTCTTCCTATGTATAACAGGACTATATGAAAAATACTATTTAAAAAAACAACAACAAAGCTTATTAAGTGTAATTGTATCAGATAGTTAGGATCGGTCATGTAATTTGTAATAGATATAGGTTAATAATATTAAATCTGTGCAATTAGATATTATTTTTACCAATTTGTTTTTAGCGAAATTTCATGCTTTTAACTTTCTCACTACGCTAAGATCCTTGAATGTCTAGACCAGTTGGGAAAGGGATGGGGATGGTATCTGTGTAGATGTTACCGTGATCACTTTTTAAATTCATTTATGAAAAAATAATTAAAAAGTTGTAAGATATAAATTTGAACTCGAGGGTTCAAGCCTCCTAAGTTAACACACAAACCACTGTGCCAGCGAATCGCGTATGAAAATTGAAGCTTCATAGTTATCTATTGTTAGCTTCAAACTTCAAAGCAATACACAATATTTAAGGGGCTAATTCAACTTATTTGATCACAAAAGTAAAGCACAATTTCTTTCCCTTGTTCTATTCCAAGTAAAATAATTCATTACCAATAATTAATTCACAAATTGGATACTTTTTTTTATTGATTCTTGTGTTGTCGGGTAAACTAAATAAGTGTGCGAAACTTCAGCTTGATCTGAACTCGGGTGTAGGAGAAATTACGTGTACCAGTTTTACACCAGACATATAAGGCTTGTCTTCGAGTCCGAAGATTAGTGAGGAATACAGTATTTCCCGTGGCTTTTCAGCCCCAGCTGTGACCTACATATTTTGCCACATCCAGGGCAAGCATAACCATTTGTTAGCGAGTTGATATTAGCTTTGTTAAAAAAATGTTATTACCACAATATGAACGTATATTTTGTGTGCTATTGGTTTGTGCTGAAAATGTAATGTTCTGTGTAGTGCACAACTGTAACATAAATGTCTTCAAAGATAATGAAGACTATTCTTCTTACTATCATGAACACACAAGAATTTGTTGTAACTTCTATCTTTTATGTATCGTATTTTTTATATAGCTGGAAGAAACAATCCTTGGAAGAAACAATTTGTTTATCTTTGAAGAAAGTAAACATATTTTATCATTATGCCTTAGCCATTTAGTTGAAAACAAAGAGTCTCTTAATACGAGGGCGTTGGGCCATTGAATGAGTAAAAAAAATGGTTTTTATAACGTTTGTAAACATTATTAATATCTTGTTACGATACGTCTAGAGTATCATATAACTTACAAGAAATTAAAAGAACATTTTTTTCATAATTTGACCTACTTTCATGGTTGGGTTTACTGATCCATTACATTACGAAAGTTCAGACACGCAAGTAGACAGGTCTGTGTTAAGTTGAAGTCACCACGTGGATATCCAGCATAGATGCTTTACGTTGTCTGGACTCTCCTTAACGAGAGTGGTCTTTTCCCGGTTTGATCATGGCAACCCTCGAGGATAAGTCCATAAAAATAAACTAAAGCGCGAAAAGGAAAAGAAAAATTAAAATCCAGTGGGCTTCTGCGGTTCCAAGTAGATTAACATATCGAGGAAGACAGAAAAGGAAAGTTAACCCGTGTACGGTCCAAGCGTCATTCCTCACGGTCAGTTAAACACGCTGTAGATGAGCTTCTCACGTTTAATGGCTGTACATTGTAGGAATACGAAGGAGTTCTTCGAGGGAGAAATCTTTCTGAAGGGTATACGGATCGACAATGCTTTGGACTCTGTTTTAGAGTGTGTGTCTGCCAGTTCCTCTACCATCAAAGCAACTACCACTTTTACATGCGTTGTAAGTGGACGGGAGTGTCTCTACATAATGGGTCTATAGAGTCACATGAAACAAGAGATGAACCGTAAACAGTGTTTATAAAAGAAGATGTAATGCTTTTATTCAAACGTGTTTGACGTGTGAAGTCATAATGGATTGGCAGTCTGGAGATACATATCAACTCTACACCACTGAATCTACCTCTCAAGTATGTTGAGTGAAATCTCATGGCAGCACAACAGGAAGAGATCGAGAAATGCTACAGATACCTCTCCCGCCGGAAGAGGTCGAGTGATGCTACGGATACCATTCCCTCAGGAAGAGGTCGAGTGATGCTACAGATACCTCTCCAGCCGGAAGAGGTCGAGTGATGCTTCAGATACCTCTCCCTCAGGAAGAGGTCGAGTGATGCTACAGATACCTCTACCGCCGGAAGAGGTCGAGTGGTGCTACAGATACCTCTCCCTCAGGAAGAGTTCGAGTGATGCTACAGATGCTACGGATAGCGCGGGCCCAGTCTGGGCGAGGATAAGCGTAATGTCGAAATTAGGATTTTGTACTAGAAATAGGAAATGCAGTCGTCTTTGTAATACATTTTTATTAAAGGAAGGCTGACATTGTCGTTTTTTTAATCGAGCGTGAGATTGGCACACCAAAATGACAATTTTATTAATTTTTCAGGAGATTTCTAAGAATTTTCAGAAGATTTTAATAATTTCAGGAGATTTCCAGTAGGTCCCGGAAAATCAGGAGGCCGCTGAAACCCTGTTATTATAGGATAATGGTTTAATTTTTAAAATTGACACCTAGAATTAGCACTGTGCCCATGAAAGAGCGGGGCCCACTGCGGCCGCATAGGTTACAGTGGCATACGGCTTCCCTGCTCCCAACGACACATATTCTCGGGCAAGCCACTGGCTTTATTGGATTCCTTTCAGGATTTCAACCATTAAGGATGTTGTCAGTTTTGTGGGAATGAATGCCGCTCTGGCTGCGATTTGACTTTTTAGACTTCAATCCATGATGTCAATATAAATGAAAATACGTATATAGTTATTGTATTTTCCAGGGTCTTCATTGATATCATTTTATGTCTACGATTTGATTACGCCCCTGTGCTATTTTCAGGGGCCAGGAGAAGACCGATTCGTCACCCTTTCTCGGTAAAGTTTCGTGTCCATGAATACAAACTGAAAAATCGTCAGCCTAATAAAACGCTAGAGTTCATGACTTTGGTGCTAACCAACAAACACACACACACAAAATATGTGCACAACACGCACACACACGCACGCACACACAGAGCAGGTACTAAAACAGAAAGAGATAGTTCGACTATTCTTCAATAATTGAATAGTAAGTTGAATGACCAGCTAGCCCCAATCTACAAACTTAGTTAAACTGTTAACCACTGGTCAACCACCAAGCCCTGAATACTGCCCTCGCTACATCCTGCAAACACAGTGGACCTCTTCTGCATAGTGATCCATTAGGTCCTAATAAATATTATATAATAAATTTGCCTTGGAAAAGATGAGTAGTAATGCATGCGAAACGATACTAAATAAGGTACACTAAAGGCGAAACTATTTGAGAACCGCTACGCACTAGGGCTTTGTGGAGCTGCAAGCTTCATTTTCACGACCTGTTTTCTGCACAGGTACGAGTTCGTTTGTCAATGGCGACTTGATTTCATTGAGATCCCGTGTAGGCAAGTTCCCGACCAACTGGTTCATTTCAGTGGGACATAGTCCAACACACACTAGAATCCAATTTACATTTTATACGTTCCTACTGTCTGATTGGTAGATTGTCGCTTTTTTTTTTTTTTAACGTCGATAAAGTAATGGCAGGTTAGATAACTCTTCACACCGTACGAGGCCAAATGTTGACGCTGCAGACTAGAGTCTGGGAGTGGGGGGGGGGGGGAATTAATATGAAACGTGGATGTCGAAGTTTCGAGGGACCTAGAGTGAAAATATTTTTTACCAAGCTTATATCAGCATGCTCTGTCTCTATGGTAAAAAAAATGAACACGTTATTTCTCCCACATCTATTCTTGAATCAAGTTGAAACTTTGGCACAGTTATTGAATGTGCCTAACATAACACGAATCAAAAACAATAACAACAACAAAGTATCCAATTAGTAATTAAGTACTGTAATTTTTTTTTATACCAAGAAGGGAAAATAATACTTCAGCATTAAAAGATATGGCTAAATATGTGGATTTTTGTCTCCTTAAATAATTGTACACGTTATTTCCACACACCCATTCACAGACCAAGTTTAAACTTGCCACAATAATTTATAGTAGGTAACAAAACATAATCAATTTAAAAAATAACTTATTAGTCAGATAATTATTGGTAATTAATTTTGTAGTTTGGTATCAAACAAGTGAAATAAATTCTACATTATTGATAGAAGTAAATGTAGAGTTCTGCTCCTTGTATAAGTTTTTAAAAAAACATTCTGCTTGTTTTGTTATGGAGATTCCCAACGACAAAGAAAGTTGCATGTTACAAAGTCAATTTTTGTTTTGCATAGTTATTCCATTTTATAAATTTTTTCTTTTGTTTTTCAGCTGAAGTTAGAATAGAACAGAGGCGTCAATAAGGTCAGTATCCCCCGGAACGTCCGCAACCCTCGTTCTAGTGATGCCATCATTACTTTTAGTTAATTTATACATTGTATACAAGTTAATTTGGTTTACTTAAAGCTTTAACAATAGTAGACTGAAATGTCTATAAATATCCGTCGTTCAAACATTTACTCAAGTGCTTACATAAGTAACTTAGATCGATGGCTATTGTGTCATCAGCCTCGACTATCGGTTTATTTTGAAATTTGAAAAAGACTGAGCAATTTTTTTTCTCAAGACTTTAAAGATTCTGTAGAAGGTCGTGCTTTTCAGAGAGCAGTCGAGAATCCCAAGATCTCGTGGGCAAAAGAAAAACAATTTGAATTAAACGTAAGATCACAACGACAGATCAAACGTCGCAACAATTATATATTTCAAAAGTGATTTCAGTTTAATAAGAAAACACAGTCACATCAATCAACATTTGTCATTAATCAATACGCACAAATAATATCATTAAAAATAAATAACATACTAAATTGTCTTTGTAACAGATGCGGCTTTTGGAGGTCGTGGCAAGGGAGGGGGGGACAACCCCTAGTAGGTCCGGCAAATTAATTAGCCTTGAATCATACTAGAGACTTAGAGTTAGGCTAGTAGACATAGAACCATTGAGTTCTGCTGTGTTTAAGAACTGATCCATGTCTCGCATTTTTTCTCCTAAAAATATTTCGTTGATTCCTGTACGAGACTCCCACCAATCGTCTCTAGGCGGCTGTCAAGTTTGCCTACGCCTAAGGCTGGCTCTGCCTCATCTCCAGGACTTAGGTGGCTCTGCTCTTCATCCTCGAGATTGTCCCCAGATTTTTGTAAACTTAAATATATTCTAAGTTAAATGGAATGATGATAAACGCTTTCTCAATGACTTCCTCGTGATCCAATGTTTTCTGTACTGTGATCGCCTCTAGTTCTGGTCAGTGTTTGATAATCCTTTGAGTGACTGCAGCTTTTCTTTCTGTCATGCATGTCAAACATGTCATCAAAGTTTAGGGTTAGGCCCCTGGAGGATGGTTGGAACCTGTCCCCCGCGCGGATGGTCGGACTCAAGAGCCGCGTGTTTCTAACTTCGTCTAGCTGTTTAATAAAATATGAATAGAAATAAATTTCGTATAATATTATAAAAATTGTGTCGAAAACAAAATTGAACGTCACAGCATCCTAAACAAATGAGCGAATAAGAAACCTATGAATACAGCTACACTATCAAACAGACACAAGAAATCCTTTTTTTCCACGGAAAATCGAACGAACGGGGTAAAAGGCCACTTGCTGATGTAAACTCCACATTTTGTAAAGTAACGCGTGCGTTTGATTTGCATCATTGAGATACAGATTATTATTGTACAAATGGTTTGGAATTGTAAACAGGGCTGGCCTTAGATAATTGTAGGCGCTAGGCGAAGTGAATTTGGTGGCCCCAAATGAAATAAATAAAAAAAATGTAAAAAAAACAGTGAAAAAATAACGCAATTTTTTTAAAACATATTGTACTCCTAATATAACATTGGGGACAAGTTTCGCTATTTCTTCTATAAAAAAATGTTATGACTATTGTGAACAATCGGAGGTATAGTCGGCTGCCTAGTTTGCAAATACCTAAGGCCGGCCCTGTTGTGAACTAATAGAATACCAGCAACCCAAACACAAATCGGAGACAATAGTTAGCCGAGAAACTTAATGGCAATACGAGGCACACTAAGAGAACAAGTTGGCACACGATTTGTACAGAGGGGAATGGGTGTGTTGTGGTGGAAAAAAACACGCAAAATATATCAAAAGTACTTTAAAATAAAACAAAGCTTATCTATGGGTAAGAGCAATCTATTTACAGCCATATATCTCAATACATCTCAATACTATAAGATTTATTTTCCCCATTTCGATAACAAAAGTAAGTAATTATTAAGTAATTACCACTCTTTGAACAACTAATTGATTAATGTATTGATTACTTCATGTTTTGTTAAGAGCAATGAATAATTGTGCAAAGTTTCATTTTGATCCGAGAAACGGTAAGTGAAAGAAATTACGTGTTTCAACCTTGTACCGGACAGACAGACAGTGAGTTAATATAAGCTTTGTAATAAAAAGATGCAGGTAGGGAGGTGTGTGTGTATATATGTGTATGTGTGTGTGGTAATGATGCTTGTGTGGTGATGGTTGTTATTTATGTTTTATGGTTCTCAAACTTCTTAACAATACTTTACAATGTGAACTATTTCCTTCACTCTCAGTGCCATTAACTTTTCTTCACTCCAAGAGACATTTTCTTCACTCCAAGAGACATTTTCTTCACTCCAAGAGACATTTTCTTCACTCCAAGAGACATTTACTTCACTCCAAGAGACATTTTCTTCACTCCAAGAGACATTTCCTTCACTCCAAGAGACATTTCCTTCACTCCAAGAGACATTTCCTTCACTCCAAGAGACATTTTCTTCACTCCAAGAGACATTTTCTTCACTCCAAGAGCCATTTCCTTCACTCCAAGAGACATTTCCTTCACTCCAAGAGACATTTCCTTCACTATAAGAGCCACTACCCTACGAGATTTTAACTTAACCCTTAGTGCCACTAAATTCATTACGACCTTGTTTTTTGTCAGTAAAAAAAACTGTTCGATGATTAAAACCTAAAAGCTCAATATAATATATAAAAAACAAGCACAAACAGAAGAAAGTTAAATGACAAATATTTCATTAAAATTCCTTAGCGCTGCGTCATACTGTAACACATTCCATCAGACGTAAACGTTGATTTTAATTACATGGATTAATGGTTGTCGTAGCAGAGCTTCTCAGCCTGTGAATTGTGACCCCCCCCCCCCCCCCCCAGTAAGTACTCAGAGGACACTCGTTAAAGTCGCTGACTCATACAATTATAAGTTGCTTTACTTTTTCTAGCTAACCCTATCCCTAACCCCTAACCCCTCAATAGCAACAACATAAACAACAAACAACTTTCTCATGAGGCGTTCTCATGATCAAGTTGAGGGTTTAGATAACAAAGCCTACATTTAGATCTCCATGCAGGTTTGTTGTCCATCGACGACACAATGACATTGCTTCCTGGAGAAATAATTGTGTTGGTTTTGCCTTGCACTACAATTTACCTTATCGTTTACTTTGTAACAAAAGCATTTATTCCCTTGGCGTTTACAAAGACTACTCGGTTTAGTTCTACTAGCAGTAAAGGAGCAACATGCAAAGTCTTATAAAAGCTTTCATCATAAGAAGTCAATGCAAAGGAGTCACGACACAGGGGACACTACATGTGGCTTGTCCAACAATTATTATCAATGAAAGAAGATTGTTTTGCAGGCCTCAAAGTCAAAGAAAGAAGATTGTTTTGCAGGCCTCAAAGTCAAAGAAAGAAGATTGTTTTGCAGACAGACATTAGAGTTGTCGGACGGTTTATGAAGGAGTTTTCCAAAAGAAAAACAAACTATATTGTTAAAACGGTGGTGCCCTATTCATTTTTGGTCACGAGGACATTTCAAATTCCCACATACATTCCAAGGGACCGCATCACAGCTTCACTGCATACAATCATTCAGAATAATGCAACCGAACCTCTGCATATTATGGGTTTGGCATCACCCTTATGAAACTAGGTCCAAGGCGTAAGTTGAGCCAGGCTATTATACATACAACGTAACATCAGAAAAGTAGCAATCACATGCCAATACACCGAGCCAAGAGAATAACACACGACAAAAATCTTGTGAATGGCTAGCTCCTCTGGATCCAACTTCAATCAGACGTAAGCTGAGAAAGAAAGGTGTAAGAAATTGCCAGGATCCCTCATAATATTACTGACTCAAAATTTGTATACATCAGCGTTAGTGCGTTGTTTAAAAATGTAAAATTCGGTTATTCTTCCATTATCCCTAATAAGAACATAAACAGTAAACCAAGGCAGAAAGAGTTTACAAAAAGTATATAAAAATTAAACACCTAACCCAAAAAGTAAGCAGACAGCTGCAGAGTGAATACATAAACAATGTAATATCTGAAGATAACAACAAAAACCTATGGTCATACATTAAGTCTAAGAAAATGGAAACAACAGGCATAGCGCCATTAAAAGATGAACATAACATAATACATAATGATAATGAAACTAAAGCAAACATCCTAAACAAATACTTTGCATAAGCATTCTCAGCCCCAGGAGACAAAGACATAATTCTTAATTTAAACCAAGTAGACAACATAGAAGATTTAGTAGTACAAGAAAATGGAATTCAAAACTATTAGCCAACACCAAACCAAATAAAGCGTCTGGACCTGATGGTATTCCAGCTAGATTACTCAAAGAACTGAGCAATGAGCTAGCCCCAGTGTTCAAAATACTCTTTCAGGCATCGCTTAACCAGGGCAGAGTACCAAAGGACTGGAAAGAAGCTAATGTCACCCCCCTATTTAAAAAAGGAGAAAAATCTGATCCAGGAAACTACAGACCAGTATCACTTACCAGCATCACATGTAAAATCCTAGAACACATAATATCTAGCAACATCATAAACTACTTAGACAAACATAATGTCCTCACCCCATACCAACATGGCTTTAGGAAATATAGATCATGTGAAACACAATTAATAGGACTAATTGATGATTTTTCAAAAGGTTTAGATAATAGTGAACAAATAGAGCTATCTTACTAGATTTTTCCAAGGCTTTTGACAAAGTTCACCACCATAGTTTGCTTAAAAAATTAAAATATTTCGGCATTAATGGTCCACTGAATCAGTGGATTAAAGATTTTCTGATAGGGAGAGGACAAACTGTAATAATAAATGGCTCTAAATCAACACCAATAACAGTAAACTCAGGTGTACCTCAAGGAACAGTCTTGGGTCCACTACTATTTTTAATTTACATAAATGATTTACCAAATTGCATTAGTTCAGGAACAAAAGTCAGATTATTTGCAGACGATTGCGTAATATATAGAACAATAAAAACAATACAAGACACAGATATTTTACAAAGAGAATTAGATGAATTACAGAAATGGGAATCAAATTGGAGCATGTCTTTCCACCCAGAAAAATGTCAGTTGTTAAGAGTAACAAAAAAACTAAAACAAATTAATTCCACTTATCTTATTCATGGCAAACCAGTAACACAGACTAAAAACGCAAAATACCTAGGTGTTATAATAAATGAAAAACTGTCATGGAATCCACATATTGATGAAACTATAAAAAAATTCAAACAAAGCATTAGGGTTTATTAAAAGAAATTTCTATAAATCAAATAAGAACATAAAACTAAAATGTTATTTAACCTTGGTTAGGCCAATAATAGAATATGCATCCACCGTTTGGGACCCCTCAACTCAAGAAAACATTAAGAAACTGGAACAAACACAAAATAGATCAGTGAGATTCATAACAAACGAATATTCACATTTGACTAGAGTAGCACCATTAGTAAAATCACTAAATTTAGAAAGCCTTCAGGACAGAAGACTCAAAAGTAAAGTAGCAATTATACATAAAACACTGAACCATAATCTTCAAATACAAAAACAAAATCTAATAAAATACTTTGAAAGACACAAAAACAAAGGCACATTCCTCGTCCCATATGCTAGGACAAATTTGTTTAAATACTCCTTCTTCCCTAGTGCTTTTAGAGCATGGAATGGGTTGCCTGAGCTAGCCAGAAAAACCAGTGACTTGGCAGAATTTAAGTCATTGGTTAATATGCATGACTAAATGCATGACGCGTAGGACGTAATCATCTTCTTTTTTGAAGTAACGTCTGTATTATATAAGATAAGATAAGATACAATGAAAAACTCCATATTTAATCTTTTTACATCCATTAACTTATTGATATTTATGATCCAATAGGATACGAGTCATTCATTGAGTAAAGTCGTTTGTGTATCTCTGTGCACCCGACACTGTTTTTCCCTTACAATCCCTCACACACAGATACAAGGTCGGACTGACCACATACCCAGTGTGCCGATACCCAATGGGTTGGCGGGGTCTCACCGAAAGGACCACTTTGAATTATAGTTAGGCCTGTACATGGGCGTAGCCAGGATTTTTTTCGGGAATGGGGTTTAAAGGGGTGCTGCTTTTTTCTCCCCCTCCCCACCCCACCCCCATAGAAAAAAATATGTATGTGTGTGTGTGTGTTCATAATTAATCATTATACACTATGACCCTTCATTCTTTCGAAAGACGTTTATTGTGCCCTAGAATATGTTCTTCCAGGCGTTAGAAGAAAAATTGTAGACTCTCCACCCTTGCCAGCTGAGCCCCGCCGCTAAGCACAATTTCCGGTATTTAAAGCCAACAAAATGCCTATTCTGAGGTATCTGCAGTGCATTATTCAACTATTAAAAAATCTAATGAGCTATTCTCAAAACCCCTTTGGCTACGCTCATAGAATTTTAAGTTTGTAATTTGCTTTTTTTTTAATATTGAAGAGGGGTTTATCGTAAATTTTGGAGGGGTGTAAAAATCAAAATCTTACTTAGCTGTGTTCTTGGAATTTGGGGATTGTCGTTTGCATTTTTTTTGTTTTATAGAAGAGGGGGATTAAATTGCAAAACCCCTTGGTAGGGGATTTTAAACTCAAAATCCTCTTGGCTGCGATGGGTCAAGAGATGGTTTAGTATTAAAATCTCACTGAAAATAAACAAAATCAAAGCAAAAATCAGTCACTAAATTCCGACAACCACAACCTGCGGGGAGGGGTATTTCATTTCTGCAACCCCCCCCCTCCCTGGCTACGCCCATGGGCCTGTAAAATTTTAAAATAATATTTTCCCATATAAAGGTAATCATTGCCTTTTATAAAAGATCATTTACAGGCATGACAGTGTAATGCTAGTCTAACCCATATTCCGTAATAATTTAAAAACCTGTTCACCAATACCGTGTTTCCGGTGAGTTTCAATCCTTTAAACACACTTTGCAATTGACGAACAGTGTATGATATGGGCCTATATTTTTGTAAAGTCCTATAATGTTTGCATTCGTGTGATCATTCTCGCATGAATCGGTAACAGAACGCTATTTGTTTACCGGGGCCAATTTTAAAACGCTTCCCAAATATACCTCTGGATACAAGCTTTAATTGGGAAAATGAAAAGATATAGCATATTGGCGCATATAAAACGCGGGTTATGCAAGTTTCTATAAACAAATGACAGTTTTGCGGGGTTTATAAAATGTATTGTACTCATATACATAGTATAACGAAAACTAAGGACATACCTGTGGGTCTTTATACCTCCTAAAGTTCGCTGTGTGGTTGTGAAATGTACATTGGAAAGCTTTGAGATCTCATGATAAACCTCAAGAAAACAAATAGTAGGCCTAACCATGTGGCAGAAAATCTTTCCCTATACCATGATAAACCTCAAGAAAACAAATAGTAGGCCTAACCATGTGGCAGAAAATCTTTCCCTATACCATGATAAACCTCAAGAAAACAAATAGTAGGCCTAACCATGTGGCAGAAAATCTTTCACTATACCATGATAAACCTCAAGAAAACAAATAGTAGGCCTAACCATGTGGCAAAAAATCTTTCACTATACCATGATAAACCTCAAGAAAACAAAAAGTAGGCCTAACCATGTGGCAGAAAATCTTTCACTATACCATGATAAGCAACAACTTTATGTACCGGTAGTGAACGACAAGTAGAAGTAGCATCCTTAGTTGTTGGTCTCATTCTATAGAGAAATAGTCGTTCATGTAAAACGCAGGTAAATTTGGCATTGGCTCTGGTGATAGAGAAACCAGCCATTTTTCCTTTGGCACAAGATTCTCCCACGGTTAACGAGGGTCTCATGTGGTCAGCACAACGACCAGCTGTCTTTACTTTAGACAACAGCCACTCATTGTTGAGATGACTCAGGACGTTGTAAAAAGGACCGAAACCCGATTTGAACCCAAGATCCCACGGTTGGAAGCCAAGTGCTTTACCACTCATTACCACGACCACCTCGATGAACAAGTGTGCGCGCATATTCAAACACTCAATTTAGTAATCTATTAAACGTGCCTAGTAAATAGTTCGTTTCGACTTCATCCTTTCGAATAGCACATTGCAATTAGTGAAGACAATAAGTGACTATATGAACGATTGCAGCAGCTTGTAGGCTATTGACAAGGAAGTCTTTAACAATTCATTGGTTGAACATTAATCCTGAGTTAAAAGTATGGTTTGCCAATTCTTTAATCAAGCCACCGCTAACACGGATTAAGCGAGGGTGTTTATGCAGTCAGTAGCTGGCGGTTTTCAAAGAGGTACGGTAAGACACAAGAGCGAATCGACAGTGGCAGTGTTTCTAGATCTAAAGCAGGCTTTTGATAGAGTCAAGAGGCACAGATCGTTATTAAAACTCATGAATCTGGGTGTAAATTATTAATTAAACCATTATAACTTATAGCAGGGTTCCCGAGGCCTCTTGACTGTCCATTTTCCTGGAAATTTCGTAAAAACTTAAAATCTCCAGAAACGTAGAACAAAATGTTGTTTTCGGGGGTGTCACATTCAGTATGGAACACACCAGAATTCTACCATCTGGCATTGCCAGCTGACAGGTAATAAAAATGTAAGGATAGAGCGAATTTTCACCAAAACCGGAAGTTCATTATAAATACCAGGCCAAAATAATCATTTTTTTTTTAAAATTCTCTTTAAAGGAAATGTGTAGGCCAAAACGACATGCGGATGTTTTTTTTTATCACCTGAAATAAAACTGTACTTTAATTAAAGCTGAACAGAATCTCACATCTAATAGATTAAATAGAACACAATGATATGGTAATTTGATGCATTCTGGCTAGAGGTTTGTAGCCCGGGGAGTGCATAGCTTCAAATAAAATGTCTCGATTTCCCTCAATAAAATTCGTAATCTACTCCCAGGGGTATTGTCACAGCCATATCTTGAAATCGCTTTTATAAGTTCTTAGTGGTAAGTTTTTCCTGTTTGAAGTTGTTTATTTATTTTGATTGAATGTAATTCAAGTTTACTAATACATTTCAGCGGTTCCGTAGCCTCATATAATATTACTTGACTTCATCTATAAATAAAGCAGAAAGTAAGGCGTATTTACATATGTATGTATGTCCTAAATAAAAATCAAAACCGTTTGACCAATCTTGATAAAACTTTGCATAAATGTTCCTTAGATCATGGCTGAGACCGCAGTGTATGTTTAATGTCCCAAACCACAACCACAGTATTTTGATATTTGATATGAATATGTTAGCTGAACGGCTCAACCCATTTTCACAATCTACTTTTATTTTATTGGCAAAATATGTTTAGGGAACATTCTCCAAATTTGACAAATACAATCCAGTAGATCAGTAATATCCAAACTAAGGCCCGTAGGTAGTAGATCTAGATTAACAATAATAAACAATAATTAATGTATGCGATTGGAAATATTGTATATATTGTTATTGTTTAGCTAAACTTTATAGCATGCTTAATGCGCTATGGTCCAACCACTCCATGATTGAATGTCAACACGCTAGCCACTGAGCTATGCAAGTACTTAAAAAAAAAGTTTTATGGTTATCTTTACTTACTTAGACTGTCTGAAGCCTCCTCCCACCTGGTGTCCACTGTTCTGAGGTCCTCCATGAAGGTGTGTCGCCAAGTAATACGAGGGCGTCCCTGTTTGCGCTTTCCTCGCTTTGGCTTCCATGTTATCGCAACTCTTGGTGTGCGTAATTCATTTTGACGTAGAACATGTCCCGCAAACCTCATGCGACGCTCAGTCACAACCTCACTAAGTGTTCGACTCCCAGTTCGGCATAGGATTTCCTTGTTTGAGACCCGATCTGTGTAACTGACTCCCAAAATCCGTCTTAGCCATCTCTGTTGAGCCACATTTAGTCTTTTCTTAATTTTGACAGATGACTTCCACGTCTCACATGCATATGTAGCAGTTGGAATGACGATCGGTTATCAAATTTTTAGCCGACGACCAAATTCTCTACACAAGGCTTATTTCCTTTTAGATTGTACTGTCTAAATTTACATTGATTCCTGTGTTGTCATCGATAATGAACAATTGTCCAAAGTTTCAACTTGATCCAAGAATGGGACCTAGGAGATATAACGTGTACAAGAGTTGTACCAGATAGACAGTAGAGAGACGGAGTGAGTTGGCATAAACCTTTGTTACAAATTGACTTTGTTCTTCCTTTCCCCTATTCTATGTTCGAAGGTATGCTAGGGTTGGCGCGAAAGGGACAGAACGGAAATGACCGAAATAGTGAGGTCACACCAATATTCGTTCACTTCCGCCACTCCAAAACGAGAATGTGACGTAACGATTAAGTTCAAGGCAAGTTTAACATCTCTCTTCAGTTAGTAAACACTTCCGGTTTAAATTCATCCACACGAGTTTAATCAGCCCGAGTGGATTATATTTTGCCCATGATACGAACTCTTTATTTTTGCCGAGACCTGGGACATCCTGCTTGGGAAAAGGGTTTAGGACCAAGTTTATGCTAAGTTTGTATAATACATTTCGGATTTACCTCTAAGAAAGAAATGTCCTTCCACCTGATGCATACCATTTGAAGGAAAAATTGCAATTATATATGTTATTATTCTTAAATATTTTAGCGATTTTGGTTGGATGTTTTATTGCACCTTCTATGTGGAAGCTGTTATTTATTGTTTTTTAATTACCTTCAAATATAATGTAAAAAATAAAAGTTGTTTTTTGTAGAAATCATTAGATTAATACCAGGAGGGGGGGGGAATCAAATATTACTGAGTTATTGCTAGATACTGTTGTCAATGAAACCGTACCATACGCTCACCAATGTGGCTTGCTTGTTGATGTCACAGAACAACGTCCGTTGGTATTAGAAAAGAGAGTAATCTAAGACCCATGACAGTTTTTACAGTTTTGATCTTTTCAACAATGTCAATGAATTTTTTTTTTTTGAATAGCTAACTATTTAGAACTTTAGAATATTACCCGAAGCCCAATCCAGCACAACTAGAAGTGTCATATCATTCACGCACAACGCACATTCGTATTCACAGAACATTAGCCATCGCTAATAACTCATTTAAAGAGGGCGATTTAAAGTTGGGGGAAGACTCAGCACAAAGGAATTAGGAAAACAAAACATGACATAATAGTGATCAAACTATTCGGGCTTAGCTGGCAGACCAATGAGTGTTTAAAACAGTGGTTCCCAAACTTTTTTGTCTTGTAGACTCCTTGCCATGCTTTCTGGATTTCGGTAGACCCTCTGCTTTAATTGCACAAATTTTGCAAATTCATCAACATTTTATTAAAACAAATTTTAACTGTAGTGAGTTGAAGTGTGAAAAAGTAATTTATTTAAAACTAAATAGTACGTTATAGAGATCTATCTTTTTTATAGATAACATTTAAATTCAAACCAATTAAAATAACAATGAATATGTATTGCTGAAATCAACAACAAACATACTGGAAATGTTTGTTTTTTTGTAGGTTTATCATCTATTTCACACATATTATGTTTCAAATACGAATTTGTTGTTCTATAAAGTAGTCTTTCAAACATTAAATATTAATTAATTATTTTTTCCTTACGGATCATTGTAAATGGTTTTACAAAGAGCAGTTTCTCGTGCATTTCTTGATCTTTTACATGTGGCTCAAATATTGAATCTGTGGAACTCTTTTCACTAACATGAGAAGCGCCTAAACCAGTAAGCTTCAAACAGGAAGAGCTCATTAACCATGGCTTGTTGTGCCCACTAGCAGAAGGAAAACTGAATTCAAAACCCTGCAGCCTTGCAGCTCTCCCTAAACATGGGAAAGGTTTCGTGGGTCAACCCTGAGGAAAAATAAGGAGACGGCGACCATTAGGTAGTTTGTAGCATAGAGTGCTACACCCTGTGAGAGCCTGTGAAGCCGCTGATCCCAAGCTGTAGGTCTATATAGGTCGTTTGTAATGAATTACATAAGAAACTTTTAATTTTATAACTCATGTCACCGATGTTCCCTTGAACTGGTTGCTTAAAGAAATTCTTTTAATACTATCAGATGTAGCTTTATGTAAAAAAAATAAAGGTTTTGCCTTTATTTTTTTCCGTATTTTGTTATTAGTAAAAAGATATTGTCAGACACTCACTAACCATCGACTTCTCTATGTGATGTCGAAGAGAGATTGTGTGGGCCTATTCTGAACTTTCGAAAGTTTTTCAAATCTGTATCTATTTTGTCAGCGTGGAATTGTCTCAAAGGGTCACTTAGTGTAATAGGTACTTAGGCATCCGCTTGTTTGACATGGAAGGAATGAATCCCAATTTTTAATAATTAACGCTGTACAGTCTACATTGCTTTATAAAAAAACATTAGTTACATGTAGGCAAAATTAAGGTATTGAAATAGGCCTAAGTATTGAAATTGAATAGAACAATTGTTCGTTTGAACATCAGGAAAAATATTTATAGTATTGTTACAATTGAACAGTGACAGGTTGAGGTCACAACGTGTGACCCCGGCGAGATGACATAGCAGCGAGTATTTCTCTGGAATCTACGTGTATAAACAAAGACAGTATGTGACGTATCCTCACGTGTTGTTCCAGAAGATACTAGCAGTGTTTGTGCAAAATTGGAGAAGTGATTAGGGACCTGAGAGTTAATGTGAAAAAAGTCGTCGGAAAAGTCGTCGGTACAGTCATCGTTACTGTTGTCTACTGTGCGAGACAGTAGAAGAGAGATGTGTACGACTCGGTGCAAGTTAACTAGGGTAGAGTTAACTGGAGTGGATTACTGTCGTTAAAGTCTATACATCGAACTACAGTGTACTTGAGCCGGTACAGTCGATACACTTGATGTAAGACGTGTACCGCTCTGATTCTGTAGACTTCAGTACGACTCGAAACAGCTGAGTAGAGAGGAATACGGCTCGACGAAAGTTGAGAAGAGATGAATTGCAGCGAAGTATAGCTAACTGTAAACTACCAGATATTGTACAGTCTTCTACGCTACATGTTACTAGTACATTTAGCCAGAAGATTCAGAAATACGTAACAGTATTGACTATGATACAAATTATTATTGTATGAAATAATTACATTAATGGAATGTGAAAAATAAAGTCACGACCTATTTTAATGAAATCTGTTATCACAGACCCCCGTGGACATCTCATAGACCCCCAATTTATTTTTTCACTTTCGTAGACCCCTTGGAAGTCTTCATAGACCCCTGGGGGTCTATATAGACCACTTTGGGAATCACTGGTTTAAAACAATTAATGAAGACAGAAAAACATCGCAAAGAGTAGTCTTAAAATGTAATTTATTCTACTCAAAATAGAGTCTACTTTAGCAGTGGATTAGAACTGAGACACGTTTGTAAAGAAGAACCATGATTCAATCATGAACAGTATCCAAAATAAAAACTCTTGAAAATGTCATGTAGTCCATATAAAATAATGGTGTCTGAAAAAAAAAAAAGAAAGTCCTAAAATATAGAGAACAAAATAAAAATTGCCCCCCCCCCTCCCTCCTTTTTTTTTCCAAATCAAAACCTGAAATGAAAAGAAAATGCCGTGAAAACAAATAAAACAACCTGACACTGTCGAGAAGAAGTCAAAAGCACTCAAAGTAGCCCAGTAATGGCCAAGCCACAGAATGCGGGTCACTACCACTAAGTTTTTGCTGTTAGGTCTCACGAGAAAAAAAACCCCTCCTGCCTGCATCAAATAATAAAATAGCAGACAGGCAATTCCGAAATGTAAGTGGCAAGACAAAAAATGTTGGCCCCCCCCCACCCTCGTTCTTCTTTTTTCTTTTTTCAGAATGAAGTTAATAACTAAAATCTAGACTCCTGGCCTGCCTTTTCGCGAGAGGCGAATGACTCTTCCTAAGATCCCCGGCTATGGGGGGGGGGGTGGCGAACGAAATTTTTCTTGTTTAGTAGGGGGCGTCACGGGCAGGTTTGAGAACCACTGCTCTATACTATTAAGGGACAGACAAAAACACCTAGTCACGAGCAGTTTAAAAACAAACAAACACAAAATGAGAGCGAAATGTTTCATTTCATTTTTCGGTTGTACTGCAATGACATCTGCTTTTATTTCTATTCAAAATGACATAAAAATGAGGTTCCTGTCAATCAAGTCTACCTTAGCAGTGGAATCAAGTCTACCTTAGCAGTAGAATCAAGTCTACCTTAACAGTGGAATCAAATCTACCTTAGCAGTGGAATAAAGCCTACATTAGCAGTAGAATCAAGTCTACCTTAACAGTAGAATCAAGTCTACATTAGCAGTGGAATCAAGTCTACCTTAGCAGTGGAATCAAGTCTACCTTAGCAGTGGAATCAAGTCTACCTTAGCAGTGGAATCAAGTCTACCTTAGCAGTGGAATCAAGTATACCTTAGCAGTAGAATCAAGTCTACCTTAACAGTGGAATCAAATCTACCTTAGCAGTGGAATCAAGCCTACATTAGCAGTAGAATCAAGTCTACATTAGAAGATGAATCAAGTCTACTTTAGAAGATGAATCAAGTCTACCTTAGCAGTAGAATCAAGTCTACCTTAGAAGTAGAATCAAGTCTACCTTAGAAGTAGAATCAAGTCTACCTTAGCAGTAGAATCAAGTCTACTTTAGAAGATGAATCAAGTCTACCTTAGCAGTAGAATCAAGTCTACTTTAGAAGATGAATCAAGTCTACCTTAGCAGTAGAATCAAGTCTACTTTAGAAGATGAATCAAGTCTACCTTAGCAGTAGAATCAAGTCTACTTTAGAAGATGAATCAAGTCTACCTTAGCAGTAGAATCAAGTCTACTTTAGAAGATGATTCAAGTCTACCTTAGCAGTAGAATCAAGTCTACTTTAGAAGATGAATCTAGTCTACTTTAGAAGATGAATCAAGTCTACCTTATCAGTAGAATCAAGTCTACCTTAGCAGTAGAATCAAGTCTACCTTAACAGTGGAATCAAGTCTACCTTAACAGTAGAATCAAATCTACCTTAGCAGTGGAATCAAGCCTACATCAGCAGTAGAATCAAGTCTACATTAGCAGTAGAATCAAGTCTACTTTAGAAGATAAATCAAGTCTAACTTAGCAGTAGAATCAAGTCTACTTTAGAAGATGAATCAAGTCTACCTTAGCAGTAGAATCAAGTCTACTTTAGAAGATGAATCAAGTCTACCTTAGCAGTAGAATCAAGTCTACCTTAGCAGTAGAATCAAGTCTACCTTAGCAGTGGAATCAAGTCTACTTTAGAAGATGAATCAAGTCTACCTTAGCAGTAGAATCAAGTCTACCTTAACAGTGGAATCAAGTCTACCTTAGCAGTGGAATCAAATCTACCTTAGCAGTGGAATCAAGTCTACTTTAGAAGATGAATCAAGTCTACCTTAGCAGTAGAATCAAGTCTACCTTAGCAGGTCACCCAGTCCAGATTCAATACATAGGTATTTTAATCTCATAGGTTAGCTCATTAAGCCTTACGAAATATTCGAAGTTAGTCTAGTGCGCTATTTATAGGGTTTCTAATGTTTAGTACTCGTGGATGACGCATTAGCTTAAGAATGTGTCATAATATGTCGCTGTAGGCTGTTCTTGAAATTAATATATACATAAACCAGATAGAGAAGAGAGAGAGAGAGAGAGATAGTATGATATGGAGAGAGACTAGGAGGAAGAGAGAGTGCGTGGGAGATCCAGAGAGGTAGGTAAAAAGTTGGAGAGGGAGTGAGAGAACGAGAGAGGGAGGGAGGAAGTGAGAGCAGGAAAAAGTTAGAGAGAGTTATACAGAGTGAGCTAAAAAATAGAAAGAAAGAGAGTGAGGTAGAGAAATAGAGAGAGGGAGTGAAAGAAAAAGAGGGAGAACGAGCGAGATAGAGCTTCAAAAAGAGGTAGGGAAATATACGGGCGCTAAAGCAGGGGAGAGGGAGATTGCAGGATACACTGAAGTTGCCAGACGCAAGGCAGTTTCAATATCTAGTTCTGATATCACACAACAGACTTCCAGATGAGCGAACTGTCTGTGTGCATGTCGCTAGAGATCAGAGTGAGTTTAATCTTTTACTTTATTCACTGCCAATCTTACTGTCACCACGGCGAAACCCGGGACATAACTCAAAATCTTGTCTTATTTGCTTGTTCAAGAGGCACATGGAAGTGAAACTTGTTTAGTCCGATTTTAAGATTAATTAGTCTTTAGTGTGTTGAAAAAAAACGGGATTTGAAGCACGCCGTACAGTTGTTAGGCATGCACACAAACAGAAATATAATATGTAATAAAGGTCTTTAGATTATTTAGCGCGCGCGCGCACACACACACACACACAGACAGAGAGAGAGAGAGAGAGAGATAGAGAGAGAGAGCATTACATCAGTATATCATTACATCAGTACATCATTGGATCAGCACATCATTACCTCACTACATCTATACATCATTACAGCAGTACATCATTGTATCAGTACATAATTACATCAGTAGGCTACATCATTACAATATATTTTCTTTGTTTACACTTTGAGTTTCAACATCCCGACTACGTTATTGAAACAATAAAATACATTTATAGAAACGAAAATGATACGGAGAAATGTGGTGGTGATATTGGAACCAAAAAGAGACACAGAGCTCAGCAGAGACGTCGATGCAGATGCCACGAAGTTTGGCAAGACGTGGGGGCTCACCCAGAACCAAGACGTCTGCCGGAAGCTTTTTGGTAGCCTACGGGAAGGATGGAGCCATGGACTTATATGAGATAAAAGTGCAAGAAATTAAAAAGAATTTTGATAGAGTTTCGAAATAAAAAAAACCAAACTATCCAAACAATGTGAAGGACGCCAATTTGAAGTAACCTTGTTGCCAACTAAATTAATAATAAAAAAAAACTTGATTCTACGGCGTCGAAAGTGCATCCAATGAGCCGAATGGTCCACTTTCAATAATAGTAAAGCTCGTTATAAGATGTTAAAATGTTCTTTAAAAAAATGTTCATAGAAATCTCTCGCTTTAAAATTAAAGAACGATCTTTTACAGACCTTAGAACCAGTAACCATGACGCAAAGTGCCCCAAATCGCCCGGGCTTATACAAATTATGGCCTTTATATAGCACTACTTTCATGCTTATAGCATGCTCAGAGCGCTATGGTCCAATCTCATTTGTGGACCAGTGGGAGGAGAGGGTATCTGGGAGAAGGTTTTTCCGTGCTGCCTTTAGGCGCACTGTAAACATAACTCTGCTCTAGCCGGGTGTCGAACCTCGAACCCCCTTCATAGGTAGCCAAGCCAAGCCAAGCCAAGTTCAAGCGTACTTGCCCTCTCGCCACCCTTCCCACAATTATACTTATAATATAAACCCAATCTGTGTGCCGGACTGTATGCTAATGTCCGATTTTCACACCCAGCCCGACTATAGGTTTGTAATATGTTTATAATAGGTTTAATTCGCTAATCAATACTTCCGTACTGTCAGTACGCTGTATACCAAAGATCTTGTTATTTATGGACTTGCCTACACCTCTGAAAATCTCAATTGATTTCGCGAGTGTGAGTATCAATAACTGCATCATGAAAGCAAACGAAAGGTATTCAAGTGCAGTTGGGATTCTGCACGCCTCCGTTTAGTGAATCACTCAAAAGCACGGAACGCACCCGCCTTTTATCGTCTACCAAACTAATGGATTAGTTTTTTTTTGTTTCTTCTTGACATAACACGACATTGACTATCTGTCATAACGAGGTCACGACTAGTTTTGAAACTAATGTCTTCCAAAAAGCGCTTTTGTTTTGTGCACGCCTCGAGCTCGATCTGAGGACGAGGCACGCGCTTGAAACTAATGACGTTCATCTAGTGTGTCTTTCTACGTGAGTGCATCAATGCGGGCTCAGACATTTTTGGGTTGGAAGAATTGAAATAGAGCAGATGAAATTTAAACAGCGATATACATATAAAACACACACGCGCGCACAAACACACACACACATGCCAACAATGTTCACGTATGTCTGCTTCCACATTGCAAACTACATTTGTTAGCCTTTTTTTTAAAGCAATTCACCCTTTTTGTCACTCAAATAATTATAATAAATACTATTTATGTGACGATATGAAATAAAGACCATAATGTGCAATAATTTTCCGTCCTAGAATCGGACAAATGAAACGGCAGGTGTTCTGAAAATTGGGACAAGTTAAACCTGCCCTTGTGAAGTGTCACCAAAGAAAGCCAATCATGTCCTTAAAATTGCATTCTCCATCGAGAAGCCCGAACAAGTCCATGGACCCGAAACATCTCTATATAAGAACAATTATATGGGGGGGGGGGGCTGCCTGATCTAAAAAAACTACTGCGCAGTTCATCTCGGATATTGGACCAGTCATTTGAACCCCCCAACGTAATAATCTCAAATTGCGGCAACGTAGCAATACACTAGTGGTCTCGGGTTCCAGAATACGATGAGGGCCGGCTTACCGTAGGTTAAAGGAACAGAAACTATAATTGAATCATCATGTTGGCACCTGTGCATTTACAAAAAGACATTCCAATGCAGGTACCACCTTATAAAAGTACTGGTGTCATTAACTTCATGTAAGTAGACTCCCAAGGAAGTCATAGATGATGTACACTCAGTAGATTTACATATTTATAAACATTCCTTTTTTTCCCTTTCAAGGCCCCCACTGGCCCGAGGTCCGGGCCCAATGACACGCACTAGGCTGCCCCCACTGCTAAATGGCATGCATCTCAAATAGCTTCTGACAATCAAACTCCGGTCCTAATTGTATGGCATAGAAGCCTTAGATATTAAGATGAAAATGCTTATTAGGTCACTTAAGGTCAGTGGACTTTATTGGTCTAACTACCGCGGTCAATGAGACTACAAGCCGCTGGAGCAATTAATGAAAGAGGTCACTTAGGGACATTCTTTTGTATTCTTTTTTCCCCTCCTTGGCTATTTGATAGCGGTGACTAGAGACTGCGCTCTTAAACAAAATACATAGATGAGCTCTCAAACGTAAGTACTTGCAATGGAAACACTCTAGATGTAAAATTAGCAAGTTTTAATTTAGACTTTTAATTATAAGCTTGTATTTGTCCATCGTTGTCTTTCCACACACTTCTGCGACAGAGAGAGAGAGAGAGAGAAAGAAAGAAAAAGAGAGATGCTTGTATTCTCCACATGCATTAAGTCCAACAGACATTGGCAGTGTCTGTAAGGTGTTTGTAGGTTAACGTGACCCAACCCGACACAATTGCATTGCGCCCTAACATGAGTCATTGATTGAAACGTTTGACGTAGCCCTGCTACCCTTCGTCCTAGTGTCCTCGACTCGACTAACTCCTCCCCCCCCCCCTTCCGTACACGTACTCTTCCCCCCCCCCCTCCCATTCGCTGTTTGCCTGTGTACTTGATTTATATGTACACACAGTGTTACGCTACACGGTATGGGGAGGCTCAACTACACTTAATATATATGTGATTGTGTCCAAAATGTTTTTATAGACTGACTTTGAACGTGTGTACATTGTTTGTATGTGTGTGTATTTGTGTGTATGTGAGTACGCGAGCATGTGTTGAATGTTCGTTCGGGAACTCGTATGTGTGCGCTCATCTGTGTCAATTATACGTGCCTGTGAAGTCAAGTAGGTATAAGCTGTCCCCTACTGTATGTTCATTGGCAAGCCGTTTGGGTTAGGCCCTTTATTAACCAGACCTAGAACAGCTACATTTCGTTAAGCAGAACATTGGTATATCTTCAATGCATAGCCTCTGTTTATATGCAAATTATCTCTACCGTATTTTTGACCCGTTCCCAACTTCTCTCAGCCTATACAAGGGTACGTCACCTATTTGGTCATATAAGGCCCAGTATCCATAATAAGGTTAAGTGTTTTAAAGCTCCGTGACCCAATACACACATGTGCACACATCTACGCGATTGTTTATGAAGAAGTCGTGTGTATGTGTGTGATATCTGTTAACAATCTAACCAAGAGCATGCTGTACAGTACAGTAACAAGATCTATGTACTTGTATTGTGCTACGCAGTAACTAGATCTAGATTTTTATGTATTTGTCTGCTGTAATTAGATGTTATGCATTTGTCTGCATTGACTAGATGTTATGTATTTGTCTGCATTAACTAGATGTTATGCAGCATTTGTCCGCATTAACTAGATGTTATGTAATTGTTAGCAGTAACAAGATGTTATCTATTAGTCTGCAGTAACTAGATGTTATGTGTTTGTTAGAAGTAACTTGATAATAGATATATTTTGGCAGTAACTAGTTCTAGATCGCATGTATTTGTTTAATAGATCTAGCTTATTGGTCTCTCTCGCCGTAAGAACACTATTTCCCTACAGGTGCACTAGAAGAAGGACATCCTTAGCTGCTTTTTGCAGGTGTCTCCTAAGATGTTTTGTTCTTCTTGTGGACTCAGCCAAGCGAAGTACGAGAGATGAAAGGTGTGCGTGTGTGTGTGTGTGTGGCAGGGAGTGGGAGAGAATTAGAGACGTCTTTAAAGGTGCTAAAGGTCAGGTGTGATCATCTGGCAAGCTGTTGCCGGCCGGTGAAAGTAACTACATTAATAGAGATTATAACCGACGGATGTTTTAAAGAAATCCACCAAAAACTAAACTTAAAAAATATACACCGCCCCCTGTGTCAGCCATAATTCACATCACACACATGATATGAACCGCCCTTTAGATCTCTATCGGCCATAATTCACGCCACACACATGGCATGAACCGCCCTCTACATCTCTAACGGCCATAAGTCTCATTAAACACATGATATGCACCGCCATCTACATCTCTATCGACCATAAGTCACATCACACACATGATATGCACCGCCCTCTACATCTCTATCGGTCATAATTCACATCACCCACATGATGTACAACAAAGTTGCCAAACCTTTTGCAGTCTGAGCGGCAACATAAATTCCGAGGTGGTTGTCACTGACCGCATCCCCCAAACGACCGTGGAATCCAGTGGAACCGATCCTCTGTGGCGACATTGCGAACCGTGAACAGAATAGCGTCGAAGGTTGGCGAATACTGAACTACATCCTTTGAGCTAGGCCCACAATGGTAGTCATGTAGAGAGCAGAGCATGAGTCCACACAACTCTCATGTCCATTAGTTGGGGAAATATTGGTCGTTGTGCTGGCCATATGATACCCTCGCTAACCGTTTTGTAAAATGATTCACAAGTTTTGGAAGTTCCTTCAAAGTTTCTTCCTAGTCCTAACATCCCGCAAGACGACAGGGGATGGCAGCTGGCAGGGTCTGAACGCGGGACCATTGAGATGACAGTTCAGTCAGCCATCCTAAAGATCAGTTGGGTTCTGCATAAAGATGAGAATTGTATACAATCAAAATAACTTCTAAAAGCCAGTTTATCCAATCGGATAATTGAATAATAATCAACTTGCCTATCACTACTGTTCAATGTCTGTATTACGTACTATAAAAAACCAAAACCAAAGATTTGAAAACATTCTTAACTTGGATATTCTCGACTGGGTATTGAACCCTGACAAAGTCAGATCCCAAGAACAGATGAATCAATACTAATACAGCTTATTGAAATATCCACATATAAGGAACTTAAGCCAACGTTTAAACAGTGATACCACTAATTCTGGTTACAAAATTCCATTTTAAGCACGTTACATTTAGCTTCACCTTCACTTTCACCTAGCCCTTGGTCCGTTGGGGCAGTACACAGGATCTGTTAACCTTCTTTCTCCATTCTTCTCTGTCATTTGTCTTTCATTCTGATATTCTTTCTGAAAATATTGAAACCTGCCTTTTTACCTGCCTGGGTGGACCACTTCGGGGGCCGATTTTGAGTTTGTGTTTTCACACAAACTCTCTTTGTAACCTTGTTGTATCCTGCTTTATGGGTCATTGTACAGAAGTAGTTGACTGCTTCTTTTTTTTTTGACACAACGTGGATTTATTGACTTAATCACAAATACAAGAAACCGTCTTGAAATTAATGCTCGCTGAGTCGGGCATAATTGCACTGATAGGGTGTCATCAACCTCATCTAGATCATCCCTTTTTTTTTTAAAATTATAATAATGAGTAATGATCTTCACAATCGCTCCTTCAACAAAGGGTTTTGCATATGTAGCATCTTCACATACGAGTCAGTTGGCTCGTTTTAACTATATAAGGGGGTCCCCGGGTTAAAAAAGTTTAAGAACCACTGCTATTTTTTTTTCATCATCATTTACATTTAATATAATAAATCGTTCACGATAAAGAAAATGCAATACTTTATTATTTCGATTCATGTTAAAAATTTATAGTTGGATACTTCTGATTGACATTGATTTACACCAAGAAAGTAAGTACGTCTGCGCCTAGTCCAAATTATTAGAATGATGACGTACCATCCCATCTTCTGCGAAAAATGAAAAACTATCTACATTTGTATAGTATTGTTTTTTTAATTGATATTCTATCCTTGTATCTTGATCGTTGCTATCAATGCAGTCTGTACATATATCTGGATGACGCGTTCCTAATCGTCTGATATCTGGGTTACAGATTAATTACAAGGGTAATGTCGCAAACGACATACAACCCATTTTATGTCCGTAACTTTAATGCTGTTATTAAGTATCAATTGTAAAGTAATTAAATCTACATTTAAAAACGCTTCAATACAAAGCGGGACATTCAAAAACGTTTGAAATACGAATACGCAGGAACAGCGCCAAATCCATTGTCTTTGAAATAGACTTATTGTCTTTACGCCATCTGGCCTTCCAATAGAATGAGTTTAATTGAATATGTTACTTCCTATCACCCCCCCTCCTTTATATCGGCGTTTGATTGACGTCAGAGGCGGCACTTGTAGCGAGGGGCCTAACGTCCCAACTCTGTTCTAGATAAATAAGCAAACCACTGTGCTCGTGAAATTCATAAATTGAAGCGTGTATGAAAATAATAATAATAAGGATGATAATAATGATATTACTAATAGTAATATTAATAACATTAACAAGAGGTTCTCGAGTCAACCGATTACTTATTATACTGTGATAGGCTTATTTTGACTGACAAAACGGTGGATTTTAATAGCCCTGATCTGCTGTTTATTGACCAAAAAAAAAACACGCTACAGTCATTAACATCGCCGTACCAGAGAATGAATATTATTAGTTCGCTTTTCACACAACAATAATTACGCAGTGTCTTCGAATCCGGGAATCAAGGCTAAATGCAGTATTTGATGTAACTACGCTGACCCAGATGCGATCTGCATATTTCGCCACTTGAAATACAGACAAAACTATTGTTTGTTAGGGTCTATTAAACTTCGTTTTCGCCGTCTGATCCCTATCCGGCAAGGACTTTACATTTGAATAAAATTGTGACCCACGACCATCGTACGAGTTCCTCGCCTTTTACTGTCAGCTATTTACCTCTGATGCCAAGTAAGGACAAGCAATATCACAACAGGGGGACAACTCTGTTACGCTGGTCAAAAAGATGGATATAGAGATGTGGTCATTTCCTGTAAGAGTATGTGTCCGAGACCAAATGACAGCTGTCAAACTGTAAGCAGTTCTTCTACAGTGTCCACGACTTCACGTTGTCCTCCAAAAGAACATGTTTATTTATAAGTTAGTCTTGTCAGCCATTGGCTACTATCGAGCGAAAGCTTGATAAAAGCATGCTCCCCCGCACCCCCCCCCCCCAAAAAAAAATATCAACATGTGTTATGCTGCCTGTATGTGTACAATGGTGTTATAGTATTAAAACTGAAACGCTATTTTTAGAGTATGATGGATTACAAGTAGTTTTTTTTCAAACTGTACGAGACAGGTTGAGTGAAGAAAAAAAAGTTTGATGAAAGAGGAGTCACGTGACGTTTGGAGACAAAATGGCGGCAACAAGAAGATTTGAGTGTGTGTTGGATTAACATGTAGGAATGTTCCCTCAGAATCGAGGATGATTATTATGACATCGTAGATCAAGAGACAACATGGCGTCATCCCAACAGCAACGTATGCGTGTGAGACATGGAAGTCGTCTGCCAAAATTGAGAAAAGTCTAAATGTGGCTCAACAAAAATGGCTAAGACGGAGTCAGTTACAGAGATCGGGTCTCAAAGAAAGAAATCCTATCCTGGGACTCGACCACTTAATGAGGTTGTGACTGAACGTCGCATGAGGTTTGAGAGACATGCGCATACCAAGACTTTCAATGACAAGGGGGCAATACGGAAGCGCAAACAGGGACGTCCTTGTATAACTTGGCTCCACTCTTTCCTGAAGGACCTCAGAGCAGTGGACTCCAGGTGGGAAGAGGGTTCAGACATTGCCAGTGACAGCTCTTTATGGAGGTAGCTTGCCGCCCAGTGAGCCGAACGGCGTGGGAGGATCTAAGTGTAAGTCAGTGTAAGACAAGCCACATCAAGCACGGTGAATCCACTGCACTAGATCATTATTATATTTTTAAAAGTAAAAGGCAGCAGAGCTATTGTTATCATGTTTTTTTATTGTTTTCTTATCACGTTCTCTAGTTCAAGGACGTTCCTAGAAAGAAGATGATAACGTCACAGTCAAATATTCTTGCAGAACAGAATCATGGGAAGGGCTCGATGGTGACTGGCGTTATGAACGTAGCACCATTGTGTGGGCCAACTGAACGAAAGACATGCCGTCATTTCAGTTCTAAGCCACGCATGCTAGCTAGCTAGCTAGATCTAGTAGAGAAGTAGCTAGCTCGTATATTCTAGTGTAGACTTCCAGTGAAAAAGCTGATAGTGAAGTAGTTAGCTCGTTCACTACAGTGAAGTTTAATAGTGAAATAGCTGATGGTGAAGTAGTTAGCTCGTATATTCTAGTGAATTCTTGTAGTGAAATACCTGATAGTAAAAAAGTTAGGTTGTATATACTAGTGAAGACTTGTAGTGAAATAGCTGATGGTGAAGTAGTTAGCTCGTATATTCTAGTGAATTCTTGTAGTGAAATACCTGATAGTAAAATAGTTAGGTTGTATATACTAGTGAAGACTTGTAGAGAAAAAGCTGATAGTGAAGTAGTTAGCTCGTATATTCTAGTGAATTCTTGTAGTGAAATACCTGATAGTAAAATAGTTAGGTTGTATATACTAGTGAAGACTTGTAGTGAAATAGCTGATGGTGAAGTAGTTAGCTCGTATATTCTAGTGAATTCTTGTAGTGAAATACCTGATAGTAAAAAAGTTAGGTTGTATATACTAGTGAAGACTTGTAGTGAAATAGCTGATGGTGAAGTAGTTAGCTCGTATATTCTAGTGAATTCTTGTAGTGAAATACCTGATAGTAAAATAGTTAGGTTGTATATACTAGTGAAGACTTGTAGAGAAAAAGCTGATAGTGAAGTAGTTAGCTCGTATATTCTAGTGAATTCTTGTAGTGAAATACCTGATAGTAAAATAGTTAGGTTGTATATACTAGTGAAGACTTGTAGTGAAATAGCTGATGGTGAAGTAGTTAGCTCGTATATTCTAGTGAATTCTTGTAGTGAAATACCTGATAGTAAAAAAGTTAGGTTGTATATACTAGTGAAGACTTGTAGTGAAATAGCTGATGGTGAAGTAGTTAGCTCGTATATTCTAGTGAATTCTTGTAGTGAAATACCTGATAGTAAAAAAGTTAGGTTGTATATACTAGTGAAGACTTGTAGTGAAATAGCTGATGGTGAAGTAGTTAGCTCGTATATTCTAGTGAATTCTTGTAGTGAAATACCTGATAGTAAAATAGTTAGGTTGTATATACTAGTGAAGACATGTAGAGAAAAAGCTGATAGTGAAGTAGTTAGCTCGTTTATTCTAGTGAAGACTTGTAGTGAAATATCTGATAGCAAAGTAGTTAGCTCGTATATTCTAGTGAAGACTTGCAGGGAAATAGCTTGCAGTGAAGTAGCTGATATCTTGTATTTAGAGATTAGAGCAGTCAAAACGCTTGACCTTATCGCGGTAAAGCACAGATTCGCAAACTAGACGGCCCATGGATCCCAATGTTTTTAATTACACTTTGAACAAATTCAGGATTTTACTTTGCATGTGTCTTAAGCGATCGGAATTAGAGTCTAATCCTCATAGATTTTCTCATATAACCCTAAAGTATTTAGAAGTGTCTTAATTACAGCATACCTTTAACCAGGTGTTCACGTCTCCGTTGAAATCCTATCTTCGATTACTTCGTTAATGGCATACATGTAAAGATAGAGACTAAAAATCTTTTATGTGTTTGTCAATTAAAATTGTAATTATCTGATATTTTGACCAAACGTTTAGGCTAGAGGAATAGAATTTGTTTTTAATTTAGATGGACATTGACGTTGTCATTTCTTAGGCCAGTGCAATTAATACGGAGATGTGAAGTGGCACGTTGAACTGTATTGCTGATCTACTTGCTACAATTTAAAATCCATGAGCTTGGTAATATAAGACTCTGGCTTCCGTTTTTTTTATCTTTGTTGTATGGGGTCTGCATAATGAAACATGTTTATAAAACCTCCAAGCTCGATACAAATGAAGCCTTACTGATATATTCAAAAACAACTTAAAACTACTGCAAACAAGTTCGAACAGAAGTGAACAAAAAGAGGGACAGTGGTTCCACAAATTTGTGAATTTTCGGCGCTTTATTGAATCTAAGCTTTCCAAAAAATCGCTCTTATATTTAGGGAAAAAAAAAATTTAAAAAAAAAAAGAAAGTTTTTTGTAGCTCTTCGGTACTAGAGTTTAAATCTATATGTGTAGCAAGCCTACATAGACTTCTAACTAGTAGATCTACAGACTGGACATGGACATCTTTTAACACTACAAACAATGTCATGAAACAAGGCGTTGTTTTGTAAAGTAGTTATAAGAAGTAAAGTGTCTTATTTTAAATCCTAACCTATGTAACATATAATTTAATTTTTAGATCTTAATCTAGTAATTGAACATCAAAAAGAAGAGTAGGCCTTCTCGTCTCATAATTGTTATTTTGCAATTTTTAGATACATAATCGAGAAAGATCTAGGTAATCAATCTATTTAAATGTACATAAGATGATTAAAATCGACAGACATGAATTATTGCGATCTAAGATTTTAAAAACATTATCTCAATAGAAACTTACAGGAAATGGCTTTGTTTCATATATTTGAGTGAATATATACTTCTGTGATTAATAACCCATTTTAAATAAAATCCGAGAAATGATTTTGCATTATTTCTTAACTTTGAAAACTAAAGATCATTACTTTTCTAAGACACAAAAGATTGATTGGGACGACTTCCCTTGAAGCTTGAAAAACAGTTACGTACATAAAGATCTCTCTATATATAGGTCTGTGAATCGATAAATTGCGGATAAGAATTTGTTTCCGATTTCCAATCTAGATATAATATATTTAAGTCTATGAGCAAGCCATACTAAGTAGTAAGCAACAGACATTTTTGTTTTTTTGGTTCGTCCAAAATAAAATAAAAAATAAAAAAACTGGCTTGACAGCATGAAAGAATGGACCGGCCTTTGTCTTGATATTCTCCTAAGAACAGTTCCTGACCGGTAAAAGTGGAGGTGATTTGGTTACGCGAACTGTCACAGAACTTTGTGACAGAAGTCAAGGGACAGATGATGAACACACACAGATAAACACTTCATAGCATGCAGGACGTTCTGGTAAAACTGCAGTTTTCTAGAGGTACAGAATCTTCAAAGTCTCTGTGCATGGCAGCTTTAAGATCCATAAACATATCAGAAGAGTTATCGTTCTATAATGCTTCGAAATCTTTCCGTAATTGAAGCCCCCAAGGAGCGGATCAAATTTTTGCAAAGTCTAAAGAAGATTAAGCCGTTGGGTTTATGCACATCCACATCGCTTTCTTGTGTTCACCATTGAAACGCTTTCTTGTGTTCACCATTGAAACGCTTTCTTGTGTTCACCATTGAAACGCTTTCTTGTGTTCACCATTGAAACGCTTTCTTGTGTTCACCATTGAAACGCTTTCTTGTGTTCACCATTGAAAGGCTTTCTTGTGTTCACCATTTAAACGCTTTCTTGTGTTCACCATTGAAACGCTTTCTTGCTCTATGCAAACGTTTACCATGGAACAGGATTATTCCTTGACATTAAAGTTCATTTCTTATTATACTTTTTTTAAAGTTTACAAGCAAAAACAGAAGGAGAATTAGCGCAGTGTCTCCCAAACTGTGTTCTGCGGGACCCTAGTGTTCCGCGTGGCCTAAATATGTGTTTCACGAACTACTGGAATAATTAATTAGAAGCCCACTAGATGAATAAATCTCTCTAAAACAAAAAAAGCCAAGTGTTGAGCTCATTACTCAGAATGTGCGAATGTGTTCCGTTAAAGAAAATATTTGGGAACCACTGCATTAGCAAATACGAAATTAGCCACGCTATGTGTGACAATTTGTGCGTTATTCTGCGGCAAGAGAAACAGTAATTCAGTTAAAGAATTACTGATCTCTTCTTGACACTTATAAAAGATGCAATGCAATGAATGAAATCAAAATATTTTGTATACAATGTATCTAATATAGAATTAATGCTCAAGAAGTTATGCAGCATATGCATAAAATGAACAAAATGTGGTTTAAAGGGAAGTCACTGGGGATAACTTCCTAGTGCCTACAACGTTCTGCTAATGGCGTATGTCTTAAATAGTCACTGACAACAGTAGCTGCCAGATCGTGTGACTTATATTATATGGGTTCTAGGAGGGTTTTAATGAAGATGAGAAGGTAGATACCTGGCATCGGGTAGATAGGAATTGTCAGCTAGTAATGGACAACAAATGTACTATGAATTCGAAACTCTGCGGAGCTATCTTAAGAGTTAATTTCTAAGAAAACATCAGGACTGGAGCCACTTTGGCATTATAGCTAAAATGTTATTCCCGTCGACAATTGCTGCAAGTTGATGCCAAGGGTTAGTGCAGACCATTCCTTTGGCTCACGCCAGCAGATCGAGAGAGCGACTTTAACGCTTGAGCAACCAATGACCCCTTTATCTAAAGCCCAGGAATATGCCCCTAAGAGGAAACTACGATGCTGTAGCTGTGCAGCTGGTATAGGTGTTGAGTTTTAAAAAAAGTCTTGTGTCAGCTGTGGGGTTGTGTAGGGAATGTAGGTGAAGTCAATTTGTTAATTAAAAATCCAAATATCCAGCTCGCAATCTTACAAAATACATCAGAGGGATTTCATGTTTGGCTGTTTGGTCTGTGGTATGGGCTCTCGACTATCACCTCATATCCTGCCAGCCGACAGTTACACTTCATTGTCTTCTATCTTATCTTATATATTACAGACGTTACTTCAAAAAAGACGATATTTACGTCCTACCTATTTCATGTATCAATCTAGTCATGCATGTTAATCAATGACTTAAACAACCTAAGCCGTTAGTTTTCCTGGCTGATTCAGACAACCCACTCCATTTTCTAATAGCGCCAGGGAAGAAGGAGCACTTGCACGAATTTGTTCTAGCGTATGGAATAAGAAATGTGCCTCTATCTTTGTGTCTTTCTGAGTATTTCATTAGGTTTTGTTTTTCTATTTGTGAGTTATGGTTTAGTGTTATATGTATTATAGTTACTTTTATTTTTCTGTCCTGAAGTGTCTCCAAGTTTAGTGATTTTACTTCTTGCGGAAGGTTTGTTCTAGGATCAGTTATGTTAAATTATGAAGGAAAAGCTGATTCGTATAAAGAAACAAAACAAGCTACTGTAGTCCAGAGAATCAGAACATGTCTGGAAAACCGGAAAAAAATATTGAACGATCAGAACGAGGCCGGAAGTAGCTAAACTAAAAGCGAGTGTTGCGTAATTTCCTTTTTTTTTTTTAAGGAAAACATCATGAATTTCATCCATCTCTTTGTCTGACAATCTCCGAAAAATTCTTTAAGTCTTAATGATGATAATGATAAACAAATATAATGCGCTAACATTACACAAACCATCCTTTATGTCTTGTACAAGTTCTGTCTAAAATGACATTAAAATTTCTGGCGCTACACGTGAGAACCTGTCTAAATGCTACAAATGTCTGAAGTAGGCGAATACATTCAAATATTATCATCATAGCAATGTCTTCGATTCCAAAGCTTAAGGATCATTGCAGTTTTTCACATGACCTCTCAAACCCAGTTGCGACCTGCATATTTTTTCCGCATCTTATGCAGACAAAGTCGTTGTCCGCCGGCGGTCTATATAAGTTTTATTTCCGTCTTCTGCACTTACCTTCAATAAGGGCTTTCCTTTGGGTCTCAAATGTGTGTCTCGCGGCCTTTGTGAGAGCTCTCCAGCTGTCACTTTCAGAGACCATCTGGTGCCAGCTACTTTCCTCTATGCAAGTAAGGGCGAAATGGCGCTAGAGTTGTAGCATTTACCGCGGGCACATCTGTTACGTCGTGACCCATTAAGCTCACAAAAGAAGATCGCCTTTGGCATGCGGTCGTCTCCCATGCGGGATAAGTGTCAGACCCAGCGCAGCTCTCTAATAGTAATTAATGCTGCTATACTGTCCACGCCGGCCTCCAGCAGAACATAGTTATTAGATATGTAGTCAGCGTATGCCCAATATGGAACGAAGGCACCTTTAATGGAGGCCTTCGAGGAGCCTTAAATGCCTTCGATAAAGCACCCATACTAAAGTGTGGTGAGAACCACTGCTTTATAAACATTGTTTTTTGTTGCTAGGTGAAGAGACCTATTTCACCATACTTTCAGCTTAAGGCAACCAAAAGACTTGAATAAGTATAGGTTAAAAAAATAAAAGTAATAATAAAACTAGGAGTGCTGCCTGGTCAAGTGGTATGAGCTACAGACTGGAAACGGGTTCGAACGCTGTCCGAACACAATTCAATAAAGTCCTGTTGGAGATAGGGCGTAGCGATCTTTATCTCTGAAGAAAAGACCCAAACATGTGTATAACAAAACCAGTATTAATAGAAACGTAAGAATGTGAAACAATCTTTTTTTTTTATATATAAATTATTTCTTATCTAAGGGTAAGAACCTCGATAGTGCAGGAATAAGCTCCTTTTATATAAAATAAATTATATAATTACCACTACTTGATTATCACATGGGTTATTTTTTTTTATATTGATTCGTATAGATCTATATCATCAACTATAAATAATTATGCAAATTATAAACTTGATCCGAGAACCGGAAGTGGGAGCAAAAAATAGCTGATACAAAAAGTAACAAGCGGAATACATTCATATATACAGCAACATCACTAATAAGTAGCATTTATTTCCCTTATTCGATAACGAACAAAATATTTATTTTCAAATAATTAATGAACTAATTGGTTAGTGTATTGTTAAGTACAATAGATAAATGTGGCAAGTTTCAACTTGATTCGAGAATGTGTGTTCGAGAAATAACGTGTACAAAGACTGTGCCAGACGGACATAAGACGAACTGAGTTGTTAAAGCTTTGGTAAAAACAAAACAAAACTAGCCGCTATGTCTAAATATAAACAATGCTAATACTACAAGGACACTTGGAAAAAAAAACAGCTTTGTTATTCGATACTTATACTAACCATGCAAGTTGCAATCAGACAGAGTCATTCCGCTACTGTTCAATGTATCGATAATGTATTGAATTTTGAAAAGGGGGGGGGAACTGAGACGTGGTAGGGTATCGTCTCTTCTTGATGTCCACCAGAGCCAACAGACAATTCCCTTCGATTAGATTTGTACTTTGACACCAGTTGTATTGATTAAGAATGAATCACGCTGTCACAGGTACCAGCCCTGAAAGACGAGATTTATCTTTTAAACACAGCAGTCCCCACTTAGCTTGCGAAGACTTTTTTAAAAAACTTTTTCAGCAGAAGTCTGAACTCAAAGAATAATGATATACTAAAAAAACAACAACATAAATTATATATAATTAAAAAAAACAACAAAGCTAATACTAAGTGTAATTGTACCAATTAGTTTGGAGCAGTCATGTAGTTTTATGTATGATTGACCAAACATATAAATCTGTGCGATAGGGATATCTTTACCAATTTATTGTGTTTAGCTTTTAGCTTTCCCAATGCGCTATGATCCTATCACTTGTCTGGACCAGTTGTGAAAGTTGGAGGGAAGAAGGGGGTATCTTAATGAATGTTTACATGATCGTTTTTTAAATGCACAAACAAAAAAGTGCCTTCAGGTCTCAAGATTCCTCAAGGGGACTAAAACCACCATATCTGTTAAGTAGGATATCTTTCCCTTGTTCAAGATTCAAACAAAATAATTAATTACCATTTAACTAATTACTAATTAACTAATTGTTGTTGTTTTTTTATCGATTTTTGTGTTGTCAGGTAAAATAAATAATTTTACAAAATTTCAGCTTGATCCGAGATTGGGTGTGTTGGAGAATGAACGTGTATAAACCTTTGATCAGACAGACAGAGTTGATAGAAGCTTGGTAAAACTAAAGACTGCGCGAAAAACCAAAAGTGGGTGTTCACTTTTCTCTACTGTCTGAATGTTATAGTTCACTTGATCTCTTTTTTCTTTAAGTGAGCTCATACTTGAGATGAAGTTCTGGATGGCTAGCCTAGGACTGGAATATACACATATCTCTTGTGCTCATTCTTTTGCCCGAATTCTTCATTAGAAATTGTAAAGATCGAAAACAATACCCAACGATTTCCCCAGAGTTCTCGGTTTCAAGTGCTCCGAGATTCTTTCTTTCTTCCAAAATCTATCAGGGTGCAAACGTAACCAAAAATTTTTTTCATATTTTCGTCAATTTTCAGATGCTGACATTTGCGTCCAGACAGGTCCCACAGCTCACGTGGTTCACATGAACCCAAAAAGTGTGTCACTAACTCAGCACTCGCCTTTAAGACCAAACACTGCAGAATGATAGTCAATGAAACATTAGATGTATTGTCATTAAATGAGATTTTTTTAATGTCTCAGATTTTAGGCCCAATAAATATATTTACACATGATAACATTGAGGCAAAAAGGTGACAGCATGGTGAGTCTTATGCGCTGAGGACTGACGTTACGATGGTCCCGGGTTTGAACCTTGTCGTTTGTTGTTTGGTATTCAATGCTGGTTCAGTTAAAGCATTCAAAATGCGAATGTTATAAAAAAAAGAAAAGTAGAAGTGCTTATCTTATCTTATATATTACAGACGTTACTTAAAAAAAGAAGATAATTACGTCCTACCCAGTTCATGTGTCAATCTAGTCATGCATGTTAATCAATGATTTAATCTCTGCTAAGTCATTGGTTTTCCTGGCTGATTCAGGCAACCCATTCCATTCTATAATAGCACTATGGAAGAAGTGCTTGTATGTTTAAAGTGCACCATTGGGAACAATGCTATATATTTATCAGAGAGCGTTTCTTTAATGGATTATAATCATGATTATAATCATGTGTCTGTTCAGTTCCTACTCTGAGCTCACATTTCAGCTCGGCAGCTCTTAGTCAAAAAGTTAAAACCCTTCCAAATTAAACTATTTATTCTTACTTTTTATTATCCTATCGAGCTGAAATTCTGTACATGCACGTACTAAGTGACAACACAATTTATTTCAAAAAGATTACTTACATAATTATTAAATTAATTATATTTTTTTTTTTACCGTATTCAGACAGAAGTTAAAAAAAATAATCCGGACATATATTTTGATAAAATTTGTTGTTAATAATAGATCTATTAATTAAATTAAATTTGTTGTTATATATAGATGTAATAATTTAGACAATCTTTATTATTATTTTAATAAAATTTATTGTTATTTATAGATCTACTATATGTTAATTTTATTTGATGTTATTTATAGATCTATTATTTTAATTAATTTTGATCTATTATTTTAATTAATTTTGATCTATTATTTTAATAAAATATGATGTCATTTACATCTAAATGACTTGTTTTGTAAAGCTGGTGAGCTAAGTAGTTAAAGCGTCGTTCTACTAAAAACAAGAATGTCGTGGGTTCAAACCCTCACCTGCAATGTTTGTTCTCTTTGCTTTTAATGACAACTAAACTATAAATGTTTAAGTTTGCTATATCATTTGAACATAGAGTAGGAATTTATATTTTTAAAAATTATATTAATTGCTTTTACAAAGCTTATATCAACTCACTCTGTCTGTCTGTCTGTCTGGGAGGAATATTGTAGCCTACATGTTATTTCTTCCACTTTCCAATCTCGGATCAAGTTGAAATTTTGCACAATTATTCCTTGTTGATGACAACATATGCACCAATGAAAAATAACCATTAGGAAATCAATCAGTCGTAATTAATTTTTTTTTATACATAAATGCACTAAGCTACGGTGAGATAAGCCTTGTGTAGAGAGTAAGGTCGTTCGGAAAAAAATCTAAACTATATGCATGACTAAATGCGTAGGACGTAATCATCTTCTATTTTGAAGTAACGTCTGTATTATATAAGATAAGATAACATAGATTTTTTTTACTATTAAACCTTCTACTTTTAAAAGCACGTAAACAGCTCCATGGCTAACACATCAGCATTCTATCATGGAGGCTGGACACCTCGACTTTTAATACAGACTCAGCAACTTTCTTTTTCTGTTTTACTTTAATTTAAAATGGCAGCCTATTGCAGTTTTCCATACCCCCTAATCTCCTCCTCCCAACTGGTCCACGAAAATGATTGGACGTTAGCGCACTTAGCATTCTATAAGCATGAAATGTTTCACTGAAAAAAAAAAATTCATAAAAATATATTTTATCGCTCAAATTTATAATTGTTAGACAAGATTATTAAAAATAGTTACACGGTTGATTTAAAATAATTGATGCAGTATTCGTTTTGTTTTGTTTAAATTATTTCTACAATACCTCTATTCAAGTTACAATTTGATACAAAAAGGCTGTAGAGATTTTTCCTAGAAATTTAACAGTTGATGTATATCGCTGAGAACAGAATTACTAGCTCATTGGCCACACATGGAAAACTCTAGTTCGACCATTATAACTTTTTAAAGCATAAGAGAAATGTATATTTAGCTATAAATTTGAGTAAAAATAAAACATGGCGTAGTCAGCCGATAACTGAGTTGTTTATTAAATTTAAGATTAAAATTAAAGTTGCTTAAATGTTATTTATTGATAGATTTTCTAAGCTTTGCTTATATTTTTACGCAAAAAAATGTATAGATTACTTCTTGATCTATAAGTAGATCTATATCTAGACTAGATCTTAAGAGTTCTGAATCAGAAGTCTAGATCTAATTCCTTATGTCTATACAATACAAGTACCAATGAATAATGGCTCAACTTTGCTGGCCTAATGAGTAACAAAGTTCGTACAAAGAGTTGACAAGAGTCCAAATCACGATTTCGTTACCCAGTTTGAGCTAACATTTTTTTAAAGGTATTCTCAGGTTCTTTTTCTTGCTTGGCTCGTTAGGCGTTACTCAAATAAGAACAATTATTACTAGATAAACTTCAACTCAAACTCCAGTTATCCATGAATAACAATAATAACTTTAATATTCAATAAAGCACACAATGAGATCAACTCTCAGGTAATATTAATACACAAACACCAGTCCAAGAAGCAACCGTCCAAACTCCCTGGACCGGGAACAAGATCTCACTGACTAACACACTCTCTCGCACATTCAACGAAGACTAAACCATTCAGTTCACATCACGTGCGAGACTATTCACATTTATAACCTGGGCGTACATAAACAAAGGGATTTAACTATCATACCAAAATATCAACAAAGTTACATATTCATTCTCGCCATACCTCTCACTAAATTTTTTTTTAAAAATATTTCACAAACTTTGAAGTTGTATGACTGAGGTATTGTCTGTCTGTCTGGGAGGAATATTGTAGCCTACATGTTATTTCTTCCACTTTCTCGGATCAAGTTGAAATTTTGCACAATTATTCCTTGTTGATGACAACATATGCACTAATGAAAACAAATAACCATTAGTATTTTTCAATGTTTTGCTTGTTCTATTTCTTCGTCTGCTCAGCAAGCTTTTCCCATAACCTCGTCAATTTATAGTATTGCAAAGACATTTGACAGATAAAAGTCTGCTTTAGCGACAAGGAAAAGGAAGGGAAAAAATAATGTACATAATTTCATCTTGGATGCTCCTACATAGCCGTCTAATGACTTTGTCTCATATAGATCTAGTAGTCATTTCTCCTTGTGGCTAGAGAGCGTTAGTTTGAACAATCCTTCTCGCTACGGGAAAGTTAGCCTGGCTTCATGTTAAAGCAACTAGCCTTTTTTCCGATTGGCTAGTTTCCTTGTCGCCTGAGATGATTGCTACCTCGGTATCCATTGCGTATCAGGCGGCCACTCCTCTACACACAGCGCGGTCTACATCTGCGTCTTTCATCTTATTAAAGCAAATAGTTGGTGAATTTCATCATCGGTAATAGTATTTTCCCTAGTCAGATTTCTACCAATAATTCTTTTTTTTACATAAAGCTTATAAGACAAATTCATATTATTTTTTTCTGTGTTTCGACAGTCCGTTAGATTTGAGGCAATGTTTTTTTTCCCTAACGCCAGAAAGGAGTAACTGTCTATTAAGCTCCCACCCCCACCCCTCCGCTATTTCATAACTGCATAAAAATCTAGTCAAATTCATTACAACTTAGGTTCCCATTAAAAAAATAAATAAATAACAGCCAAAAAAATTCATTACTCCATTCTTTACATGGAAGCTAAGCACATTTTATCATTTGGCTTCTGATCTAATATTGCAATTTTTAATTTTAATTTTTTTTTCGTCATGCACTTACTTGTTAAGAGATTCCTCAAGTGGTAGCTCTCTCTTCCTAGTCCTTAACTATACCACTACACTGGAGTATGGCGTTTTCCTCTCAAAATGTGACGCCCAATCTACAGCCCGAGGGCCGTTTCCGGTCCACGACGCGATGCTACCTGGCCCAAAGAAATTTCTGCCCGCAGTTCATAATCAAGCCACAGATACCACCCGTGCACCCAGGCCGGAAAAATATTGGGCGCCACTGTCAGAATGTCAAAGTTTCAAGATGTCATTGTTATAAGATGTAAGTGTTTCAAGATGTCAATGTTTCAAGATGTCAGTGTTTTAAGATGTCTGTTTCCATTTCCAACCGATGACATTTTGGCTAAATAGCTCTGCTACTGTTTTTAAAGACAGATTTATTGATAAGGTCACATTTGACTATCCAAGATTGCGCCCCTTCGTCTTCAAAACTGCTTGCCAGATTAAACTACACTGTTCTCTTTCAGGCCAGTGAGAGGGAGCTCTGTTTTTGCTGCCTTAGAGTTCCAAGAGCTGAAGGCTCAACTCTACCTGACAGTTCCAAGAGCTGAAGGCTCAACTCTACCTGACAGTTCCAAGAGCTGAAGGCTCAACTCTACCTGACAGTTCCAAGAGCTGAAGGCTCAACTCTACCTGGCAGTTCCAAGAGCTGAAGGCTCAACTCTACCTGACAGTTTCAAGAAGAAAGAAAAAACTATTGTCAAATCAATCAACAATTCTCCGCTCCTGTGATCCATTGGCCAACACCGACGGGAGTGTCACGTGGCCTGAACAACGACTTTTACTTTTCCCATTTAAAAAAAAAGATAAATAACTGCCAAAATTCATGACTTCATTCTTCACATGGAAGCTAAGCACATTTTATCATTTGGCTTCTGATCTAATATTGCAATTTTTAATTACTTTTTTTTTGTCATGGACTTATTAAAAGATTCCTCGATTACATCTTGAACAAACTTTTCCTACACAATATCAGGCCGGTAGTTCGGGTGCATCCAGAAAAAAAAGTTATATTTAACTCTTTCTCTGCTAATTAACGATACCATCATTGAGTTGACCCCATTAAAATAAATTAATTTTTGGTTGTATAAACCTGTATTTGTATTCTATAAAAAAGAGCATGCATTCTCTTATAATTCTAGACCAAAAGTAAAACGTTTTCGGATTACCAACTAAAATGTTATTGAAGTTGAATCATAACATTGTACAATGTGCACGTTCATTGTTCACAATTCTGTCAGAACATGGAAAATAATTACGGAGATAAAGAGTTAATAATGACAATGAGAAAACGAAATCAAATGTCTTCGGTTCTTGACATAGACTGCACTGTTGCACATGACTACTCAACCCATTTGTGACCTGCATATTTTGCCACATATAATGCAGACAAAGCCATTGTCGGCTGGGGGATTTATTTAAGTTTTCTTTTCGTCTTCTGCGTCTGTCTTCGGCAAGGACCTTCCTTTTAATATTTTTGGATGTAATATAACGCTTTTAACTCTTTCTCTCCTAACAGAGGATACCAACGTTGATTCCACCAGAATGTGATAAATAATTACGGAGATAAAGAGTTAACAAACAAATCGTATCGGTTCATCATTACCTAGTTATCTGGGACCAACGCTTAAAACATAGACACTCACAACTATATTGAGCACATGTTAACAAACTATTACACTTCTGAGATTATAATAACAAGCGATATAGTTCTAGAGCTAGAGAGAGGCGGATATGTCGAAACTAAACAGTTGAAGAGAGATAGAGCCACCCTGATATCTACTCGATCGATTCCTTGGTTGATTTCAAACAGGTAGAGCTATTGGGATTACTTACAATGGTAGTAATACACTCGTGTACGATATTTTGAATCGCTTGTAAAAAGGAGAAGAGGCCTAGGGTCTTTCCAGAGCACATGAAAAAGTGGGGGGTGGGGAGACCTCTATACCTGGAATGTGTGCTTACACAACACGGTTAACATAAAAGCATGAAAAAAAAAACGGGGGGGGGGAGGTTGCATTAGCAGAAACCTTGTACTATTATAAAATTAGATTAATTTAATTATTCAAATATCAACGAGCATTTAATTAACATGGGAGGGAACACTACGTAAGCTCAACTGTGCTGCATTGTCAGAAATAGTTTCTAGATCAATACGTTTTTTTGAACGTAGACTCTATGAGAAGGGAAGAGAATTCTAGAGTCAAACAATAACAAACCAAAGATGGTATGGATTACTACATATGTGTGTGTGCGTGTGTGTGCGTGTGTGATTGCGCGCGCGTTTTCACGCTTTCCCCTTTTGTCGGTGCTGTGGATGAGTCAGATACTGGCTGATAATAGTGTGACAACATTTCACGATATCTTGATCTTGTCTGACTGTTAAGCACAGTGCAGGATGTGTTATTGACAACGACAGGTGCTGCCTCAACAAGGTATGTCGCCCAAACGTGGCCGCGAGGAGGTTCTTCCGCTGTCAACAACACAGCCGGCGCTCAATTCTTTGTATTTAATGTAGGCCTAATTCGTCTTGAATAGAGATCACATCATCGAGAGGACATGACAGAAGGGAAAAATGTCATTGTCAGCCTTTAACAAGAGGACAACGTGTGACACTTACATTAATGTGTTGCTGTAAGTTATGCCACGTATGCTGACCGCGACGTGACAAACGGACACACTGTCAGCAACGAAAACTTTGACAACGTGACCATACCGACTTGTAACAGCACACTGTTTTGACCTCCCCCCCCTTTTCCCCGGGATTCATGAAAAAAGCAGTATGCGTGTGATATTCTTCGTGTCTGCAATACCGAACAGTAGCGAAATTTTTTAGACATTAAAATTTTCAGTTTTAAAAATGTCACACATTCATCGTAACGTCACGGCACATTGACATGGTGCGTACACCTAATAGACAGGGTTTGTACAACACAGTGACAGGGTGCGTACAAGACAGTGACAGTGTGCGTACAAGACAGTGACAGGGTGCGTACACCTAATAGACAGGGTTTGTAAAACACAGTGACAGGGTGCGTACACCTAATAGACAGGGTTTGTACAAGACAGTGACAGGGTGCGTACACCTAATAGACAGGGTTTGTACAAGACAGTGACAGGGTGCGTACACCTAATAGACAGGGTTTGTAAAACACAGTGACAGGGTGCGTACACCTAATAGACAGGGTTTGTACAACACAGTGACAGGGTGCGTACAAGACAGTGACAGTGTGCGTACAAGACAGTGACAGGGTGCGTACACCTAATAGACAGGGTTTGTAAAACACAGTGACAGGGTGCGTACACCTAATAGACAGGGTTTGTACAACACAGTGACAGGGTGCGTACAAGACAGTGACAGTGTGCGTACAAGACAGTGACAGGGTGCGTACACCTAATAGACAGGGTTTGTAAAACACAGTGACAGGGTTTGTAAAACACAGTGACAGGGTGCGTACAACACAGTGACAGGGTTTGTAAAACACAGTGACAGGGTGCGTACAACACAGTGACATAGTGCGTACAACACAGTGACAGGGTGAGTACAACACAGAGACAGGTTGCGTAACAATTCCAGATAATGGCACATTGACCAGATTTCACAATAAACCTGAAACAAACCATGCAGGCCATCACTTTGGTTTAAGCGTGTGCCTTGTGACAAGTCTACGCTTAAAGCTAGATCTAATAGACAACCTCGGGTCCAATGCTGGATTTATCTATAAGCAACTTTAGCTACAGTTTAAGACCTCCACTTGCTTGGGGGGGGGGACAAATAATGTTTTGAAGAAAAAAACAATAACAAAGCAATTAATTCCTTATGTTGATTACAACGGGTCCTATATCTCATATAGCTTAGGACCTCACCAAGTGTAAATCCGGCCCTGCCGTGTGGGCCCCATTCTCCACAACGCAACTAATACTAGATGAAAGATGTATATAGCAGTACCTCGTAACAAACTTTGCATATTTTAAGAAACACATCAACTACTGGTTTTTGTATTTTAAATTCAAAAGCCTTACCTTTGCAATAAATAGTCCGAGACTGAACAAGTTGGTCCCTTTTCTGTGTTCGAATAAGGACTTATTTAACTGGCGATCTCTCCACTTTTAGCCGCAAGATATCCAGTAGTAATCCAGCGGTGCGGGTAGGAATACGGAGTGTCGCGCTGGATAGATTGGAATCTAACTAGCGACATTCGAACGACAACTTACACCACCAGATCTTCAGGACACAAAGCCATGCACATATGAACATCACCAAAAGGGGGAAACAAATACCCTATGGAGAACCGGCTTTAATAGGAAAAAAACAACACTCTTCTATATTCCTGTGAATGATCACCACATTAAAAACAAACAATGTACTAGAGATCTAAATGATGTGTACTATTCGGTTTCGTTATGCACAAAGTAGCACACAGACACACTTTTAATATTTCGCTAATAAATCCACACATTATAAGAAGTATATTGTCACATTGCTTTTATTTCTCTTTCCCAATATAACCGTCTTTAAGATACGCACATGGATCCACTAAATGTAGGTAACACCGCGTAGTATCGGCCTACACCAATACGTATTGTAGATTACCTACATGGCACAGCTCAAATCACTTTTATATGTTAGCGAAGCAGAAAGAAAAAAAAAAGGTATAAGACTCATTGAATAAAATGAATTTAAAACATCCCGTATAGTAGATCACTAGCTGACTTGATCCTGTGAACTTTGCAGAACTGTTGTTTTGTCTCTAGTGTAGAACTGCACCACTATTTGTTAAATAAAAATCATTATGGTTGGTGTAGAATGAGGAGAAAAAAAAGGGGGGGGGGGACCAAGTGAACACAGAACAGCGTGTGTGTGTGTTTGAGTTGAAAAGAATAAACACTATTTGTAGAAGAGAGGATCTATCTGCCAGTATAGACCATGACCGACCGAGGCAGTTACACCGGTGTGCATAGAGTCCGTGTTATAGGACCCATTCAGACGTTCGACAATCTGACCTCTCTCTCTCTCTCCCTGTCTCTCTCTCTCTCCCTGTCTCTCTCTCTCTCTCTCTCTCTGTCTCTCTCCATACGACAGTGGGAAAAAGGTGTGTGTAGGGGTGGGGTGTAAGGCGCAAAGAGGACAGAAAATTTAGGGGAAAAAAAAGGGGGGGGGGGTAAAAATGTAATTGTTTATAGACAGTAGTACCAATACGTTGAAGCCAGATAGATGTCTGCTTCTTGAGATCAGTATTACAAAGAGTGGTATTGACAGACGGAAAGAGGGGAGGGGGGGTGGAGGTAGAACATTGCCATTTAGTAAAAAAAAAAAATTAGATCTAGTACGAGGCAACGAGAAAAAAAAACCACACATCTGTATTGAATGTAACATGTAGCCCAGGTCGAAGTAGGTAAAGGTAGACAAAATAATGAACTGGGGGGGGGGGGGGAAGATGAGAGAGAGACACACAGAGAGAGAGAGAGAGAGAGAGAGAGAGAGAGAATGGGGAGGTGGGGTAATTTACAGAAAGGTGGTTTTACGAGTTTCAAATAATCAACCTGTCCCCCCCCCACCCCCTCCAGCTCTCTCTCATTCACCACCGTCGCCTGTCCTCAAGTGCGAGGCGAGGACACTGCGATGAGTTCCAAGTTTAATCTCTGATTCTGCTACAGGCTAGTCAATAAATGGGTAACGTAACATTAGAGCAGGGGTGGGCAACATTTTTCTACCGAGGGCCGCATTAAAAAAATGAGGGGACTGGCGGGCCGCATACATTTTTTTGTACTCCCAATTGAGGAATTACAACAACAGTTAGCAATTTCTTGAATTAATTTTACGAATAATTTTTTAAATTTTGTTATTGTATTTTTACATCACAACATTTCACCACAAATGACAATTGTACTTAATGTGAAGCATTTAACTGTTTACATCCGTGCATAATGTTCTGTAACTGTAGAACTAACTTACTAGTTGTTTTGTTCTTGTGACTGCTGTCAAATTACAGTGAGCATATGTCAAGACTCATTTTCTCTCTAATATACGTATGTGTAATACTAAATGTACCCAAGTCCTGGGCAATACCATAACGACACATAACGCGACAGAATAAGATTAGAATGGCAATTCACAGACATATAACATGTCTATTACATTATCTGCACTATAATACAGAATCAGTTCAGACATTTGAAATAACCAGTATCGATTAAAAATATACCAGCTTAATATTCCATAGACTGAATAGTGACAACACAGAAAAATAATTAGAGTCTACACTTAGACTATATCTATATCCAAAAAAGTCCAACTGTCCTGGACTAGGAACAAAACCACATTCCCTTATTATGAGTTACATTATATTCAACAAAAACTTCTCACCAAGTAAAAACAATAACAGTTTTGAAGTCAACAACCTGAATTGCCCCCCTTCTCCTCTACAGTAAACAGGAGACCCAGGCTGACCAGAACTCAGTCCTGACAGCATCGACCTGTTCTAACACTTCATAATTATCAAACAAACGAAATAAAGCGTGTTCACATATGAATTAGGTTCCGAATAATGTGACAGCTTCGTAGCAAAATTTTCTTAAGTATGTGAATACAGCTTCTGGCAGTCATGAAACTTCTGTGGAAGAACTTACTGGAATTACTCTTTCAGGTCATATTTTGCTTGGAGTAATGTCATCAGGAGCTTAATCAGCTTCTGCATTAAATGGTGAGCTGAGGGTATTGAAAACTAGTTCCAAGTTCTAGACGTCTTAAAATTTGCTTTCAAACTCCACAACCAAGAAATCCAAATAAGTCTTGTAATTTCATCCATTTCACTAGAAATAGTTTCACCTTTCAGCTAAGAAAAATGATAAGACCCGATCTCAGTCGCTGCCTCAAGAAGTGGAATAACTTTGTTTGACAAGGTTTAAGATGTAGATACATTTCATGTGCAAACAAAACATTGCAATGTCTCCAATGATAAACATGAAGTTTGTCTTCAACTCTTCGTTAGAAATATTAGTAACAAAGTCACAGTCAATGTCCTTCAATGAACCTAACTATTTCTTCCTTGAGATTCCATATTCTTCTAGGCCAGTGGATACTACTGTGTAACCGAACATCGGAATGTTTTGTTCCAAATCTTTAACTACTTCTCGGAACTGCCAAATAAAAAAAATAAATAAATAAAAAAAGCGACAACAGTAAAATTATTCAATTTTTTAAAAACCTATTGTACTTCAACAATAACATTGAGGACAAGTTTCGCTATTTCTTCTCTAAAATAGTAACACTATTGTACATGCAAGGCCCTCACTAATTGGGGACCCTAAGCAGTTTGTTTATGTCGAAGGAAGCACCAGCTCCATTAGTTGTTACACTTGCCATCTTGTACACGCCGACCTAACACTTTCAACACCATTTTTGATAGAATTGAAAAAATACTGGCTTATGTTTATCTTTGACTGAATGTTTCGAAATATTGCCATTTTAAATAATCTTCGTTTACTTTAAACTTTTTAGAATGGCGTTTAAAGACACTTTTTATTTAGCCTCTTCAAGATAAGTGATAAGAATCAAAAGTTTCAATAATTTCTAGATCTATTGATATTTACAATTATTTATTTAAATATATTTGCATTTTTATATGTGTAATGTGTGGGAACACCTGATTTCTGTAGGCGTCGGCGGGCCGCATAAAACACTTCGGCGGGCCACATGTGGCCCGCGAGGCGTAATTTGCCCACCCCTGCATTAGAGGGTTTCTAGCATTTATCCATGACCTTGTACTACAATCAATTAGCCTCAATCACTACTACAATCAACAATACTCAATCACTACAACAATCCATGAGCCTCCATCACTACTACAATCAATGAGCTTCAGTCACTACCACAATTAATTAGCCTCAATCACTACTAAAATCAATGAACCTTAATCACTGCTACAATCAATGAGCCTCAATCACTACTACAATCAATGAGCCTCAATCACTTGTACGATCAACAATTTCAGTCAGCACAGAATTAGATGAGAATGTATAAAAAGTGGGGCAACAATAAAACACAAAATAACATTCCCACTACAAGTATCTTCTTATCTTATCTTATAATTTACAGTTCATTCTATAACGTCCCTCAATTTGCGTTTCCTGGTGTTCTTTATTGATATGTTGCATATAAACAGAACAAGATTTTCAGATATATTTATTAGCTTCCCCCGAAAGGGGAATAGACGCTATTAGTATTGTGTGGACGGTTCGTCCGTCCTTCCGTCCCGTTTAGATCTTGTAAACTAGAAAAGATATTGAAAATCCGACATGATAATATTTTAGACCTTTCAAAGTTCTGATGCAACGGCTGCTTTTTTCTTTTCTGAAGTAGAAAATTTTTTATTTTTTTTGAAGCAGTTTTTTCATAAAAATAAACAATTTTTACAACTATTCACTATTAATGGTAAAACACACGGAAGGCTATTTAGTAAAGGAGACTACTATTTACCCTATTTTTAACACTTTTATGCAAACGGTTTAAGATTTTTTGTCAAATAATTTTTTTTACAATTGTATTGCTAAGTTAAATAAGTTCTGTCATACAAACTACTACTTAATTTTTCAAAAGAAATGCTTACTTTTATTTGTAAAGATAAAAATCTTTTTAATATGCACATAAGTGAAAGATAATGTAAACAACAATTAATAAGTAGTTTTTCATATTATCACATAAGCTTCATCCTAGTTTGCCAAAACAGTTTTTTTTTTTTTTTTTACGAAAATGTTCTAGTTTTTTTTTCTTAATTAAGGCTTTGAATAAGGGATTGACAATTTACAAAACAATCAGATATTTAGATAATCATTATATGGCATCAGTTAGGCCATGTTCACATCTATCTTCACCTTCACTTTCACCTATCACTTGGTCTGCTGGACTGTTCGGGCACCACACAAGATCTGTCAACCTTCTTTCTCCATTCTTCTCTGTCATTTGCATTTAATAGAATTTCATTCTGTTGTTCTTTCTGAAAATATTGAAACCTGCCTTTTTACCTGCGTGGGTGGACTTCAAGGGCCGATTTCTAGTTTGTGTTTCCACACAAACTGCTTTTGTAACCTTGTTATGTATGAGTTTTAAGGTAAACTAAATAGCAACACATTTACACAGTGCTAAGAAGTTCGTTCGAAGGCGCGGTGGCTGAGCGGTAAAAAGCTTGGCTGCCTAACCGTTGGGTCCAGGGCTCGAATCTTGGTGAAGATTTTAAATGTATTTTAAATGTCGGGATTTGTTGGACGCCTCTGGGTCCGCCTAGCTCTAATGGGTACATTATGGGGGAAAGTGAAGGGTCCGCCTAGCTCTAATGGGTACATTATGGGGGAAAGTAAAGGTGGTCGGTCGTTGTGCTGTCCACGTGACACACTCGTTAACAATGGGCAACAGAAACCTTTACATCATCTGCCTCATAGATCACAAGGGGAAAGGGGAACTTCAATGCAGCCAGGAAGAAGAAACGACAAGCAGATTAAAGCAATGAAAAATGAGATAGAACAATCTAAGCAAACAACAAAACAAGATTACAAAGAAGGTTTGTGTGGAAACACACGCTCACAATTCGGCACCAGAAGTTGTCAATTCTGGCTGGTAAAAAGGCAGCTTTCAATATTTTCAGCAAGAATACCAATGGCTATGAATGAACAAGAAAAAATACTTTTAAAAAAAGCTTATATTAAGCGTAGTCGTATCAGTTTATATAGTCATGTGATTAAATTTCTAATAAATAACAATGATAAAACTATTAGATTACAAATATTTTTACCGATTTTTGTTTTGTTTTTGTTTAGCGCTATTTTATGCTTTAAGCTTTCTTAAAACTCTATGATCCTTTCGCTTTTCTTGACCATTTGGGAACGGATTTGGATAGGAGTGGCTAAAGAAGGAGATATCTGGGTGATCGCTTTTTAAATGCATTCATATTTTTAAAAAAAGGTGAACGACCTGAATTTGAACTAAAAAGTCCACAGCCTACACAGGCCGAGACACTAACTACTGTGCCAGGGAAGTGTTTATTTGTTATAGGTTTCAAACTTTTCTCTCTACAAAGTATAATAGAGACTAATTCAATTGTTTATGCGTCAAGTACAATTTCTTTCCTTTGCTCGAGATACCAAACAAAAAAATGAATTACCAATAGTTAATTAACTAATTAGTTTTTATTAGCGGCTCCCGAGAAAAAGCAGCTACCAGTGCGTCTGTCAAGCCGGTTTAGATCTCAGAAACTAGAATAGAGATTGAAAATCGGACATCATGATATTTTAGATCATTCAAAGTTCAGATGCAACTGCTAATTTTTTATTTTCCGAAAATGAACATTTTCATTTTAAAAATTAACTATGCATACAGAGTTTTCGTAAAAATACACCGCATTAAAATGAAAAACTTCAAGGGAGGTAAGTTTTCTTTAAAGGTCATAGACTTCTTCATTAATAACTCAAGCTTCTTTATGGATTCGCGCATTGATACAAACAACAATTTGCATCTAAGTTCACAATGGAAAAGTTATCAATGGCTCTTTATAAAATATATTTTCTATTAATTAACTTAATCTTTGAATGGAATATTGGTTCAAATGTTGTTTTTAAAAAAGAATTTTAATGCAAACTTCGTTTTAGTTGTAAGTTTAAATAAACGGTTCTGTTGCGCACTTATGGCATATCCCTATCACATTCTTCACAGTCTAATTAAGACTCAATATTGCCCATATATATATATATATATTAATAATTTGAACACAATATGAATAATAAAGGCACTAGCTTATCTTCTGACAGCTTACTGAGATTAGGGGTGCAGAGTAATTTGCAGTAGTAGTAGTATCACATTAAAAAGTGAATCGAATGCGACTATCAACCCGCGCCATACGAAGCCAACTGATTCCCCCTTTTAAAGAGTCTAAATTTGTGTTTTTTTCAGCTTTTATTTGCATTCCATATGCTGCGGAAGTCTTGTCTATGCTTAATAGCAAGTCAGCTTGCTCTTTTCTGATCATGTCAGACCATCTATGTCGTTCACAAAGCTAATAGTACTTTCGTAGCCCTTGAGAGCATCTTCCATTATTCTTTCACAGAAGATATTGCAATGGGTGGTGAAAGTAGGCAGTCTTGACTCACTCAAACTGTGGTTTTAAACTAGTATTATTTCCTTTAGATAAGTTTTTATTTTAAAAGTGTTTTTATATTTTGCTAGTTTTTTTTTAAATAAAAAAAAAAACTTAGTTCAAAATATTTGATTTTCCCTCCCATTGATCTAACGAAATGCGAGGCACTACAATATTAAGATAAAGGAAAGTACCGACTTGCTACAAATAGTCGAAGTCCTCATCAATAAAATGTCAAACTTTTCAACTAATAAATCAGAAAAACAAAATAATTCTTCTTTAAATGTTTCCTTCTTACTCAATTGTATTTCTGTCTAGGGTTTTCTTGTTATTTTTTTTATTTTTTTTTTGCTTTCAATAGTATGACACAAATAGAAACCTAACTTGTTAAAATCGTATCGGAAACAGCTATGCCACCTGCACAACGACAGTCACATACACACATATTCGTACACAACTATTTTCTCTCTTTTTTTCCTTTGTAATGTTTTTTTTTTATTTAGTCTCTTTCTTCATTTTCTTTAAAAAAACAAACAAAAAACAAACTTTTTACTCTTCAACAGGTGCGTATAGCAGAAGCGACGGTAGGTAAGGAGACTAGGCAAGTTGATTTCACGGCCTGACATACAAGTCCTTGAACACCTGGTCGAGTTTCTTCTTTCCCTACCTCCCCCGTCCCTTGTTTTTTTTTTCTCTTATCCACCTTAGAGGAAATACGCATTAGCCTATATTTGTTCAGGTTATGCTGTTTGTAGCTATATTACCCGGCTTTAAAAGGATCGCATTTTTTTTTTAAATTTTGAGCAAATAAAATACAAGATTTTTCACTCAAAACATTTTGTTTTAAATAATTTGTACATTCTTCTTTAATTTTATTTCTCATTTTTTTTTATTGCTCTGTTTTCTTTTTTTTTATTTTTATTTCTCTTTTGTTTACATTTCTCTTTTGTTTACATTTCTCTTTTGTTTACATTTCTCTTTTGTTTACATTTCTCTTTTGTTTACATTTCTCTTTTGTTTACATTTCTCTTTTGTTTACATTTCTCTTTTGTTTACATTTCTCTTTTTTGTTTCCTTTTTTTCAAACATCTTTTTGTTTCAATAGAAGCAAATGGCACAAGATGTTCTGATGACTTTCAACTTATAGAGGACTAAAACGTTTTATGTAATGAAGTTATAGGAAATAAAAGTATAGGACACTCTCCCATTAATTCTGATTCCTGATACTGTTGGACAACACTATTGCAGACGTGCTTGTGGTTGTAAGGTTTAGGTTCCTTTCTAAACTAGAGAAGTATTGACAAAATAGAGCAGAAAGTTTGAGCGTAGTAACTCATTTTTCAAAAACTTCTCTCTCTCTCACTCACTCTCTCTCTCTCTCTCCCTCTCTCTCTCTCTCTCTGTATATATATATATATATATATATATATATATATATAATATATATATATATAGACCCCCTGCTTTACTTATATTGCATTCGTGCAAATTCATCAACTTAATTACGTAAACGAATTCTAACTGTAATGATTCGATGAGTGGAAAAGTAATGACAAGCTACATTTTAGTTGTAGAGGTCTATCCATTTATATTGATAAGATTTAGATTTAAACCTATTAAAATAAAAATATGCATTACTGGAATCATCAGACTCACTGGAAATTTTATTGTCCTTTTTTTGTGTCTTTGGTTTATCATTTGTTGCTAGGAATATTATGTTTGATAAAGAAATTTGTTGTTTTGTGAACGCTTGAACTTGGCTTACCTGGATATGAAGGGGGCTCGAAGTCTGACAACCCACTCGAGCAGAGTTGTGTTTACTGAGGTACCCCCTCTCCCCCACAAATGAGATTAGACCAAAGCGCTCTGAGTATGCTATAAGCTGAGAGTAGCGGTATATTGAAGCTATCATTTTTTTAAAATTAATTTGGCTTAAGTAACATTGCACAAGTTTTCGCATAGAGCAGTTTCTCGTGTATTTATTGATAATTCCTGCCAAGCTCAAATTTTGGGTCCGCGAAACTTCTTATCTTATCTTATATAGTACAGATATAACTTCAAAAAAGAAGATGATTACGTCCTACGCGTCATGCATTCATTCATGCATATTAACCAATGACTTAAATTCTGCCAAGTTACTGGTTTTCCTGGCTAGCTCAGGCAACCCATTCCATGCTCTAATAGCACTAGGGAAGAAGGAGTATTTGTATAAATTTGTCCTAGCATATGGGATGAGATATGTGCCTTTCACTGTTTTCACTAACAGGAGAAGGGGCAAAGGCGAGTCACTGGCGCCTAAACCAGTAAGCTTTGGGCAAGAGGGACTCATTAGCCTACGATTGCAACCCACCTGACAGAAAGAAAACTTGCAGCTATATCCAAACATGAGGAAAAATAAGGAGCCGGCGACCCTTAGGCAGTTTGTAGCACACAACGCTACACCCTGTTAGAACTTGTGACACCGCTGATTCTAAACTGTGTATGTCGTTTGCAAAGAATTACATAAGAAGCTTTTACTGTTATAACTGATACCACCGATCTGCCCTTGAATTGTATTGTTGCTTAAAGCTATTAGTTCATAATATCAGATGTAGGTTTGTGTAAAACAGTTTTTAAAACTACTTCAACAGCTGGTAAAATCAATGTATTACCTACAGTGTTTTCCGTATTTGGTTATAATTTTAAAAAATTATTGTAAAACGCTCACAAAACCATCCTCTCCTCTTTATGATGTTAAAGAGAAATTTTGTAGGTCTTTGAGAGTTCAAAAGTTTTTTAAACCATGATCTTTTCTTCAGGGTGGTGTCGTCTCAAATGATCCTCCAGGCTCCAGCAGAATTAATGTCATATCATCATAAAAAAGGCACTTACGTCTTAGGCAACCACTTACTTGATAAAAAAGGAATGAGTCCCAATTTTAAATAATCAACGCCATAAAATCTGCATTTCTTTTTGTTAAACATCCGTTACATGTAGACAAAATTAAGCTATTTAAATAAATGTTAAAATTAAATACAACAGTGATTTATTTTGAATAGCAGGATAAATATTTAAAGGATTAACTAAGGCACAAATCATATATTAGTGTATGAAATAATTACATTAATGGGATGTGAAAATTAAAGTCACGACTTGCTGAAGTGAAATCTATTATCGTAGACCCCTGTGGATCCCTGTGGACATCTCATAGACCCCCAATTTATTTTTTTCAGTTTCGTTGACCCCTTGGAAATTTGTGATTTGCCATGTGTTAGAATTTATTATCTTTGACTAAGGTAGGTTAGAGCTAGACTTTGCGCAATGGCGACAAGCTGTCTCCTCAAAGATCTGTCTCTAGCAATTCTGAAGCCTCTTCCCACCTGGTGTCCACTGCTTTGAGGTCCTTCATGAAAGTGTGGCGCAGAGTTATGCGAGGATATTTGCGCTATCCTTGTATTGGCCTCCACGTCATCGCAACTCTTGATGTGCGTAATTCATTTTGTCGGACAACAAGTCCCGCAAACCTCATGCGACGCTCTGTCACGAACTCTCTAAGTGGTCGACTCCCTGTTCGGAATACGATTTCCCTGTATATAACTATAACTGACTCCTAAAATCGGTCTTCGACATTTTTGGTTGAGCCACATTTAGTGTTCATCACAATTTTGGCAGATGACTTCCATGCCTCGCATACAAATGTTGCAACAATAATATATATATAGGTCGGTAGGGAAAGATCTAAAGATTGCAATCAATTTCGATCCACTTTCTTCAACCAATATATATTCATATAGTAATTCACATTCGACTAAAGAACACTCTTAGTAAAATTTAAAAACAAAAGAACAGAAGACTAAAAAGTAAACTAGCAATAATACATAAAACAATGAACTATAATTTACAAATACAAGAACCTAACTTAATAAAATACTCAGACACAAAATAAATATACATTTCTTATTCCATATGCTAATAATAATAACAATCTTTATTATCAATTGGAACAGACACAAAATAGAGCAGTGAGATTTATAACAAACGAATATTCACACTTAACCAGAGTAACCTTAACCTTTAGTAAAATCACTAAATTTAGAAAGTCTTCAGGACAGAAACCTGAAAAGTAAAGTAGCAACTATACATAAAACACTGAACCATAATCGTCCAATACAAAATTTAATAAAATACTCAGAAAGACACAAAGATAAAGGCCCATATGCTAGGACAAATTTGTACAAATACTCCTTCTTCGCTAGTGCTATTAGAGCATGGAATGGGTTGCCTGAGCTAGCCAGGAAAACCAGTGACTTGGCAGAATTTAAGTCATTGGTTAATATGCATGACTAAATGCATGACGCGTAGGACGTAATCATCTTCTTTTTTGAAGTAACGTCTGTATTATATAAGATAAGATAAGATGCTAGGACAAATTCGTATCTTCACTAGTGCTGTTAGAACATGGGCCGGGTTGCCTGAGTAAGCCAGAAAAATCGATGACTTAGCAGTTCTTAAACTGTAATGAACATTTATGACTAGATAGATACATAGTGGTAGGACAAGATGATATTCTTTTGAAAAGGAGCGTCTTTAATTGATTTAAGTGGCATTACACAAGATGTGATTGAAATGTCTGGTGATAAAACTCTTTTTTTTTGTCTCCAGCAGCTATGTTTTTTTTGTTTTTTTTTACAAAGCTTTTATTAACTCTGTCTGGTAAAAAGTGTGTACACGTTATTTCTCCCACACCCATTCTCGGATCAAGTTGAAACTTCGCACAATTATTTATTGGCAGAGACAAGACATAAATCAATAAAAAAAACTGAACCAATTAGAAAATTATTTACTGATAATTAGTTATTTTGTTTGATACCAACAAGGGAAATTAATCCTTCATTATTGTCAGATATATCTAAATTTGTAGAGCTTTGTCCCCTTAGATAATTGTTAAAGCTATTTCATCCACACGCATCCTTCGATCAAGTTGTTATTTTAAACACCTATTTATTGTAATACGATACTTTTTTTGTTGTAAATTGTAATAAGAGATTTTTTTTTGTTGTAAATTGTAATGAAAGACTTTTTGTTGTAAATTGTCATAACAGACTCATTCTTGTAAATCGCAATAATAGACCTTTTTTTTGTTGTAAATTGTAATGAGAGGCGTTTGTGTTTTAAATGCTGTAAGACGAGACTTGTGTTGTAAATGCTGTAAGACGAGACTTGTGTTGTAAATGCTGTAAGACGAGACTTGTGTTGTAAATGCTGTAAGACGAGACTTGTGTTGTAAATGCTGTAAGACGAGACTTGTGTTTTAAATGCTGTAAAAAGAGACTTGTGTTGTAAATGCTGTAAGACGAGACTTGTGTTGTAAATGCTGTAAGAAGAGACTTGTGTTGTAAATGCTGTAAGACGAGACTTGTGTTGTAAATGCTGTAAGAAGAGACTTGTGTTGTAAATGCTGTAAGAAGAGACTTGTGTTGTAAATGCTGTAAGAAGAGACTTGTGTTGTAAATGCTGTAAGAAGAGACTTGTGTTGTAAATGCTGTAAGACGAGACTTGTGTTGTAAATGCTGTAAGACGAGACTTGTGTTGTAAATGCTGTAAGACGAGACTTGTGTTGTAAATGCTGTAAGACGAGACTTGTGTTGTAAATGCTGTAAGACGAGACTTGTGTTGTAAATGCTGTATGAAGAGACTTGTGTTGTAAATGCTGTAAGAAGAGACTTGTGTTGTAAATGCTGTAAGAAGAGACTTGTGTTGTAAATGCTGTAAGAAGAGACTTGTGTTGTAAATGCTGTAAGACGAGACTTGTTGCTGGACATTGTAAAAAGACACCATCTCTCAATGGTTAGTTTTTGAAGCGCGTGTCTAGCACGTTGTTTTACAGGTGCATTATAGAACGAGGATTATAGTGTGAGGGACGACACCAGAGGGCAAGCAGTCCTAGGTCAGGCAGTTCTGACCCAGAAGTCGGTCTTTTACGTTTATGAGTTACAATTTAAGTTCGAGGTCAAATCTCCATATGTCGATTTTCGCGGGCTTTAAAATTTTTTTTTCTAAATTAAGAATTTTGTTTTGTTCTTAAGAGTATGCTTGTCCTTGTGAGTGCAAGCGGGTTGCTTTGTCTTTGTCACATAGTTTTAGAGCCGTTTCTGGCACAAAGCAAGACAATGTGGCCGCTCTAGGCGTCCTACTTCACATGGGAGAGGGGAGGACTGGACGAATATGAAACAGCAGAGAGGATATTCAACAAAGTAGGAAGCACATGGAGACGCTGTAGTGGCGTCCATTTGTTTTTGTCAAGGCGCCCTCATAGGCTAAGATAATTGTAGGCCTAGTATTATATAAGAACCTGGGGACATGCGTAGGACGTAATCGTCTTCTTTTTTTCAAGTAACGTCTGCCTTTTATAAGATAAGATATTATATAATCAATCTCAACAAATACATGTTCTACATCAATCTTTATATTATCATCCTCAAGTCTTGTATTATCAAGTATCAACCTCAATCCTTAAATCATTTTTATTATACTATCAACCCCACACGGTATACCATCAACCTTAGTTAATATACTTTCGATATACTATCAACAGAGCCGGATTTAAGTTTGTGGGAGCCTCGGGGCAGGACTTTTGAAGAGGCCCCTGCACTTTCTCGAGAGCTCTAATAAAAATCCACTTCTTAACAGAAATACTTCTATCTAAAAGCATGCCATATTTCAGAAGGAAGAAAAAGTTTCCTTGTAAATTGAATTTAACTTTACCCTTTTTTCTATAATTAATATGCATAATTAATTTTTTTCAAAAGCATATTTTTGAGTTAGAGTAGGGTAGGACCCTTGGTTGACGCACTGCCTTAAATCCGGAGCTACATTTATATATTATGAAGGCACTGTATGGAACATGGGTGGAGGGCCACACATCTCAAAAACGTCTGTAACGATTTTCCTAGAAATTTAACAGTTGATGTAAATCGCTTAGAAAAGAATGACTAGATCATTGTCCACACTAAGAAAACTCTAGTTTGATCGTTATAATTGTTCAAAGTAAAAAAGAAATAAGTTTGGCTACAAAACAAGGCGTAGTCAGCCGTACATTTAATGTTGATTTCAGTTTATTGATAGATTATCTAAGCTTTGCTTTTATTTTGACATAAATCTAATCTAGATTACATCTAGATTTTAGTTATAGAAAGAGATATAGATCTAGACTAGATCTTAAGAGTTCTAAATCAGAAGTCTAGGTATATAATGAAAGTACCAATACATAATTAGACATTTACACTATAGTAGCTTTCGCTCAGTGGCTAACACAATTGTAGCTTTGGCTCAGCGGCACGAGTTCGATACCCGGTACATATATATGTATATGTATAATTTTAAGATGTCTTCATGAAAAAAAAGAGTAACATTTCAAATTTTTCAGCGACGAACTGCTATTTTAAAGAAACCAAATTTATCATAGCAATTTATTTCTTGCTAAGTATTTCACGTCATATCTGTTCCAACGAATGTTTATCATAAAACACCGGAGTTTGTCAGAATATTTATTACGCAAACGTGTAATACAACACTGAGGAAAGTTCATATATCGAAATCTTGAATCATAGGGCTCAACAACTTTGTAAACGAACATAAATTTGTTATTTAGACATCATTTTAGCTTACAGAAGCGCGGTGGCTGAGCGGTAAAGCGCATGGCTTCAAAACCGGGGTTCCGGGTTAGAATCCAGGTGAAGATTGGGATTTTAAATTTTGGGATTTTCAGGTACCTCTGAGTCCACCTAGCTGTAATGGAAAAGTAAAGGCGGTTGGGAGTTGTGTTGGCGACGTGACACCCTCGTTAACTGTGGGCCACAGAAACACTACTTTTTAGTTCACACTTTTAAATGTAATATTTGAGAACTATCGCTTGATGTCACATTTCAAGATTTTTAAAGAATATATTTATTCATCTGATATTAATCAATATATAGGCACTTTTATAATGGAGTGGTTTTAGAGATTTAAGATATCTTGGACGAATCTGGGATGAACTTCTATTGGTGACAAGGCAGGGAGGCCTAGGCCTTACGTAGTGCCCAGGTAAGAAACACTGCCGTGCAGTGTAGTACCTCACAGCTCCCGTACATGTGTAATGACCTAAGGGATACGTCACCCCGTACTTACGATCTGTAGAATACACTTAATGAATATAAAATCTCTGGAAAACTGCATCAACACTGTAAATTTAAATTTTTGTCTTGGACCTGCGATCTTCTTATTACAAGAAATAATGAAAACATTTGGGGCTTGGAATCCACACAAGATCCAACAGGTTGAGCCTACAATGCTCTCCCAGACCCCCTTATGTCACTAAATTGGGCACATTTATTTTTTGTTCAAGGAAGGGCGCCACTATAAGAAATATGAGAACAACTACTGTAGTCATATTAACGCCGTTGAGATCCTTGATATTTGTGTTCACTCAACAAGTCAAAAGACGACCATGTAGAAATGTTTTGTAAGTCTTTAAGATTTGCGTACAGAATTAATTAAAAAAAAAATTCCTTACACAAAAGATTTCTTTATTCCCTTTTCTTCGCCCTAACATTCACATCGAACATCAAGATAAATCCTAAGCACATGTTAGATCGCAGTTCGACACCAAAATGTTTTATGCTTTGCCTTGTTCGCATTATCTTCCTACGTCTAGCCAACCCTTAGAGACAAAATCAAAAAAGCGATTTAAAAATCTAAACTTGACAGACTGCACAAACACAATAACAGCCTTTCATTACCGGGGTGTGGGCGCTTAAAACAGACAGAAAAAAACAACAACAACATTCCACAACTTTGGGAAATATGGGCATATGAAACATTCCCAGACCTTTACGAGCAGAGCTCGCTATCAGGCAATCCTTTATTCCTGTATTCCAATGTTCTCACAAGTTCCCTGGGCATTTTATGGGTTACATTTGACTTTACCGGACATAAAAAAAATCTGTTTGTAGTAAGTTTCCATTGAACTATTTTTTAAAAGAGCGGTCTGGAGGAACAAGCGGACTCCTTGTTAACTTTTACTTACATACATGAGCCAAGTGAAGCAAATTAATAAGAGGCACGAGAGATAGATGAGATAGAAGAGAGAGAGAGATAGAAGAGAGAGAGAGATATAAGACAGAGAGAGAGAGAAGAGAGAGGGGAGAGAGGGACAATAAAGAATCGGAAGAGAGATACAGAAAATTAAAAAAAAAGGATGGAAGGAAAAAGAAAAAAAAGAGAGAAAGAAAGATATAAAAGGCAGGGCTGGAGATGCATACAATAATAAATATAATTAAAAAAAAATACATTTCGACTATATGTGCAACTAATATAGTAAACTTTAAATTGAATATTTTTTTGTCATTGGCAAATAAATTGAAAGAAAAAACGTACGTAGTATAGGGATCAAATCCACGACTTTTATCTAATTAGCGCAACGCTCAATAACTGACATTCAACTACATACACAAATTCAGCTTGAAATAGTTTTTTTTTTTTTAATTGTGCTTATGCCCACCTTCTAACTATACAGAAAGCGTGAGCTACAAGTCATTGAGAATGCGATTAAAATAGAGAAGTGGTTGACACAGTCATGGCTATGTGAAACTAATCCAATTACCTAATTCGCTTACATGCATCCCCGTTGTTATCAAGTCATTAAAACGTATTCACTTAAATAAAATAATAATCATTTCAGAATTGGACATCACCAATTTGAATTCAGACCAGGTAATCGTTAAGCTCAGCTTTAAAAACAGTTCGAGTTAAAAATAAGCATATCCAGTTTTTATTTGGGATTCGAACTCAAGTTTCCGCAATTAGGTATTCAAGTCCCTCCGCCACACATCCAACATTTTTTCAAATAATTGTTTCCCCGAACATCGCTGATATATCTTTTAAAATTACCGCTATTGTTTAGATGTAGTCCATCTGCTCTTCTCTATAAAGTTTGAAAAGAACAGCGAAACCACCATTGCAAATATTGCAATCTATTTCTACCCTAATGTTCATGAGCTCTTAAATGTCTACCTGCCTTATGAACTGCATTGCTTACCAAACAACGGACCCATGAGGGCCTCCAACGTGGAGCAGTAAATGTGGCTACCTGTGTAGCTACATCCCCTCTGTCATCAGTCGTTCATTAGACTGAGTACATGACAGAGAAGAGAGCTCCTGTCTGCAGGCGCCCTCAGAACAAGACAGCTGGAGATCACTTACAAAGGTGTGGCTACATCACCTGTGTAATTAGTCGATCATCAGGGTGAGTACATGACAGAGAAGAAGGCAGCTTACGAAGGCCGCGGGATACACGTTTGAGACCCAAATAAAATACGTCGGCGAGGACAGACGTAGACGGCGAAAAGAAAATCTAAATCGAACACCTGCGGACAATGGTAATGCCTGTGCTGGATGTGTCAAAATATGTAGGTCGCAGATGGGACTGCATAGCCACGAGAAATACTGCACCCCTCATTAATATTCGAACTCGAAGACAAGCCTTACTAGTATTATTAGGATGAGTACAGCAGCTGTAATCATTAATATACATATATAATCTCATTGTTCAAGCCTCATTTCACTAACATTTACCACAGATATATATATTTCAATTACTTACGCAGCCCCAGCTTCGACCTACATATTTTGTCACAACCAAGGTAGACATAACCATTGTCTTCAGGTCGATTTAGCTTCTCTTTTCGCTATCTAAGTCTGTCCTCTGCACTGGATTTTCTAAATTGTCTCTCTCCGAAGCTCCGTGCAGCCAGGTGCTCTTTTCTGTGTTATTTAAAGCAAGTTGGCACCTAAGCTAGTCTTTAAAGCGTTTCCGTGAGGCTACTCTATTACGCCGACCACCTTTCAGCTCACCAACAAGGACTTCCATTGCCATACGTTTGTACCCCGTACGGGATACGCGCCCTGTTCAGCGAGATTTTCGGAATAAAGGAGGTTCCTCTAAAATGTCCATCCAAAGCAACCATAACCATTGTCCGCAGGTGGTCGATTTAGATTTTCTTTTCGTCGTCTGCGTCTGTCCACGGCAGCAGATTTTCTTTTGGTCTCAAAAGTGTATCCCGCGGCTTCGTGAGTGACCTCCAGCCAGCGGCGGACTGGGCGTCAAAATTGGCCCGGGAATTTCTATACCATCCGGTCCTTATGATCGGCATCCTGTTCTACCTGCCCTCAAAATCATTATGTTAAGTTTGATAAAGTACCCCTTCCAGACCTTGCGATCTATAAGGCAGATGATGTAGAGGTCATCTGTTTCTGTAAAGGTTATCTGTATTTGTAGCCCACTGATTACGAGGGTGTCATAATGTGGTCAGCACACGACCAACCACCTTCACCTTTCCTCAACTATTGTCAGGTACACATTAATGCTGGAGGGATACCGAAATTAAAATCTCAGTCTTTACTATGATTTGAGCCCTGGACCTCTCGGTTCGTAAGACAAGCTTTTCCACTCAGCTAACGCGCCCCTTGTCTACCGGTAAAGGTTATTACATTATTTCAGAAAACTGAAGAGTCTGTACAAGATTTTTTTAGAACACGACACTCAAAGGGTCACGTTTTAAAAAGAATATTATAAAGCTTTTAACACAATACCTATTACAGTGACATTCATGCGGTCATTTCGGTGGCCCACCGGGCCCATTAGGGTACCGGCCCACCGGGCCCATTAGGGTACCGGCCCACCGGGCATTTGCCCGAATGCCCATATAGCCAGTCCGCCCCTGCCTCCAGCTGTCTCGTTCCGACGCCGATGTGGTAAAATATGTAGGTCACAGCTGGGGCTGCGCAGCCACGGGAAATACTGTATTTCTCACTAATCTTCGGACTCGAAGACATGCCTCATTATAATGTCCATACCAGCGTTCGCAAGAACATCACTGCTTGTAGTGCGGTCTTGACACCGTATGTCCACGATAGAACGCTTACATCTTGGGTGAAAGCGTTCAAGTAGTCAAATTCACATCCTGTATAGTACCCATGTCTCAGAGCTATATAGAAGGGTTGATAGAATCACTGCCTTGGTAGACACTGACAATAAAGAAATAAGAAGGCTTTCAAACGGTAAAAATGTTAGGTGCTAAGATTCATTATACTGTCGCCCAGAAGAGTATGGTTGTCAGTGAGCTCATATTTCTCTATAAATGAAACAAGTCTAGAGAGTGGCTGAAAGTGTGTCAAATAAAAATTAAGACACAGAAAAAAGTAATTAATGAATGTTAAAAACGTTTTTCAAATGTAGTTTTACCAGGAGTTCTATTTCACGGTAGTACAAAGATTACACACCTCAAGATATTATAAGAATGAGAAAGAGACACAAACAATTTCGTAACAGTACGTAACTCTGCAAAAAGAGAGGTAATCGTAAAATATATTAATATATTAACAACTATATATTTATGCTTCGGATTACGTCCCTTGCTAAAAAAAATTTTTTTTGTTTAAGTCTGAGGCGCCTATTGTTTTTCTTTTAATTTCGATTTCGTGCTCACACCCTAAACACCCCCTCTCCTCCAATAATTGACCATGGACAAAGTTTTATTTGAATTGCTTTATTTCTTCTGAAGACCTTTTTTAAACTAGATATATTAAATTGGTTATTACTTACAACTAGTGCTTTTTTGTAACAAAAAATTTGCGCCGGTACTCAGTAATGGATTACCTAACTTTTAACTACAAATAAATTAATAATAAACGTTAAAATACAACAAAAGTATAAACTCTACCCCTATATCCAAAAAGGTGCCGGTACGCCGTACCGGTGCGTACCGTCACAAAAAAACACTGCTTATATCACTACACGTATTTTTTTTTCTTATAACACTACACATATGTTAAATCTTCGGAATTAAAAAAATTACCGTCATTAATTTAAAGCACAGAAGTTCCTCTAAAAAAAAAAGGGTGTGTCAATCTAGCTTTGCATGCCAATTAGGGACCTAATTAATGCGCTTTTTGTTCTCATGGCAACCACTTCCATGCTCTGATGGTACTTGGAAAGATGGAACGCTTATATGAATTTGTCCTAGAATATGGAACAAGAAATATGCCTTTATCTTAGTGTCTTTCTAAGCTTTTTATTAAGTGGTATTTTATTAAGTGGTACTTGTATCTAGATATATTTATTTTTATACACTATAGAGGACCGAAAAATCTAGTTTTTTATGTTTTTTTTTATTTTTATGTTTTTACTCTAAGATTCAACTTTGTGTTCCAATGTTTATCCCTCAGATGTAAGATGTAGTTTTCATTGTAAAAATGGTCCCGCAAAAGTGCAGTTGTAGGTTAACATTAGTGCCCAAAAAAAAAAAAAGTTAAATAAAGCTGAACACAGAACATCAAAAAAAAAAAAAAATCTGGAAAATTTGGTCTTTTTTTTTTTTTTTTTTACACTACATTAATTTGTTCCACTGATTTCTTAAAATTAATAACATAATTATTGTAATCGAATCAAAGTTACAAGCAAAAACTTTTTATAATTTATAGAAATATCTTAAGAAGGTTATCCAACGAAAGTGACAATTTAAAAATTGGACTAATAACGACTTCTAAAGTGAGCTGACAGACCCTGGGCGACCCCCTAAAGCACCGCGCTGAGTAAAACAAAAAGAAAATGTAAAAAATAATAAAAATAAATGCCCTGCATTTCTAGATTTCCTTCAGAGCCGCCCCGCTCCCCGTCTACCATTTCTTCTCTAGAGCTGGCTCTGAAGAATGGATCCGGAATCAAAGTACACACGATTGCTACATCTTGAATAAAAACAAACATGTACTAAGCGAATGTCTTTTTAGAGAACCATATTCGAGCTTGATCATAAACGTTGGTCTCTTGGATACGTATGCACTTCATTTAGAAATGTTTCCACTATCTAATAATCAATTATCAAAATGTTCTGTCAGATTCGTTTCTCAAAAAGACTAAATGATAACTGGATTGCGATCTTCCAATGCATTAAGCCCACTTGACTAAGTCGAAATCACTTGTAGCCTCTTCCTGCATGTCTTCCAATATCTGTCTCGCTTGCTTCCCTTCTTTCCTAGTGGCGTCTCTCCTCTCCCCTGAGTCCACGGCCTGAGTCTTCTGCTTTCTGGTCAGGTACTTGATCACTTCTTCCATCAGGAAGGCCTTCTTGCCTTCATAGCGCATGCGCATGGCCGTGCATATCCGGAAGTACTCCTCATTGAGGAACGTGATAAAGTAGTTGATGAGAACGTATTTCGTGACGGACACGGTCACCGTGATGTAGACAGGGGCGATGACCTGGTAGGTCCTGATCAAGGATTTCAGCAGCCCAGGGTTTAGCAGCAACCCAGTCACCGAATAGACGGACTTGGTGAAGGTGTAGAAGTGGCCATCTTCACTGAAGATGAAAACTCCGAAAGAGGCATACGTAATGACGGCCATCACCACTAGATAAATGTTTTCTTAGCACCGGGCGGAATGAGCTCCAAATACTTGGACACGGAGGCGAGCGTGCTGTGAGGATAAAAAGTAGACAACAAGAAACATACAAAATATATACATTTTTTTTTAAAAGTAACAAAGCTTATACGTAGTGTAATTGTATCAATAAGTTTGAATCAGACATGTAATTACATTTTTAATAGATTTAGATCAAAAATAAATCTGTGCGATTAATATTAAAAAAAAATATTTTTTCATTTAGCACTATTTCATGCTTTTAGCTTTCTCAATACAATATGATCCTATCACTTATTTAAGCCAGTTGGGTGAACAAAATCCGGCGGAGTCTGGGAGCACATGAGGCGCCTGATCACACCTCCTCGTGGTGGAGGCTGCCCAGGGCTGAACAATCTATTATAGCACAGTGCAGAACGACCAATGACTCGTTCATATTTTGCATGGTTCAGGCCTAACTTTGACTTGGAGGGTGCCGGCGCTACGAGGAAACCGTTGTTCTCATATTCTTTTCGATTGCTCCTTCTGGACAGGTCTAGGAACCACAAGCCACAAATCCTAGACCTGTATGGTGATATACATAAACTACGCATAGCAACAAGGTCTTTGTCCAGGGCTTTTGCAAGACAGGATTTAAACCTCTCAGGCCCTCGCTCAAACGGAGTTAAATGATCATCATTGTCATCTCTAAAATACAAGTATAGGAACCAAGAAGTGAAGTAAAAGATGATCTTAAAAAAAAACTTTTCAAAAATTGGTAGTGATATGATTAAGTCTTAAGGTTTGCAGCACCATTACCTTTTACAGCGTCATTACCTTTTACAGCGCCATTACCTTTTACAGCGCCATTACCTTTTACAGCGACATTACCTTTTACAGCGTACCATGAATGTACACGATTAGCGAAGAAAGAAAACCCACACATTTCCAAATGGTCACACCCTGTACTTACGAAGTGTTTAGGAGTATATTGATAAACGTGACGCTTGCCAGAATACAGCACATTTGGGTGATGAAGATGGCGATGTTGGAGATCTCGCTCAAGTCAAAGTAAACTCTTTGCTCTTCTATGGTGGAGAAGTAAGTCTTGATTTTTGGAATCTATATTGAGTAGGGTCAAGCACTCAAATCATATGTATTTGAATCTTCTTAAGTGATAGGTATAAATTAAGCTTTAAAAAAACATGGAGGAATCCTAAATTTCATCAAAGCATACCTTGAACTTCCGAAATTCTAGTTTTTTTTTGTGTTTTTTTTTTGGGGTTTGATAAGGTTTAACGTATTAATAAACCACTTGGATCAAATTAAAACAAAGAAAACATTTCATTTGAGCAAACGCTACACAATTGATTTTCTGGAACTATTCTTGTCTATGATATCGTTTAGGGAATTTCTGATGTATGTGTCAAAACAACCGTTAATAACTACAGAAAAGGTCTAAGAGACTTTGGTTCGCAAACTGAGGATTATCACAATGAGATGAAAAACAAAAGAAATTTCGTTCGATGCCTCATATATATCTATATATGTCTCCTTTTGTCTCGAAAGGCAATGGATGCGTCCAAATGAGTCACTGGTTTTGGCTTACTCTTGAGACGGGGCAGAATCTGGTGTGGCTAATCAAGCCTATTCTAGAGCAACAGACTTTGCCACAATTCATACATGTGTATGCCTCTGATTCAGGGCTAGCGGACAGGGCAGCTCATAAGCTGAGATAAACTGATGAAGCAGCAAATGACCGCGTCTCCAGCATAAGTCCATGTGCGTTTTTTTTCTCTCCAGAATTGAGGCTAAGAAGGCAATTGTAGGACATCAGTGATGGCATTGTTTTTTCATAATCACACCACAATGGATCTAGTTATCAAACTTGATTTTAGAAAAGACCCAAGAAAATAATTTCTTTTACCTAAAACGAATATCACCCTTTTCAATGTGTGGAGAAAATTTAATTTTCTTGTATTTTAACGTTTATTATTAATTTATTAGTAGTTAAAAGTTAAGCAATCCATCACTGAGTACCTGCACCTATTATATATATATGGCTCCTTTTGTCTCGAAAGGCAATGGATGCGTCCAAATGAGTCACTGGTTTTGGCTTACTCTTGAGACGGGGCAGACTCTGGTGTGGCTAATCAAGCCAATTCTAGAACGGCAGACTTTGCCACAATTCGTACATGTGTATGCCTCTGATTTAGGGCTAGCGGACAGGGCAGCTTTCTTTTTTTCCCTCTTGATTAAGGCCGCTTCAATTCTTTTGTTCTCAGCAAGGGTTGTCCCAGCACGCACAGTCTGTCACCATGCACTCCGATCTTTGGCTATGTCTTCCCACATGCATGATGCCTGTGGCTCTCATGGCTCGCTTGCAGACATCTCTATATGTTAGTCTTGGGCGGCCCTTGGGTCTGACTCCTTCCACAAGCACAGCATATAAGATATCTTTCGGGATTCTACCATCTGGCATGCGTGTGACATGTCCGAGCCAGCGTAATCTTCTTTGTGTCAGGAGAGCATACATGCTGTTCATATTGGCCAATCTCAAAACTTCCTGATTGGAGACATGGTCCCTCCAAGAGATGCCCATTATGCGTCTCAGGCAGCGCAAGTGGAAACTATTCAATCTGTGCTCTTGGTACATGTATGTTGACCAGCTTTTACTGCCATAAATACCTGGACACACTGAAAACCATACCTACCAACATCATTGACACTGAAGGAGGCAGTCTCCAGGCATTCCTTGCCACCAAACTGACTTGATATTGTAATGTTGACGGATGCTAAGTTCTTCTAATGGAGACACAAGGCAAAGATTGTTTTTTTTTAATTCTGTGTGTGTGTGTGTGTTTGTGTTATGGTTCTAACAATAAAATGGAGTATAGAATCACAGCATCACTGGAAACTTTTGGGATAAGTTGGGACAGATATACTCCCGCCCCCTTTCTTAGCGGCTCTAGTTCTTTTATAGTTGTGTTTACAACATCCCGATTCCGAACCGTTACTTAATTCAAATTAGCATATTGTTAAGACGTTGGTTCAAAAAGTAAAAAATAAGAACTTGCCGATTCCCCTGGCGCCGCTATCACTCTGAAGACTTCTCGCCGAAGCCCGAAGCCCTGGCGCCGCTATCACTCTGAAGACTTCTCGCCGAAGCCCGAAGCCCTGGCGCCGCTATCACTCTGAAGACTTCTCGCCGAAGCCCGAAGCCCTGGCGGCGCTATCACTCTGAAGACTTCTCGCCGAAGCCCGTAGCCCTGGCGCCGCTATCACTCTGAAGACTTCTCGCCGAAGCTCGAAGCCCTGGCGCCGCTATCACTCTGAAGACTTCTCGCCGAAGCCCGAAGCCCTGGCGCCGCTATCACTCTGAAGACTTCTCGCCGAAGCCCAAAGCCCTGGCGCCGCTATCACTCTGAAGACTTCTCGCCGAAGCCCGAAGCCCTGGCGCCGATATCACTCTGAAGACTTCTCGCCGAAGCCCTGGCGCCGCTATCACTTTGAAGACTTCTCGCCGAAGCCCGAAGCCCTGGCGCCGCTATCACTCTGAAGACTTCTCGCCAAAGCCCGAAGCCCTGGCGGCGCTATCCCTCTGAAGACTTCTCGCCGAAGCCCGAAGCCCTGGCGCCGCTATCACTCTGAAGACTTCTCGCCGAAGCCCGAAGCCCTGGCGCCGCTATCACTTTGAGGACTTCTCGCCGAAGCCCAATCCAGTTGTAATGAGTCAAAAATCCCCGTTAAAGATATATTTTCACGATATTAAAAATCGAATTCCTGTACACTTATCCACAAACACAAAGAATATGTCCCTTAGCACCACTCTCACTGACGTCATTTACGATCTCCAGCGGATACAAGATGTCAAGCTACTTTACTTTAGGAATAAAGGCCAAGATGTCAAGCTACTTTGCACGCGGAAAGAAAGGTCAAGGTCAAGATGTCAAACTACTTCGCACTAGGAAGAAAGGTCAAGGTAACAAAATCAAGCTACTTCGCATTCGGAAGAAAGGTTAGTGTGTGGTTGGGGGGAGGGGCAGGTTTACAGCAGCATAAAACACAACACAATATTGTTTAGTCTTACCATCTTCATTTTCTTTGTATGAGTCAATTGCGGTCTGACATTCACAGAGTAATTGACCTCTTCAGCTATCGTGAATTGAAAAATACGAACATTCATGGAAATTTAGTTGAATAAAAATAAACCTTTAAAAAAAACAACTAAAAATAGTTACTGCTAGTCAGAAGGCGAAATCGGAATCAAAATTGACCATTGAATTTTTCAATGCAATCTGTGCCAAACATTGCGTTACTTGTTATAGACATCCAGTCGTACCCGTCCACACTTGTTTGAAAATGCACAAAAACTGAACACGCGATTCTCTGTCATAAACATGTCGATGTTATTATACAACGCAATTCATTAATAGCTAGCTCTGCATCTTGCAATATCTACCAGGTACTTGGTAAAGTAGTAAAGTTCCACTTTCAGACCTTGTCATCTATTAGGCAGATGATGTTAAGGTCATCTTCTCCATTTTCAGACCTTGTCATCTATTGGGCAGATGATGTTTATGTCATCTGTTTCTTTGGCCAATGGCAAGCCCAATGACCAACAACCTTGACTTTCCCCAACTTAAGTCAGGTATCCTTAAGAGCTGGGCATCGGTGCCCGCAGGAGGGGGGTGTAAGGTGGTGCACATGCACTCACCTGGATGATGAGTAGTCAAATTCAAGTCTTTTTTTGCACTATCAAATTAATTAAAATCCAAATAGAAACTGAACGAGTAGTGCTTCCACAGGAGACTGAAGTACAGATGTAAAGATAAGGTAATGTAGTAGAAAACTAGCCTAGGCGTATGAGGAATTGGTGGCCGACCATACATGTGCATTGTGCACGCCTCTGAATTCTGAGTAGCCATATCTTAGCCACTTTGTTACGCCTTCAAATTAATTAACTTCACTTCTAAGTAACAACTTAACAAGTAGTGTTTCAATTGAAGTACGTTTTTACGGATATGCTATTATTGTTAGAAAATAAAATAGGCAAATCTGTAGTTCATGTCCGACTATATACGCTTTATTATAGGCTTGCAATTATTTGCACTATAAATAGTATAAAGGGTGTCAAATATTCTATAGCTCGTTGGTCGTGACAATTTCTTTTCATTTGCACATAATTCTAGTTATTATTATATTTGGTTAAAGTCCAGAATATGATACATTTTTTTTTGGCCTTGGAGGAGAAATCCTTGCCAATTATCTCTTGAAATGATAAATGTTCTTGTTTCTTTGAACAAAAGTAAAGAGTGTAAATGTATTAACGTCTTGCGGTCGGTGTCAGCGCTCGATAAAATAGCAGGTGAAACACGTCCACCAGTTTACGATAGAAGAGATAAAGATCTTCACTAGCCATTGTCTAAGTCAAAAAGTTGATTTGTATCAGCGGAGCACTGGCAGCAGCAAGAAACAAAAAAAAATACGAGCAGTGGCATCTTGAATTAACTGTATTGGCTGAGCTTTTTGGTGATGAAGCTGCAGATATCTCAGGCACTGAGCAGATGTTTTGAGCGTTAGGCTATTTTTTTTTTTATTGTGAATGTATTTGAGAAAAAAGTTGTTTGTTTTGTTTCTGTTGTTCAGTGAGACGCACTGGCATGTGTCTAAAGTTTTTGTCAGCGAATACATTATGTACAGTCTAGACATGGATAAACTACTCGGCTCAGGCTACGATGGGTGCCCCATTGATAGCTAGCATTTATAACTGTCCAAAGCCAGAGCGTTGGGGATAAATTTACCTTTTGTGTGAGAGGCAATGGACTAAGAAATACGAATCTATTAACGCTTTAAGTCAAACCTTGAGTAGATATTTGACCGTTTGGCGTATCTTAAAATAATGGCTGCGTGAAACCAGACAAACTGCACATGTGTAATTATTGCCTGCTCTTCACATGTTTCTGATTGATCTTTTAATTGTCGTCAATAAGCCGTTTCTTGAACCATTTTTCCTAATGTTGGAGTCTATCCAACTTAACATAGTGGCCACTCAACAGCACATCACATAATCAAAAACCAACTTGACCATGCCGAGGAACAGATCAGAGATGGCATCTGGAAGAAGACGAGACCCTAGCAGAAAACCTTGGTACCGGGTATTGAGTTTGTGCTGCCGAGAATTAGCAGTCGACTGACACCAATCAAAAGTTATTACAGAACACGGCTTTACATTACGTATTTTGATTCGTTTGTTTCTTCATTACGTCTCGCTATTCGGGCAATATTGTTCAGTTCAATTTGTTTTGTCTTCAGCCTAAAACGATGCAAGATCTTCAACGCAAAGAAAAACATCAGTAACTGCACGATACGCGTTCATCGCAATCTCGTCCATCGCGATGAGAAGCAAGTCATTAGTAAAGTTATTGACAGTTTCGGCAGCCACAGTTAATGTTTGTAATATGTGTCTGATTGAACGTAGGGAGGCACGGGTAGTACGGATAAAGTTTAAAAAGTGTACTTCATGAAAACAAAAAGTATTTACTGTGCACTTAATATCGCTTAGCTTTCTTTAATATTCTCCGTAACAAAAAAAAAGTTGAAGCTACGACTTTGAAGGAGCAGCTTGCACCCCCACCCCACCCCCTTACAAAAAATCCTGCGAGCGCCCATGGAGTTGCCCTAAGAATCCTGAAATCCAAAACCTCAGCCTTCACGAAGATTCGAGCCCAGGACTCCAAGTAAGGAAACACATGATCACTCCTAAACGTTATTTCCCCTTGGAAGGTCGACCCAACTAACTCCCAAGTACAAACCGGCACCGCTACTGAATCCGAATTACAGCCCAAGAGTAATGAAAAAAAATGTGCGTTTGCTAAATTCGGGATTGGAACACCAGACCCCTTGATAATTATGGTATTATCCAGATTTACCTCCCTCTGAAGTGTTTATTAAATGGCGGTGTATTTTAATAACAAAAATGTGCCTCTGTAATTTAAAAAATTAGACGTATCAATTTCAGAAAACAAACAAAGGTAAATAAAAACGAAATACTTCTTTTTAAAAGACAATACCTCTTGTATACAGCTTATAAAGCGATGGTTGTTGTCTTAATAGCTCATGAATGTTAGATTTAAAAACAATAGAACATTTCTTTTACACGCCCCATCCCCCCCACCTTCTTGCGAAAGAATCCTGGTAAATCGAATGTATAAAGTTTATCTAGAATCTATACTTTATAATATTCCAGTGATAGGCCTTTAGATCTATGCTTAGAAGACGATATGCAACATTTCTCTGAACATTAATTAGCCGGGTAAAAAATATTCTATTTTATTTTTAAATAAAACATCTAGATCTATTAGTGATTTAGAGAAACAGAATCGCTGTATAAAGAAGGTATTGTCATATCCAGTAATGTAGGACAAAATTTAATGTATACAGTAATCTAGAACAGCATGTAACCTATCCATTAATTGAGGAAGACATTTAACAAAGACAGTAATTAAGGCAACATTTAAAATATCCAGAAATTTAGGAAAACATTTAAAATATCCAGTAATTTAGGACAACATTTAGCATGTCCAGTAATTTAAGACAATATTCAACATATCCAGTAATTCATGACACCCTCGTAAACCGTAGGCCACAGAAACACATGACCTTTTACATCATCTGCCCTATAGACGCTGGCGGATCCAGAGGGGGGGGGGGCGGTGGGGCGATCGCCGACCCCCACTCGGCCGACCCCCCCCCCCCGTTTAGGGGGGGGGGCGGACGAATTTTAGTATAGAATTCATACAATTTGTATACGAATTTATTACTTATGTTAATAATATATACTAATTATTTATATTTCAACCTATTTTTACATTATTTCGCCCCCCTTCTAGTATTTTGGCCGATTTGGTAGGGTCGGGAGGGGGCGATGACATCAATCTGCCCCCCCCCCCTCGAAAGTTTATGGTCCTATTTATTTGTAGAAATCACAGCTTGCTAAAAGAATCAATTAAATATCTATAGGATTAAACTTGTTATTGGTATTTTAACCGGCCTTTATATTATGTCGTTCACCTGTTGGCCGATTGGAAGAGGAGGAGCGAATACCTCTACTGCCCTTCCCATATAAACCCTTTGAGTGGGGGGGGCGGTCCTACTTTTATGGATAAATCATAGTATGTGAACAAAATTAGTCGAATATCTATATAATATAAACAGGTGGAAGTGCGATACATGCAATCACCTTCCGCCCATTGGACAAACCAATACTTTTTCTTTTTGTATTATAGTAAGAAATTACAAAATTTAAAAAATCTGTCACTAATATAATTTATATATGCTCTAACGTAAATTCTTATATCGAGTCGCCCAACCCCTATTCTTTAATGAAATATACAATCATTAGCAGAAATTATAAAAAAAGGAGCGAGGATTAATCGTTTTCATTTTACCGCCCTTCCCCTTTCCAGACAGAGTTTGTGTAATTTCACATGAATTTATCATAACTATTTTAAGAAAGACTTTGCTTTGGAAAAGTTATAATTCAAACGAAATTTTTCAATATAAAAGTAACGGTTTAAATTAGCTCAAAAGCCAGATAATCTTTTCCTAGTCGACTTTTTCCAACCTTTACTCTATCTCATATTTTTCTAGTTCAATAAATTTAGGACGCTATAACTCACAATTTATGCTTGAATTTTATTGAATATTATTAATCGAATTTTTTTTTCGGCGGCGATCCTCAAAGACTTAATCTAAATGTGTGGGGTATCTTATCTTTTCAAAGAACAAATCGGTTGTATTTGCAATGAATTAAGGGACTATGAATTCATATTAGAATATTTTTCCACATTATTCAAAAGGTCCTTTATAATAGAATAAATAATGAGCTGTAGGTCAGGAGAATGCGTTACTGCAGTGAAGAATGCCAGAAAACGCTATTAGCGTCGAGGCTTCGCCCCGAACCCCACTGATAAGTAATGAGCAGTAGATGTCAGGAGAATGCGTTTCAGCCGTGAAAAATGCAAGAAAACGCTTTTGGCGTGGCCCCGAACCCCTCTGAGAAAGCTTACAGCGCTGTCCCAGACCCCCAAGCTTGCAAGAGAAAGGCCTCAACATGACTGTTTTTTTTTCTGTTTTTCGCCCTATGCATAAACGTGCGTACAGCATATATGCTGTACGCACGTTTATGCATAGGGCTAGGGTTTACTGGGCGTTAGGGTAAGGGTTTAGAAAAAAATCGCCCCCCCCCACTCCAAAGTTCTGGATCCGCCAGTGCCTATAGACCACCAGGTCTGTATCTATATCTCTATAATAATTCAGGACAGCATTTATCATATCCTGTAAATTAGAACAACATTTAACATATGCAGTACTTTAGGAAAACATTTAACATATTCATTGCTTAAATAAACCATTTAACAAATCCAGTACTTAGAGACAAGAATTAAACACACTGTGATTCAGGACAACATCTAACATATTTAGTGCTTGCACTGAACAGATGTCTCCATAAATATTTCAGTCAAAACATTTTATACCTATATCTCTATAATAATTCAGGGCAGCATTTAACGTATCCTGTAATTTAGAACAACATTTAACATATTCATTTTTTTTGGACAATATTTAACATGTCCAGTAATTTAGGACAACATTTAACATATCCAGTAGTTTAGATCAACATTTAACATGTCCTGTAATTTAGGACAACATTTAACATGTTCATTGCTTAAAGACAACATTTAACATATCCATTACTTTAGGACAAAATTTAACATATTCAATGGTTAAAGGCAACATTTAACAAATCCAGTACTTAAAGACAACATTTAAACACCCAGTGATTCAGGACAACATCTAACATATTTAGTGCTTGCATTGAACAGACGCCCCCGTGAATATTTCCGTCAAAACATTTTTACTTCGAAATAAAACTCTAATATCCACAGGCCGACGGCTACCGAGGATGTTATGTAGCCAACGCAATGATCATTTCTTCTTCATAGTAGGAGAAGGAACATATCAGGGGAGGTCTAAAAAATCGCAATGTTCATAATACAAGTCTTCACCAGCATTATAACTCGGCACCCTTCGGTTTGGAAGCCAAGCGCTGCATTCTTCGTCGAGTGTCAAGATTATTCCCATTTATTACCCTTTGACCAACGGGAAAGCTTTTACCCAGGAATGAGATATTGACTCTTCAAGTTCACCGACCCCTCTGTTTGGAGGCCCGCATCGATAAGATGTTCTTGTAATCACATCTGTTTCCATGAGACACGTCTCCTTGAGCCAACGCTATTTGTCCCCCATCCCATGTAAGGTCTGACACTCAGGGTTCCTATAAGGTCTGACACTCCATGTTCCTATAAGGTCTAATACTCCATGTTTCCATAAGGTCTGACACTCCATGTTCCTATAAGGTCTGGCACTCCATGTTCCTATAAGGTCTGGCACTCCATGTTCCTATAAGGTCTGACACTCCATGTTCCTATAAGGTCTGGCACTCCATGTTCCTATAAGGTCTGACACTCCATACTCCATGTTCCTATAAGGTCTGACACTCCATGTTCCTATAAGGTCTGACACTCCATGTTCCTATAATCCACGGCCTTTTTTCGTGGGAGGACTATCACCACATTTTCACGTCTGCTGGAGCACGCTAGGCAGATGGGACCTGGTTAGCATACCTTACATACACTCCCCTCGTGCCATATATGTTCAAATTAGCATATTTGATGCACCTTTATTTAGACCGCAATATTATTTACTAAAATAACTAACTGTAATTTAACATTTCCATTTCCTCAAAAGGGGAGATGCTCCTCACTTTAATGTCATCTTTGTCGCCCTCTATTGCTCTCCCCTTCTTTTTTTTAAAACAACATCAAGTTTCATTTTGTTTTCCTACAACCTTTGTTAAGCAAGACGACAAACGAAACTAATTAGCTAAGTATAAAATCAATGACTTATTCTACTGACAGTGGATTGTGGGAGATGACCTGGCCGTAAAATACAGATTTCGTTTCATCGAGGAAAAGATTTCTAGAGAACCAGACGTAGAACCACAAAGGTTGTTCAGGATTACTTTCTCTTTGATGAGCTTGCAATTCGAACACTGAATAAGAAGTACCATAAGACATTGTGAGAGAACTATTAAATACTATCAAGATATTCTTTTTTTTTTTTACTGAATACTATTAAATACTAAATACACTACTTCCGTTCAAATCATTACCAGGAAAAAGAAGAATAGGCAGAAGATGTATAATTGTGCCTTATATTTATTTAGCGTGAACATTCTCTTTAGACACGGAGTTATATACACAGGCCCCAATCAAGTGTGTAAGAGAATCAGGATTAGAAATCAAAAGAAATCTGAAGCCCGGAAGGTTGAATGCAAAATGATTAAACTATACTTGCTGGGTATTTAATTTAGTTTATTTTAATTATTTAAATTTACCAAAATATTTAAATATACCTTTTTTTTAAATGACTAAAAAGAAAAGAAAATTGGACCTAATTTAAAAAAATGTGCCTAATGCAGTAATAAGCTTTTGGGGGTTAATGGGCTAATTCACGGGCTAAAAAATATGTTAGATTGATCGTTAAATTGTGGACCGTAAATTAAAGTTAAAATTTAAAAAAGAAAAGACGGGGGCTGTTCCGGCCAAACTAAACAATAAAAAGCCTAGGAACAAATCAACGAGTGTAGCCGGTGCGTACCGCTAGTAACGTTATATTGACAAAACTATTCTTTGATTAAAAAAAAAAGTAAAGTAAGCCAGCACAATGACCAACCGGCAGGGCCAGTTCTACAGATTTCGGGGCCCTATTCGAAACGGATTGCGTAGGGTCCAGTCTAGGTAGGGATAAGATAAGATATTTGTATTGATTCGATCAACTGGAAATTCAGTTTGACTACAATTGATAATCTCAGCGTAACTACTTTACAAAAACCTATATTGATGAATAATTCGAAGAACATTCACTCACGAAACACATAGACATTCACAACCAAAATATGGAGTTGAAGCTAGGTGCTGAAACAAATGTGATACATACATATATTAGACATAAATGGATAGCAGCACCAGGGACCAAGTTTTTAAGAGAGAAAGTAGTGAATTAAAATGCTACGAAAATAAGGGAATGCGCCGACCGAGGCTCGAACCCGTGACTCTGGATTTGACACCACCGCCTAGCGATAACGCACCAAGCGAACTTAACCTCTTAAATGAGTTTTTAAATCTCTCTGTTTTAGTGCCAATGGAAAGGAGACTACCACTTCGTTCAGATCTTATGTAACAGCGGTTTAATGGGTGCAGATTGTCTTTAAGAATCGTGAGTGTTTTGAAAATGCATCTTTCTTGAAAAAGCTTTTCAAGGATAAGGATAATAAGTGAAAATTAAGATTTTGTATTAGAAAATAAATTTGTCTTTGCATTTTATTCATACTTTACTAAGTACAAAATCACGGTAAAATTAACTTTCCGAGCCGTCTACAGTAGATAGTAGTTTTCCAACAAAAAACCGATAAACATTCAGATCTGCCTTTTAGATTTACTATCGACTAGCAAAATATCTCTTTTGATATTTTTTTAAGAGGTCGAGATATTTTAGATCTTTATTTATATACCAGTGACTATAAAAGTAAATTAAGTAATTGAACTTCATGTTTAGGTTAAAATTTGCCCTATTATTTTTATCATATGAAAGCTAACAATACGTTATTTTTGTTGTTATTTTTTATCATGAGAATAATTTACGTTGTCCATATTGAATGACACCCTGGAATGACAATTTTTGTCTGTTTTTAAGGAGATTTGCATGAGTTTTCAAAAGATTTTAATAATTTCAGGAGATTTTTATGACTTTTTAGTATATTTTGCAATTTCAGGAGATTTCCAGGAGCTTCTCGAAAACCAAGAGGCTGCGGTAACCCTTTAATAATAAGTTAAAATTGTTTAATTTAATAATTTACACCTAGAATTAGTGCGGAGCCTATGAACGTGCGAGGCCCACTGCGGCCGCATAGGTTGTAGTGGCCTAAGACGATCCTGCCAACCGGCCCATCTAATATCACCTATCCATTAAAGTTGGATTGACTCAAGGTTGACTCAAGGTTGACAATGGCTTACTTAAAATCCCGAAATTCAAGTTTCAAGTCATCACAGAGATTTGAGTCTGAAACCCAACGATTTGGAAGTCAAGTGTTTTATCGCTCAGCCACCAAAACATTTAGCTCTATAATTTTCTTTTTTATGATTTTAAGATTTTCTTTTTTCATACTTGACTTGATCAACATCAATATTAAAATACCAGACTTAAAGACATTCCAGCAGAGGACTAGCATGTCGGGTAGCACTAATACATTAACAATAACTTTAAAAAAAAAAAATATAAAATAAAATAACCTAATAAAATACTAAGAAATACATTACTACACATTTCTTAGTCCGTATTCTAGGAGGACAGACACAGACGGCGAAAAGAAAATCTTAATCTACCACCGGCAGACAATGATTATGCTTGCCCTGAATATGGCAAAATATGTAGGTCACAGCTCGGGCTGCGTAGCCACGGGAAATACTGCATTCTTCATTAATCTTCGGACTCAAAGACAGGCCTTAATATTATTATTCTATTAGGAGTTTATAAAAGGGTTCTAGAGCACGAGAAGGGTTGTCAAAATCAGCCAACTTATCTTATAAAATACTGAAGTTTACTGCAAAAAAGAAGATGATTACGTCCTACGGTTCCATATGCTAGGACAAATTTGTACAAGTGCTCCTTCTTCCCTAGTGCAATTAGAGCATGGAATGGGTTGTCTGAGCTAGCCAGGAAAACCAGTGACTTGGCAGAATTTTGATCTTAATATGCATGACTTAATGCATGACGCGTAGGACGTAATCATCTTCTTTTTTTGAAGTAACGTCTGTATTATATAAGATAAGATAAGAAATAAAAAAAAGAATATTGGTAAATAATTAGATTCTGATAAAGAATTGACTATTTTTGTAATGTAGACGATGCTCATACACAAACTCAGACAGCATTAAGAAAAAAACACACACACAAAGAAGCTTATATAAGGAAGGCACAGCACAATCAGTGCCATTTGTCTTAGCACTGCAGGATTTATTCCAGGGAGGGAGGGGGGTCGGCAAAGTGTGTGTGTGTGTGGGGGGGGGAAATCCAATGTATTTTCCAATGCGTCCTACGCGACATGCATCTAGTCATGCATGTTAACATTTTTAGCCTTAAAAGTAAAGTTTAAGACTCTAACTAAATTTAATTAGCTTGTACTATTACGGATTGGTAAAGAAATGTTTCACTCAACACTTACATTGTGTCTACTGCTTACGTATTCGGTTCCCATATAAAGAAGTTATCACAACAAAATATATCACTAAGCTTTTGGAACAATTCATTTCTTATTCTCTTTCAATATCTGCGTGTTTGCGATACCAAATATCAATAATTACACTATGTTCAAGATAGGAGGAAGCAGAAAGACGCATCGCTATTTTTTCGCTTCTTCGGGAATTCCAGTATTTTTTTTTTCTTCATGCACAAAAATATGTAGATTTTCGCTTATTTGGTTCCATAAACCTATAAATACTATATCTAGACTGGAAATGGGAAACAAATTCTTGTCCGCGAGTTATCGTTTCACAGACCTATTTATAAAAATTCATAAGTACGTAACTCTTTTTCGAGCTGTAAGGGAAGTAGCCCCAATCATTCTTTTTTGTCTTAGAAAAGTAATGATCGTTAGTTTTTTTAAGTTTAGAAATAATGCAAAATCATTTCTCAGATTTTCTTAAGAATGGGCTATTAATCGCTGAACTATATATTCACGCCAAAAATATGAAATAAAGCCATTTCTTGTTAGTATATATATAATAGTTGTTAAAAGTATCAACATGATAGCAGAATGCGCGGCTAACAATTGTTTAAGTGGACTAGCCATATTTGTTGCTATTTAACAAAATAATGAATTAACAGTAATTAATTGTCTAATTGGTTACAGGCACGACATGGCCTAAATTGTGCCGATGTGCCTAAAATCAAAATCAAGTCAAATCAATCTAATTGGTTACTGTTTTTATATTGATTCATGTCTTGTCTATGTGAATAAATAATTGTGCCAAGTTTCAGCTTGATCTGAGAATAGGTGTGTGAGAAATAACATGTACAGACTTTTTACCAAACAAGCAGAAACATATACAGGCTGACAGGGTGAGTTGATATAAGCCTTTTAATAACATACATTTCTTTAGTGGATGTAACAATCTTTTGTTAATTGTTTATTTTGTTTTACATATGTCAGGTTTTCATTTAGATTTATTGTCAAAACCTGTGTAAAATAGATTGTGAATAGTGTCTCAATAGTACCATTCACTTTAGGGACGTTGAATGTAGACACAGAACAGAAATATTAGTTAATGTTTCACTAAAATGCTGATCTCTCTTATTGCTCAACCTGCCACCTGTAATAAACGCGATAATACATTTGTTCATCTCATTGTTTTGTAGTTACGTTCAAAGTTGCCCTCTTTGAAAAAGCAATTAGTGAACTGTTGCGTACAGACAAGTCATTGTCAATGTGCACACCTATTAAGCAACATGTTGTATTTATGAATTTCTAGCAATGTTCTTGCCTGGGATGCTGCAGCATTGAGACTGAAGTAAATGATGATAGTGCTGGATAAAAGACACGAATAAAAAGAAAAGAAAACAATCCGACCTTGCGATCTATAGGGCAGATGATGTAGAGGTCATCTGTTTCTGTGGCCCAACGGTTAACAAGGGTTTCATGTGGCCAGCACATCAAAAATAAGCCTTTACTTTCCCCTACTAATGTCGGGTAACCATTAGAAAATCCCGAAATTAAAAATGCCAGTCTTCACCACGATTCAAACCCGGGACATCGGTTCTGAAACGAAGCAATTAATCACTAAGCCACTGCGCCTCCCAAAGAGACGAGTACAACAGACACATTTTGTAAGACGGGAAGGATTGAGGGGTGTCTGTCCGTGTCCACACTAAAATAGGGAGAATGAGTGAAAATAAACAAAATAAAATTGAAATAGAACAGGTTGCAAAGAAGATGACTAAATATCAATAAGAAAAACAACCAAGCAATAGAAAATAAGAAAACTGTTACAAATGACCAGTGACAGGAAGAGGTTAACGTGTGACCCCGGCGAGATGACACAGCAGCGAGTGTTCTCTGGAATGTATAAACAAAGACAGGATGTGACGTTTCCTCACGTGTTGTTCCAGAAGATACACGCAGTGTTTGTGCAACTTTGGAGAAGCGATTAGGGACTCTATATAAGCCTGAGAGATGTAAAAAAGTCAGTCGTAGAAAGAGGTAGGTAGAGTCGTCAGTACAGTCTTCGTTACTGTTGTCTACTGTGCGAGACAATAGAAAAGAGATGTGTACGACTCGATGCAAGTTAACTAGGGTAGAGTTAACTGGAGTGGACTACTGTCGTTAAAGCCTATACAGCGAACTACAGTGGACTTGAGCCGTTACAATCGATACAGTCGATGTAAGACGTGTGCGGCTCTGATTCGGTAGACTTGAGTACGACTTGGTTCAGCTTTGGGAGACCTGGAGCAACACTGGGAAGTGTGTCGCTGGTCTGTTCTGTGGAATACGGCTCGATGCAAGTTGAGAAGAGATGAATTGCAACGAAGTATAGCTAACTGTAAACTGACAAATATAGTACAGTCTTCTAAGCTACATGTTACAGTGACGAATTGTTAGAGTTAATAGTCAATAAAGTTATATGAAGCTGAAAGTTGAGTCGTCAAGTTCTTTGCAGTGTTTTTATTTGTGTGCCTACTAGTACATTTAGCAAGAAGATTAGAAATACGTAACAATACTTTTAAAACCAAAGCTTATCTAAGGGGGAATAACCGCTAATTACTATTATTTACCTGAAAATCACAGGGTTTTCTGTCCTTTCTGCTATATAACACAAAATTAATAATAAGTACTACGTTATTAAATAGTTGGTTACTTTTTTAATTGATTAATGTATTGTTAATAATACTAAACAATTATGCAAAATTTCAACTTGATCCGAAAATGGAAAGTGGGAAAAAAATGTGTCAAAAGTAATAAAGGGACTAAATCCATATATATATATATATATATATATATATATATATATATATATATATATATATATATATATATATATATATACTTACATCTCTCATTAAGTAGCATTTATGGCCCTTATTTTAAAAATCAAACTAAACAAGTAATCCCCAACAATTATTTAGCAAGGTGTTTTTTTTTAATTGATTCATGTCTTGTTGGGTCAATGAATAATTGTGCAAAGTTTCAACTTCATCCTAGAGTGGGAATCGAGAGAAAAAAAAAACATGTTCAAACCTTTTACTAGACACACAGACAGAGTGAGTTGATTTAAGCTTTGTAATTAGAAAAATGTTTAGAAACTAAATATTTACAATGTAAAGTGTGAGCTGGAAACCGATTTATTTTATTCCATTTTTTTACATGCATATTTTCTTTCACACAATGGAAATATCTGGACACAAATTGGAGCAATCTGTGAATTTAGTTTTCACACAGGCGAGAGTAGTCTAAAAGATGCAATGATTATATTCCTCAACTTGAAGCTTATAATTTAAAGGTATTCAGAGTTGGTTTCTCATGTTTCGGATGCCCTTTAGAACTGAAGATTATTACATGATTGCAAGAGGGCGAGCAGAGTTCAAACCTGGGGCCATCGTAACAACAGCCCAGAGCGCATACCACACGACCATGCTGCCATTTTTCAACTTATTGTATTATATAGTTTCAGAATCTTCTCTTTTACATAATAAACCACAAACACATAGTTTGTCATCATCAGACTAGCAAATGTTCTTCTAAAGATATTGAGCAGTGATGACTACAGATGTCTATACCAACTTTGCAGTATGGCGACATTACCATAGCAACAGCTGACTATGAAATAACGTTTTCTTTTAAAACGAGTAGAACATTGTTCAACCAGGTGGATATAGGTCGGTGGAGACAATCGATGATGTATATTCAGATGTGTATACATTGTTATTGAAAGTTGTTTAATAGATTTACAAGTTTTCCTATACAAATAAGATTTTTTGCAGACGATTGCACAATAAAAACAACGCAAGACACAGAAATTTTACAAATCGAATTAGATGAATTACAGAAATGGGAATCAAATTGGAGCATGTCTTTCCACCCAGAAAAATTTCAGTTAGTAAGACTAAAAAAAAACTAAAACAAATTAATTCCACTTATCTTATTCATGGTAAACCAGTAATACAGACTAAAAACGCAAAATACCTAGGTGTTATAATAAATGAAAAACTGTCATGGAATCCACATATTGATGAAACTATCAAAAAATCAAACAAAGCATTAGGGTTTATCAAAAGAAATGTCTTTAAGTCAAATAAGAACATAGAATTAAAATGTTATTTAACCTTGGTTAGGCCAATAATAGAATATGCATCCTCCATTTGGGACCCCCAACTCAAGAAAACATTAAGAAGCTGGAACAGACACAAAATAGAGCAGTGATATTCCTAACTCATGGGCGTAGCCAGGACTTTTTTTTTCTGGGAAGGGGGTGGGGGAATTTTCCTCCCACCCCCCCCAGCTAAATATATATATATATATATGTGTGTGTTTGCGTGTGTATGTGTGTTTTTGTGTGTGTGTATGTACATTATTAATTTTTATTACATTCTGACCCAACATTCTTTCGTAAGACGTTTATTGTACCCTAGAATAGGTTATTCCTGGAGTTAGTGGAAAAATTGTACACTCCCCGCCATTGCCAGCAAGTGCTGTGAGCTTCCCCAGCGCGGGTCGGAGCCAAGCACTATTTCCGGTACCAAAAGCTAACAAAATGCATATTCTGAGGTATCTACAGTGCATTATCATGCTATTAAAAAGTTTTATTTTAAAAACCTTAGGTGCTATTCTTACTGACTGCTTAAATTCTCCCGCGCCTTTCGGCGCATTAGGCGGCAAACTGCTTCCACAAAAATCTGTCACTGGCAATGTCTGAAATCTCTTCCCACCTGCTCTGTGGACCTCCATGAATGTGTGGCACCAAGTTGTACTAGGTTGTCCCTGTTTGCGCTTTCCTCGTAATGGCCTCCATTTCATCGAAACTCTTATTATGCATAATTTATTTTGTGGGAGAACATTTTCCGCAAACCTCATGCAACGCTCTGTCACAACCTTACTAAAGTGTCGACTCCCAGTTCGGCATAGGATTTTCTTGATTGATAGCCGATCTCTCTAACTCCTAAAATCTGTCTTAGCCATCTTTGTTGAGCTACATTTAGTCTTTTTCAATTTCGGTAGATGGCTATTTATTGCACTTTATAAATGGAGCCCAACCACTGGTAGAAATTTGTAACCTCTCTTGGCTACGCTCTTGGAATTAGGAGACTGTAGTTTGCTTTAGATTTTATATCGAAAAAATCATTTTTTGAGGGTTTTAAACTAAAAAATCGGTGGAGTTTTTTTTTTTTAATTCAAAACCCCATTAGCTACGTTTATATAATTTGCTACTGTAGTTTGTTTTTGAAAAAATTGAAGAGAAAGGTTTTCAACCTCAAAACTCTCTGTATTGAGTATTTAAACTCAAAACCACCAAAAGGGGTTATAAACTAAAAAAAAGCCCTCTGGAGGAGTAGGTTTCAACTTGAAAACCCCCTTGACTTGGCTACGCTCATAGAATTTTGAGTGTGTAATGTTTTCTTTTCATATTGAAGAAGTTTTTAGCTTCAAACCCCGCTGAAGGGGGTTTTAAACTCAAAACGCCCTTTGGCTACGATCATAGAATTTTGAGTGTGTAATTAGCTTTTTTTTTTTATATTCAAGAGGTATATTTTTAGGTTCAAACCCCGCTGGAGGGTGTAATTTGCTTATTTATATTAAAGATGTGGTTTTTAGCTTTAAACCCACTGAAGGGGGGGGTTTAAATAGAAAACCCCCTCTTGGCTAAGCTCATTGAATCTGTTGACTGATGTATGGATAGTCTTATATTGAAGTGGGGGGGGGGGGGTTAAAATCAAAATCTTCCTTAACTATGCTCTTTGAGTTTGGGGATTGTCGTTTGCTTTCTTTTTTTTGGTTTTGTTTTATAGAAGAGGGGGATTTGACTGCAAAACCCCTTGGTAGGGGGTTTTAAACTCAGAACCTCCTTAGCTTCGCAGGGGCAAGTGATGGTTTAGTATTAAAATATCATTTAAAATAAATACAATCAAAGCAAAAAATCAGTCACTAAATTACGATCCCCCCCCCCTGGGATTTCATTTCAAACCTCCCCCCCCCCCATGGCTAGCTCCATGTTCAGAACAAACGAATATTCACATTGGACTAGAGCAGGGGTGGGCAACATTTTTGTATCGAGGGCCGCATTAAAAAAAGTTTGGAAATGGCGGGTCGCATATATATATATATATATATATATATATATCTTAGAAAGATAAACTTGCTGTGAAGAATGTATTTTAATTCACATTACGATTTTTTTTAAATTTCAGTTGTCTTTTTACATCACAATATCCCCACAAATATACAGTTGTACTTTATGTGCAGTATTTTACTTTTTACACTCGTGCATAATGTTCCGGAACTGTGAAACTATCTTGCTGTCAAATTACAGTCAGTCAACATACATTGACCAGTGATTATACTTGTTTAGTTTCCACAAAAAATGCTCGCTCACTGAATGAGACAATTTATGTTCCGGAAGTTAAATGTCGGGACGAGCGAAGCCTGCCCTTGTGGAGCATCAACAGAGAATGCTGACCATGTCCTTCAATGGTGCATACTAAATCAGGGGACCCGAACAAGACTCTCCAAAGACTATTTGGAGAACTGCCTGATCTGGAAACCACTACACGGTTTATCTCAGATGTAGAATTGCTAATCTGAACCCTTCAACATGTAAAATGAGAACGAAGAAAAAGAACTGATGTATGTGTACCCAAATAGTGTGAACAGCAGCAAAGTTTTTTTAAGTATGGAAATACAGCTTCTGGCAGCCATAAAACTCCCGTGGTAGTGCTTACTGGAACTTCTTTTTGCTTTGAATTATGTCCTCTGGAGCTGAATCGGCTTCTCTAATAAGTGTTGTACTTTTAATCATTTCACTAAAGATAGTTTCACCTTTCAGAAAAGGAAAATGACAAAAACTATTTTATTTGCTTGCTTGCAGTAGTGTAGGGAGTTATGTCAAATAATGTAACATGCATTTATATTTCAGTTGTAAACCATCAATTGCAATACAGATTATAAGAAACATGAAATTTTGTCTTCCACTCTTTATTAGAAAAATTGTTAACAAAGTCACAGTCAATGCCCTTCAAGTAACATAACAATTTCATCCTTGAGATGTTATATTCACTTATTTGCCTTGCCCATGCTAAGCTAGCAGATACATTGGATTATTTATTCATAAATCAGAACTACCCGTGGTTAACTCCCCTGGTTCTAGTAAGTTTCGTATTTAGTCGGTTTGCTTGAGTGAATGTATACATTGTATGCAGCTTTGTGCAAACTTTCCTGTTTCAAGTTTATGGTTCTCAGTCGAAGATCGAGCTCCATCAGTTGTTACACTTACCATCTTGTTCCAAGCCTACCCAACACTCAGACATTGTGTCTTGAATTGAGTGTATTGATGTATAGCCAATAAGCACAATCTCCGTTTACTTAAAACTTTTTATAATAAGACCGTTTCAATAATTAATATAGATTTTTTTTTTTAATATTTGCATTTTTATATCTTTATACTGTGGGCACACCTGATTTCTGTAGGTGTCGGCGGGCCGCATTTGTAATTTGCTCACCCCTGGACTAGAGTAACACCTTTAGTAAAATCACTAAATTTAGAAAGCCTTCAGAAAATATGTATATATGTCCCACATAGAAATATAAAACCGTTTCATTAATCTTGATAAAACTCTCTCAGCTGTGCTTTCTAGCTCGTAGATGGCCGTGCTAACTCACACCAGTTTATTTCTGTAGCGAAGGTTGCTCTAAGCAGTGGGCAGTAGTTATTGGGCAGTGAACAGTTTGGGCCGGGTACTGGGCAGATGATACTGGGCAGTAGGCCCTGCGGACACTGGGCAATGATCAATGGCCAATGACAGAAGGCAATGCCTTTTGCTGACAGGTATGTATTGGGGGTGTATCTGGTGTGGTCGGTTACAGTCACAGCTTTGTGTGGAGGTCTGACAGGTGTAATAACCAGTTACAGCAATCAGTTACAGATACAGCAACCAGGCAGGGGGTATGACAGACACTTAGGAACCGCCTAAAGGCATTGAGAAGGGATTCTCATACGCCTTGCAATAATTCAGATGCAGGCGTTGGTATATATCCCAATAAGGCATTTAAAACAATTATGCATGTAATCTTAGAAATACAAGTGAATTAACCACAATAAATGTGTTATCATACAATGTAGGATGCTACTAATTAATATTCATTTATTGAATGTGATTACATCGGAAATTAATTATAGACAATGGGGAATGAGCATAGTATAATAAAATAATGCAATGTCCTGCTACAGCATGTATATTCACAAATGTATTATTAATTCTGCTTTTTTTACCATGTTATTTGCATTTAAACATTTTAGCTTAGGCTGCTTCATGGAGGTAACTTTGGAGATCCATTATGCAATGGTTAGAGCCACGTTATTAAAACCACGTAAGTAGAAGCCAGATAAATATCTAATCAGCACGAGAAACGTCTATTTAAACTCAAACACTTGACAGTAGTTCTAATTGAGAGTGTCCAACAGAACGTCTTGACAAAAAAAGGTAGTATTAAAACTTTATTTTTTTATTTATAGTTAATAAACATTTTTGCAAACTGGCCAAGTTTCTATTATGTGTATTTTGTTTTTACGCCCCCCCCCTTTTTTTCCTACTTCGTAGCTCAAGGGTTTTCTGAGAGTTCTGTTGTATTTGAAATATGTTTGCGATGTGTATATATATATATTCTTCAAAATAAAACAATTTTCTAATGTAAGCTCACAGAGGTCTTCATTGATAACTCTGCCTTTAATGATAATGATACGTTCGACATGTGAAGTATTAAAGGTGATAATTTAAACATTTTAAGGGCTCATTATTAATTTTTTTCCATTAACTAACATATTGAATAAAATAATCCTTCAAATATTGTTTTTTAAACAGACTTTATATCCGAACGTTCGCTTAAATTTTAATTCTATATTTGAAAAGTAATTGGTTTTATTTACAGAGCAAAACCTTTTGAAATACAAAGTGTACCTTTCAAAACACAGCAAGATGTCCATTCCAGCTTTTCAATTTCTCTTGTTTTGAACTCTTTGTGCCCTAGTTGCCTCAGGTAAACATTGACAAGAGATTTATTATTGGCCTACTAAATTTATCTCAGCGGCTGGCTTAATCAGATAAACATTGAGAAGAGATTTATTATTGGCCTACTAACTTTATCTCAGAGGCTGGCTTAATCAGGCACACATTGACAAGAGATTTATTATTAGCCTACTAACTTTATCTCAGAGGCTGGCTTAATCAGATAAACATTGACAAGAGATTTATTATTGGCCTACTAACTTTATCTCAGCGGCTGGCTTAATCAGGTACACATTGACAAGAGATTTATTATTGGCCTACTAACTTTATCTCAGAGGCTGGCTTAATCAGATAAACATTGACAAGAGATTTATTATTGGCCTACTAACTTTATCTCAGAGGCTGGCTTAATCAGATAAACATTGAGAAGAGATTTATTATTGGCCTACTAACTTTATCTCAGAGGCTGGCTTAATCAGATAAACATTGACAAGAGATTTATTATTGGCCTACTAACTTTATCTCAGAGGCTGGCTTAATCAGATAAACATTGACAAGAGATTTATTATTGGCCTACTAACTTTATCTCAGAGGCTGGCTTAATCAGATAAACATTGACAAGAGATTTATTATTGGCCTAGTAACTTTATCTCAGAGGCTGGCTTAATCAGATAAACATTGACAAGAGATTTATTATTGGCCTACTAACTTTATCTCAGAGGCTGGCTTAATCAGATAAACATTGACAAGAGATTTATTATTGGCCTACTAACTTTATCTCAGAGGCTGGCTTAATCAGATAAACATTGACAAGAGATTTATTATTGGCCTACTAACTTTATCTCAGAGGCTGGCTTAATCAGATAAACATTGACAAGAGATTTATTATTGGCCTACTAACTTTATCTCAGAGGCTGGCTTAATCAGATAAACATTGACAAGAGATTTTTTATTGGCCTACTAACTTTATCTCAGCGGCTGGCTTAATCAGATAAACATTGACAAGAGATTTATTATTGGCCTACTAACTTTATCTCAGAGGCTGGCTTAATCAGATAAACATTGAGAAGAGATTTATTATTGGCCTACTAACTTTATCTCAGAGGCTGGCTTAATCAGATAAACATTGAGAAGAGATTTATTATTGGCCTACTAACTTTATCTCAGAGGCTGGCTTAATCAGATAAACATTGACAAGAGATTTATTATTGGCCTACTAACTTTATCTCAGAGGCTGGCTTAATCAGATAAACATTGACAAGAGATTTATTATTGGCCTACTAACTTTATCTCAGAGGCTGGCTTAATCAGATAAACATTGACAAGAGATTTATTATTGGCCTACTAACTTTATCTCAGAGGCTGGCTTAATCAGATAAACATTGACAAGAGATTTATTATTGGCCTACTAACTTTATCTCAGAGGCTGGCTTAATCAGATAAACATTGACAAGAGATTTTTTATTGGCCTACTAACTTTATCTCAGCGGCTGGCTTAATCAGATAAACATTGACAAGAGATTTATTATTGGCCTACTAACTTTATCTCAGAGGCTGGCTTAATCAGATAAACATTGAGAAGAGATTTATTATTGGCCTACTAACTTTATCTCAGAGGCTGGCTTAATCAGATAAACATTGAGAAGAGATTTATTATTGGCCTACTAACTTTATCTCAGAGGCTGGCTTAATCAGATAAACATTGACAAGAGATTTATTATTGGCCTACTAACTTTATCTCAGAGGCTGGCTTAATCAGATAAACATTGACAAGAGATTTATTATTGGCCTACTAACTTTATCTCAGAGGCTGGCTTAATCAGATAAACATTGACAAGAGATTTATTATTGGCCTACTAACTTTATCTCAGAGGCTGGCTTAATCAGATAAACATTGACAAGAGATTTATTATTGGCCTACTAACTTTATCTCAGAGGCTGGCTTAATCAGATAAACATTGACAAGAGATTTATTATTGGCCTAGTAACTTTATCTCAGAGGCTGGCTTAATCAGATAAACATTGACAAGAGATTTTTTATTGGCCTACTAACTTTATCTCAGCGGCTGGCTTAATCAGATAAACATTGACAAGAGATTTATTATTGGCCTACTAACTTTATCTCAGAGGCTGGCTTAATCAGATAAACATTGACAAGAGATTTATTATTGGCCTACTAACTTTATCTCAGAGGCTGGCTTAATCAGATAAACATTGACAAGAGATTTATTATTGGCCTACTAACTTTATCTCAGAGGCTGGCTTAATCAGATAAACATTGAGAAGAGATTTATTATTGGCCTACTAACTTTATCTCAGAGGCTGGCTTAATCAGATAAACATTGACAAGAGATTTATTATTGGCCTACTAACTTTATCTCAGAGGCTGGCTTAATCAGATAAACATTGACAAGAGATTTATTATTGGCCTACTAACTTTATCTCAGAGGCTGGCTTAAGAAGAGATGGAGATTTTAAAAAATCCATATTTATCTTAAGTACAAGCTGTAGGAACGGGTTGCCTGAATCACCAAGACAAACTAACGTCTTAGCAGATTTAATGTCTCGGATTAACATAATGGACATAATGCTTTACTTATTTCGGATGTTCCTTCGGAGTTGAAGATAACTTACTTTTCTAATCGAAACCTCCAGCATGACGATGGGGGATGGCAGAGGGCAGGGTATAAACATGGGACCATCAAGATGACTGAACGACAATCCAGCGTGCTTACCTTACGACCAGGCAAACATTGACACATGTACACGCTAAGGGCGTAATTATCTTCTCAATAGCAATAGAGGTCGATGTACTAACCTTCAGTCTTTTAGGGTATCGGAAAAGTCAAATATGTCACAGAAATACTTTTACATTGGGTTGATGTTTAGGAATATATTTTTTGGCTTCGTCAACATGGGTGACCGTACGATATAGCTTGTATCAAACATCAGTCGAAAAAAAACTATATGATATAATCCTCGCAATGCCTGACACTGACGATTTTGACTTCACGCCTTTCTTTCTGCTAGAGGAAGCAATCCTTTAATTCGTCTTAATTGTTTGACTTGACTAAACTTAAATCTACAATCTATCTATCTATCTATCTATCTATCTATCTATCTATCTATCTATCTATCTATCTATCTATCTATCTATCTATTTTCCTAGCTATCTAAATATATAAATATCATGGGCGTAGCCAGGATTTTTTCTCGGGGGGGGGGTGTTTGGGGGGATTACACCAGCCCCCCCCCCGGAAAAAAATATATACATATGTGTGTGTGTGCGTGTACATAATTAATCTTAATTACATTCTGACCCTTTCGGAAGACGTTTATTGTGCCCTAGAATGGGTTGTTCCTGGAATTATGTGTATGTGTGTTTTTGTGTGTGTGTATGTACATTATTCATTTTTATTACATTCTGACCCTTCATTCTTTAGGAAGACGTTTATTGTACCCTAGAATAGGTTATTCCTGGAGTTAGGGGAAAAATTGTAGACTCCCCGCCTTTGCCAGCAAGGGGGTCTGGGAAAGCTCGTAGTGCTCCCCCAGCGCGGGGCGTAGCCCCGCCGCCGAGCACTATTTCTGATATTGAAAGCCAACAAAATGTATATTCTGAGGTATCTACAATGCATTATTTTGCTATTAAAAAGTTTTATGTCAAAAACTAATGTGCTATTCTTACTGACTTAGACCCTCTCGCACCGTTCGGCGCGTTTTCCTGCAAGCTGTTTCCGCAACTCTTATTTGCGTAATTCATTTTGTCGGAGAACATGTCCCGCAAAACCTCATGCGACGCTCTGTCACAACCTTACTAAGGGTTTGACTCCCAGTTCGGCATATGATTTCTTTGATTTAGACCCGATCTCTATAACTGACTCCTAAAATCTGTCTTAGCCATCTTTGTTGAGCCACATTTAGTGTTTTTCAATTTCGGCAGATGACTATTCACACTTTATTAATGAAGCCCAGCCACTGGTAGAAATGTGTAACCTCTCATGACTACGCTTTTACATGCCTGTATTTCGCTTTAGATTTTATATCGAAAAGGAAAGTTTTATCGTCAAAATCATCTGTTGAGGGGTTTTAAAATAAAATCTCTGGAGTTTTTTTAAAATTCAAAACCCTATTTAGCTACGATCATAGAATTTGGTGACTGTAGTTTGCTTCAAAATAATATTGAAGAGAGAGATTTTCAACTCAAAACGCTCTGTAGGGGAATTTTAAACTCAAAACCATCAAAAAGGGTTTTAAATTTTTAAAAATGCCATCTGGAGGAGGGGATTTAAACTCAAAACCCCTCATCAGCTTAGCTCCCCTCAAAGAATTTTAGTGTGTAATTTGCTTCTTTTATATTGAAGAGGTATTTTTTTAGCATCAAAACTCTCTGAAGGGGGGTTTAAACTCAACCCCCCCCTTTGGCTACGCTCATAGCATTTTGAGTGCGTAATTTGCTTTTTTTTTTTTTATATTGAAGAGTTATTTTTCAGCTTTAAACCCCGCTGGCAGGGGGTTTTTGACTTTGGCTACTCTCATAGATTTTATAGTGTGTAATTTGCTTTTTTTTATTTTAAAAGGTACTTTTTAGCTTCAAACCCCAACTTGAGGGGGTGGGGGTTAAATTCAAAACCCCTTTGGCTACGCTCATAGAATTTTGAGTGTGTAATTTGCTTTTTTTATATTGAGAGGGGGTTTATCGTAATTTTTGGAGTAAGTTTTTAAAGTCAAAATCTTCCTTAGCTGTTTTCTTGGAATTTGGGGATTGTCGTTTGCATTTTTTTTGTAGTTTTGTTGATAGAAAATGAAGATTTAACTGCAAAACCCCTGGTAGGGGGTTTTAAACTCAAAACCCCTGGTAGAGGGAATTTTATCTCAAAACCCCTTGATAGGAATTTTTGTTTTTACTCAAAACCCTCTGGTAGGTTGTTTTAAACTCAAAACCCCCTGGTAGAGGGATTTTTATCTCAAAACCCTCTAATAGGGTTTTTTGACTCAAAACCCTCTGATAGATTTTTTTTTTACTCAACACCCTCTGGTAGGGGGTTTAAAACTCAAAACCCCCTGGTAGAGGGTTTTTAACTCAAAACCCCTTCGGCTGTGCTGTGGTAAGTGATGATTTAGTATTAAAATCTCACCTAAACTATACAAAATTAAAGCAAAAAATCATTTCTTTGTGGGGGCGGGGGGTTTGAACTCCAACCCCCCCCGGCTACGCCCATGATATATATATATATTGTTACAAATGAACAGTGATAGGTAGAGGTCAACGTATGACCCCGGCGAGATGACACAGCAGCGAGTGTTCTCTGGAATCTACGCGTATAAACAAAGACAGGATGTGACGTGTCCTCGCGTGTTGTTCCAGGGGACGAACAGATCTAAGAAGGGGGCAGTTACTAATGAACAGTGACAGATAGAGGTCTCTACGTGGGACTCCGGCTTGATGACACTCCAGCGGGTGTTCTCTGGAATCTACATGTATAAATAAAGACAGGATGTGACGTTTCCTCACGTGTTGTTCCAGAAGATACTAGCAGTGTTTGTGCAACTTTGGAGGAGCGATTAGGGGCTCTATATAAGCCAGAGAGTTAATGTGAAAGTCAGTCGTTAGTGAGCCGTTACAGTAGATACAGATGATATAAGACGTGTGCGACTCTAGTGGAAGAGTAATGTGTTCGACTCGATGCAAGTTAACTAGGGTAGAGTTAACTGGAGTGGACTACTGTCGTTAAAGTCTATACAGCGAACTACAGTGGACTTGAGCCGATACAGTCGATACAGTCGATGTAAGACGTGTACGGCTCTGATTCGGTAGACTTGAGTACGACTTGGTTCAGCTTTGGGAGACCTGGAGCGACACTGGGAACTGTGTCGGTGGTCTGTTCTGTGGAATACGGCTCGATGCAAGTTGAGAAGAGATGAATTGCAACGAAGTGAAGAGATGAATTGCAACGAAGTATAGCTAACTGTAAACTGACAGATATTGTACAGTCTTCTAAGCTACATGTTACAGTAACAAATTGTTAGAGTTAATAGTCATTAAAGTTATATGAAACTGAAATTTGAGTTGTCAAGTTCTTTGCAGTGTTTTTATTTGTGTGCCTACTAATACATTTAGCCAGAAGATTCAGAAAAACGTAACAATATATATATATATATATAATAAATCGCTCTCTCTATATAAAATAAATAAATTTATATATACAATCCTGGTTCCATATTTCCATATGTTAGAACAAATTTGTACAAATGCTCCTTCTTCTTCAGGAAAACTAATAACTTGACAGAGTTTAAGTCATTGGTTAACGTGGATGAGTAGATTGACCTAGGAACAAGCGAAATACTTTTTTTTGAAGTAACGAAGTAACGTCTGCATTTATAAGATAAGATAAGAAGATAAAAATTCATTATTATCAGTACTATATGACGTTTTAACAAAGCAAATGCACTTTTCTGCTCTTTTTCAGATATTAACCTGATTTTGGATAACACATAAGTTCTGGCTGAAGGAACATTTACCAATAAGTTGTATTATATTTCCAAGTCACCTGTTGCCGGCTTTACCCAAGCCAAGGACTGGTGTGCTGCTAACGCTGGAGGTTACCCTGCAGAGATAGACACTCTAGAAGAGTTTGCATTCCTGGAATCGCTAGTCAAACCAAACAGTGGCCTTAGAGTGTCCATTGCAGGCACGGACGCCAAGAAAGACGGCACTTGGGTCAGTCAACGAACTGGCACACAACTGAATGTTTTTGATTGGTCACCTGGAGAGCCTAACAATTACCTGAGGCCAGAAGATTGTCTTGAGCTGATCGCTGACAGGGCCGACAAGTTGAATGATATTCCATGCAATAACCCGACAGGAACTTTTAATGCCTTGTGTGAAAAAGATTTGTTCTAAATAAAACTTCAGTCTGTCTAATAAATTTCAGTTTATAAATAAACTGAACCTTCTATCTGACATTCAATTTTGCACATCCAATTATTTTGTCATACAGAAATGATGTTGTATATTAATTAACAATCAAACTAACAATAGAGAACATAGTTTGTACAAAAAATGGTTTTAACAATCCTGAATAATACGATTACCATCCATCATGGGCGTAGCCAGGATTTTTTTTCGGGGGGGGGGGGGGTTTGGGGGGGGATTTTTTGCTATCCCCCCCCGACCCCCCCCTCGCGAAAAAATTATATTTATATGTATGTATGTGTGTGCGTATATAATCTTTATTACATTCTGACCCATCATTCTTTCGGAAGACGCTTATTGTGCCCTAGAATAGGTTCTTCCTGGAGTTAGTGGAAAATTGTAGACTCCCCGCCACTGCTAGCAAGGGGGTCTAGGGGAGTGCTAGGAGCGGAGCCCCGCCGCCATGCACTATTTCTGATATTGAAAGCCAACAAAATGCATATTCTGAGGTATCTAAAGTGCATTTTCCTGCTATTAAAAGTTTTATTTCAAAAACCTAATGTGCTATTCTTACTGACTTAGACCCTCCCGCGCCGTTCGGCACATTTGCCGTCAAGCTGAGGCCTCTTCCCACCTGCTCTGAGAACCTCCATGAATGTGTGGCGCCAAATTGTACTAGGATGTCATCGCAACTCTTCTTATGCTAAATTCATTTTTTCGGAGAACTTGTAACGCAAACGCTATATCACAAACTTACTAAGGGGTCGACTCCCAGTTCGGCATATTAGACCCGATCTCTATAACTGACTTCTAAAATCTGTCTAAGCCACCTTTGTTGAGACACATTGAGTGTTTTATTCACTGCACTTTATTAATTGAGCTCCGCCACTGGTAGAAATGTGGAACCTCTCTTGGAATTAAGTGACTGTAGTTTGCTTTAAATTTTATATCGAAAAGTAATGTTTTATAGTCAAAATCATCTGTTGGGGGTTTTAAATCTCTGGAGTTATGTTGTTGTTGTTTTTTTAATTTAAAACCCCCATTTAGATACGGCCATAGAATTTAGTAACGGTAGTTTGCTTTAGAATATAATTGAAGATAGAGGTTTTCCACCTCAAAACGCTCTGTATGGAGATTTAAACTCAAAACCATCTGGAGGGGTTTTAAACTTTTAAAAAAGCCATCTGTTGGAGAGGGATTTAAACTCAAAACCCCCAATTGTTTAGGCTACGCTCAAAAAAATTTTAGTGTGTAATTTGCTTTTTTTTTTATATTGAAGAGGTATTTTTTAGCATCAAACCACTCTGAATGGAATTTTTAACTCAAAACCCTTTTGGCTACGCTCATAAATTTCTGAGATTGTAATTTTCTTTTTTTTTATATTGAAGATGTATTTTTTAGCTTCAAACTCCACTGGAGGGGAGTTTAAACTCAAAACCCCTTTGACTACACTCATAACATGTTGAGTGCTTAATTTGCTTTGTTTTTAATATTAAAGAGGTATTTTTTACATTCAAACCCCGCTGAAGGGAGGTTTAATTAAACTCAAAACTGAGTCAAAACCCATTTAGCTACGCTCATAACATTTTGAGTGCGTAATTTTTTTATACCGGGTATTGAAGAAGATTTTTTAGCTTCAAACCCTACTGAAGAGTGAGTGGAGGTTAATTCAAAACCCCTTTGGCTACGCTCATAGAATTTTGAGTTTGTATTTTTCTTTTTTTATATTGAAGAGGGGGTTTATCGTAAATTTTGGAGGGGGTTTAAAAATAAAAATCTTCCTTAACTGTGCGCGTGAAATTTGCGGGATTGTCGTTTGCATTTTTTTTTGTTTTGTGTTATAGAAGAGGGGAATTTAACTGCGAAAACCCCTGGTAGGGGGGGTTTAAACTCGAACCCCCTGGCAGAGGTTTTAAACTCGAACCCTCCTAGTAAAGGGTTTTAAACTCAAACCCCCTGGTAGGGGTTTTAAACTCAAAAACCCCTGGTAGGGGTTAAACTCAAACCCCTCTGGTAGGGGGTTTTAAACTCAAAACCTCTTTTGCTGAGCTAGGGCAAGTGATAGTTTAGTATTAAATTCTCACCTTAAATAAACAAAATCAAAGCAAAAAATCTATTCTTCTAGTCTAATTATAAAAAATACAAATACGATTGAATCCAATTACAAACAACTAGATCTATATAATGTGAAAATAAAACTCACCCTAAACAGGGGTCAAAAGAATCCAATAAGAATATATCCAAGGAACTCACTCTATGTCACAAGAAATAATGACGAAGCAACAAGGGGAGTTCATTCCCCTAGCCTACACAAGAAAATATTATTTAACTCAGATGACGTCATCAACTAGTGATGAACGCGGCGCTAAGCAACCAATTCAATTGGTGCGACATTTCCCCATCCTCAACGAAATGGCAATTTTGAAGAAAATTACAGTTATCTCAAAAACTGCAAGAAAATTCTCCAGAAAATTAAACTTCACCAAGATCAAGACACTAAGATCAAAACTGCAAATATGCTTTCAAAAAATATAAGAGACCACTAGCTCTCACTGATAAAGAACAACTGAGAAATCAACAAATACATATTCACCAATGATCATTTCAAATGACCAAAATCTTCATTATACACTTCAAATAGAAAAAATAATTTTTCTCTCAAAAATGTAGTTACACTGTGTTCATCATGTTACATAGTTACATTATCAAAATTGATCCAAATTAATATAACATAAGTACATGGTTGCTCAAAATTATCCAAAAATATTATACAAGTCTTGAGCAAAAACATTTAGCTCTCCCTTCAAATGTACAGAATCAAAACAATAATCCTGAAGTGCTAAACACCATCTAGTTATTCTCTTATTACAATAGTTACTATTTGCTATGAATGACAATGTCTTGTTATCGGTCTGGAGATGAATCTTCACTCCTGCTCAATAACGACCTAGCTTTTTGGTCGACCACACAATGGCCAGGCCTTTCCGCTCAATGATAGACCATACAACGGCCAAGCCTTCCCGCTCAAGGATAGACCATACAATGGCCAGGCCTTCCCACTCAAGGATAGACCATACAATGGCCAAGCCTTCCCGCTCAAGGATAGACCATACAATGGCCAGGCCTTCCCTCTCAAGGATAGAGTATTTCTGTTCACGTGGTAACAACTTGCGACTGACAAACTTCACTTGATGTAACAGAATCTCTCATCTAACTAAGTAAACCTGAAATGCCTTTATCTCTCTGCAAAAAGAATGGAAGAGAAGGATCAGGCAATCTTAGAACAGGATAATCACACAAATAAGCTTGTATTCTCTTCATCGCCGCAACACACTCGTTACTCCAATCAATTCTCACAGATATCCCTTTCTTCAATAACTCTATGAATGGAAACACCAAATTAGAATAACTAGGTATAAATTTAGAGTAATAGTTGACCAACCCGATTAAGGACCTCACTTCCTTCTTTGTACTGGGTGGTTTAAACTCTAAGATCTTCTGTACATTTCTACTATCTGGTTTCACTTCTCCCTGACCTACATTATGTCACAGATATTTAATACCAGTAAAGCCAACCTCTAATTTAGATGGTTTTAGAATAAATCCATGACTTCTGAAAACATTGTGTACATCTCTAACATGAGTCTCCAAACTTTCACTAAATATACTAATGTCATCAAATAAAACAACACATTTTCAATATCTCTTAAAATACTCTTTAAAACCCTATTGAAACGGTTAGGAACACCAGTTCAACCAAATGGTAAGTAATGAAACATGTAATGTTCTCCCAGGACTCTAAAAGCTCTATACTCCATACATTCTTCACTTATAGGTATCTGCCAATACCCTTTAGTCAAATCAGCTAAAGTAAAATACTTTGCCTTGTAAAATTTATTAAATAACTCTTCTTGATCTGGAATCAATTCTGCTGGTTTTTGATTAACATTGTTCAACTTACGGTAATCAATGCTGCATGGACGTAATGTACCATCACGTTTCTGAATAACCACAACAGAAGTTTTTGGGGGCTGGTCATAACCAGTTGCCAGAGTTATTTGGGGGATTATCTCAGTCATTTGCTTAGATCAGTGATGCCCAACATAAATCGACCTGCGGGCCATTTTAATTTCCGACACTGATGTCGAGGGCCAGACAAAGGAAAGGTACAAAAACGAAATGAAATTGACCTGAAACTTTTTTTATAAGAAACCCGTGGACCTAGTAGGCCTACTTACATTCATTAATGGGATATTATTATCTTTTTTTTGTGGGTCAGAAACTGCTTCATTTCTTTACTAAAAAATATGAGCAATAGTGTAGCTAGCTTTACCAACGACTCATTTTCATATCTCTTTTTGGTAAATGTTAACATTAATCTTAATTTTTTATTTTTTTTTATAATGCCGTTAATATGCCGTAAAATATTAGCTTATCATCATGTTCTACCAAAAAGTAAAGGGCCTTTCATTTTTTTTTGGGGGGGGGGGTAAATTATACATTAAGAGACCAATCTTATAAACGCACAAATGTTAAAGGTCATGATAACAATCAATCGGAGAAAAATTGAGGGCCCTAACGTAGGTAAAGAGACCTTTTTCAACATTTTCTTTAGGAGGGGGCAAGTAGCGGATTTTCTACACTTTGTGCCGACATTTCGGCGGGCCGGATAGAACCACGTCGCGGGCTAAATCTGGCCCGCGGACCCTTTTTTGGGCATCACTGGCTTAGATTATTGATAGTATTCGAACATTTGCCAAGTTTAATGCTGAGATTTCTGTACTTGTTAAAGTATATTTTTCAGATTCTAGACACCTGTTAGTGTCACAGTACTATTCATAACAGTGCTCTGTGATTGTACCTTGTATATAGTTCTTCCATCGTGGTTCGATGATGACCACTTTGTCATCCAGGGGGCTGAGGGCTTTGCACTGGTGTTTTATGCCTCCTCATGTGGCTGGTGAGACCTATGTGAGCCCGGAATGTTCGGCCGCACACTGGGCAGGTTAATCCAGCTGGAGCTAGTGTCGTTTGTCTTGCTTTTCTTTTCTGGCGTTTTTCTTCTGCCAGCGTTGTTCTTTTTTCCTCAGCAACCTGTGCGCCAGTTTTCACAGCGCGACGCCATGATGCTCTGTCATGTGTCTCTGTCTCCCAGGTGCCTGGGTCTATGCTGAACGCCTTCAGAGAAGCTTTGAGGGTGTCCCTGAAGCGCTTTCTTTGACCACATTGCGAGCGCTTTCCTTCGCTTAGTTGGCCATACAAGTGTCGTTTAGGGATGCGGTGGTCTTCCATTCTGTAAACGTAACCTGCCCATCGCAGCTAGGACTGCACCAGGATTGTGTGGATGCTTTGCATACACGCTCTTCGAAGGACTTCTTTATCTAGTATTTTGTCTTGCCATTTGACATTTAGTATTTTTCTTAGACATGTCATGTGGAAGTGGTTTAGTTTCTTTGCATGTTTACTGTACACTGTCCATGTTTCTGAGGCATAGAGCAATTTAGGGAGGATGACGGCTCTAAAGACTCCTAGCTTTATGTTTGTGGTGATACCACGTCTGTTCCAGACATTTGTAGACAGTCTGCTATAGGATGCACTGGCCTTGGCGATACGCAGGTCGATTTCACTATTGATTTTTCCATTTCTGGAGAGTGTGCTGCCAAGATATGTGAATTTGTCCACTGCAATTATATCCTGTCCATTTATAGTGATGCTTGGATCCGAGTAGGCTTTTCCAGGCGCAGGTAGATATAAGACTTCAGTGTCTTGTTCGTATTGATGGTAAGGCCAAAGTCTCAGCATGCTCTTGAGAAGTCACTGACGATGCTCTGCAGATCGTTTTCAGAGCAGTACCTTGTACCTTGTAACTCAGGATAAGAACTGTATTATGTGTGTGAGATTTTATTAGTGCCATTATGTCATATTAGTACTGATAACATTGTATCTTATATGTAAAAAAAATGGATATACTAATAAAATATATTTTTTGTTGCATGCCAAACTGACTGGTGGACTTGTACTGGAGTTGATTTGTGTATAGAGGTTATCACTGTGTCCTGGTGTTATCGGCTGTTCATTGTCATCACTAATCGGTCTTCCTGGTGCTGAGGCGTAATCTATCTTCACAGGAGAAAGCACAGCTAAATGTATTTTTTTTAGTTGCTACTAGTATATCTTGTGCTCTGATTAGTTTTTCTGATCTTACCTGTGAAACTGAAATTGTTTGGAAATTCATAGGATGGAGATTAGGTTTCCCATTAATTCACAATTTCTAGCAGATGGGCAGGCGTTGGGTTATACAGGTGCTGCGTTACAGAAATATGTTAAGGAACAGAAGGAGAAATATGAGAAGTCCAAGAAGGAACAAAGGGCGGAGGAGGAACGGCTTAAGAATGAGGAACATGAAAGATGGAAATAAAGAGAAGCAATGGAAGCTAAAAAAAAGACAGGAAGAATTGGAATGGGCAAAATGGCAGAAAGAAGGCAAATCTGAAAAGAAAGATGGAGAAGTTAAGATAGAAGACAAGCACAGACACATAATTGACACGTTAGGCAACAAGAGTTTTCAGAATATGAAAGAGGATGAGGATGGAAAGGTTTCTTAACTCTATTTGAGGCGGTGCCAACAAGATGCTGTATTGAGACCAAAAAAAATTGGGCTTTACTCTTGTCATAAAAATTGACTACTAAACTGAAAAACGTCATGCTTCAGGACGATTTATTTAACCAGAAAATTATGATGAAGTGAAAGTTATTTTAACGAGGCAGGCTGATGTCAATGGAGAAACATGTCGGAAAAAGTTTCACCAAATCAAACCAAAAGAGAATGATTTCAGGGGCTATGTTAAGGAGAGCGCTGGACCATTGGCTGCCAAGATGGCGGAGGTCCAGGAGACGGTAGATGATGTGAAGACTCTGATTGTCACGGACCAGATTGTTGGAGAGTGTTTCTGCAGAGGTCTATCGACAGCTGATTCTAAGTCAACGTGGCAGTGTGGAGGATATGTTGCAGGTGATTGAAGGTTTTAAGACTGCTGGTGCAACGAAATCACTATGTTTTTCATTAGATGGAGATGCTGTGGCTGAGGGGTAAAGTACTTGGAAACGGAAGTCCCGTGTACGAATCCTGGTGATGACTCTTGGTGGACCACTTCGGGGGCCAATTTTGAGTTTCTGTTTCCACACAAACTGATTTTGTAAGCTTATTATATATTTGGAAAATGTATCCCGAATGATCTTAATACAATGGTGTTCCAGCGGGTTTCATTCAAGCGCTTAAGGCTAGAAGAAATGCATTTTTTTTCAAAATGATTAAAACTAAGAGAATCATTGTGAAATGAAAATAAGTATGTTCTATTTCTGTGTGAGTATACAATCTAGATAAGTCCCCAGTGTAGTGAACAATGAAGTAAACAAATGTAGCATCATAACCATAACCTAACTTGGTCCCTCATCTAAAAAAAAAAACTTCGTTAAAAATTGAGTAACAATTAATTTACATCTGAAGATTTTAACCGTGGTAAAGAGCGTTGCCATCAGAGATATAAACAAATCAAGTTGATTTTATTTAATGTGATCTACAGCTTACATTTCATTAACAAATTAACATTAATAAAGCAGTAAATAAATAAATCTATAGTATGCAGAGTGGATACAGTAGATTTGCGTTTCTTCACGTATGTACAGTGTGTAATTCTTACTGAAGAGCTCAGGGGAATAGGAAATTAAGTTTGATGCTCTTCGGTGTCACTTGATGACCAGTGCCACCCGCACCACCAGCACCACCCGCACATTGCTAATTACTCCTCTGAACAAAGTATATCATTGTAATTTCTAAACTATTGGCTACCTGGTCGTTTGCTACGCCCTTTAGGCTATCATCGCGACGCCCCGAGTTCAAACCCTTACAGCTTCCATCCGCGGTTTTCCATCTGGAGTTTAGAAGAGGAGTTAATAATCTTCGATACCATATGTATAATGGCAATGACAATTTCAGTGTCAATGTAAATTTCAGTGTCAACGTTAATGTCAGTTTTAGTGTCAATGTTAATGTCAGTTTTAGTGTCAATGTTAATGTCAGTTTTAGTGTCAATGTCAGTTTAAGTGTCAATGGTAATGTCAATGTCACTTTCAGTGTCAATGTCAGTTTAAGTGTCAATGGTAATGTCAATGTCACTTTCAGTGTCAATTTCAGTTTTAGTGTCAATACCAATTTCAATAGCAATGTCAATGTCAATAATTTGTAGCCGCGATGCCACGATTCCAAGTCGAGAACTTAATGACTCTTTTCATTTATTTGACCTCAAACGAGGTAGACATTTACTGACATCATCACCTGAGCCCAAAGTCAAAGAACTAACTACTTCGGGTGCGCCAGAAGATGTAGAAGGAGAACTAAATGAAGGACGTGTTCATCAGTACGCAACTCACGTACAACTCCCGTACAACTCCCGTACAGCTCCCGTACAACTCCTGTAAAACTCCCGTACAACTCCCGTACAGCTCCCGTACAACTCCCGTACAACTCCCGTACAACTCTCGTACAACTCCCGTACAACTCTCGTACAAAAAAAAAACGCACCGACTCTTCAATTTGTACACATTGTAACACCGCGCACTACTGCCCTTGTTTAGAGACTTGCAACTCTTCAATTTGTACACATTGTAACACTGCGCACTACTGCCCTTGTTTAGAGACTTGCAACTCTTCAATTTGTACACATTGTAACACCGCGCACTACTGCCCTTGTTTAGAGACTTGCAACTCTTCAATTTGTACACATTGTAACACCGCGCACTACTGCCCTTGTTTTGAGACTTGCAACTCTTCAATTTGTACACATTGTAACACTGCGCACTACTGCCCTTGTTTTGAGACTTGCAACTATTCAATTTGTACACATTGTAACACCGCGCACTACTGCCCTTGTTTTGAGACTTGCAACTTTTCAATTTGTACACATTGTAACACCGCGCACTGCTGCCCTTGTTTAGAGACTTGCAACTCTTCAATTTGTACACATTGTAACACCGCGCACTACTGCCCTTGTTTTGAGACTTGCAACTATTCAATTTGTACACATTGTAACACCGCGCACTGCTGCCCTTGTTTAGAGACTTGCAACTATTCAATTTGTACACATTGTAACACCGCGCACTACTGCTCTTGTTTTGAGACTTGCAACTATTCAATTTGTACACATTGTAACACCGCGCACTGCTGCCCTTGTTTAGAGACTTGCAGCTCTTCAATTTGTACACATTGTAACACCGCGCACTACTGCCCTTGTTTAGAGACTTGCAACTCTTCAATCATCTATTTGATCATTCGTTTAAAAAAAATGGTCTCAATAAATTAACCATGCCGCTAAATAGGCCTACCTTCAATGGCTGTCAATTACTTTGATATGTGCAATGAAACAGTTTTAGAGCAGGCCCCATGAAAGAAGGTAAAATATAAGTACCTCATTAAAGCCAAGTTAGAACCAGTCACATATTGTCTGATCAGCTCGATAGCAGGTCTATTTAAACGTGAGCTCCCTACCGAAGTTTTCAGGTGCCTTAGTTGTGTCTCCTACGAACTATTAACAGGTAATGTTTCTTTATATTTTTGTTTCCCCCTTAAGGGTAAACATTTCTCTTAACTTTGTATGATTCATCTCTCCTTTCGTCAGTCTGTCTAAAAAAAAAAAAAACTATTGAAAATATATTTCACGAGATCTCTTTAAAAACAAAACATAAATATAAACGGCATTGTAATGGAAATAGAATTATGAATGAATGATAGATCTATGTATTCTTTACAAAACTTATATAAACTCACTCCGTCTGTCTGTGTGGGTGGGGTCATGTATACATTATTTCACCCACTACCGATAATGAATGAAATTTAAACTATGCAAAACGTTTCATTGTCCATGACAGGATATGAATCTTACAAAATAAACAAAAACTAACCAATTAAGTAATCACTTAGGCATTCTTAATTAATTGTGTTTTACATTAAAAATGGATAAGGTAAGGGGAGATAAGCCGTAATTAGAGAAATGTGTCGTTTGATAAAAAATTTATAAAGTCTTTTAAAAACAAAGTATCTTTAATGTTTTTCTTGTTTAAAATGCTTATACAATGTGTTGATCTGTATGATACGCGTTACGTGGTATACTTTCATATTTGAACGTACGCCGGATGGAGGACAAACGCATCCCGAAATTCATCCTCTACGGACAACTCGCGACTGGCACAAGAAAAACTGGTCGCCCCCACCTCTGTTATATAGATGCAATAAAAGGAGACCTCAAATCAGTGAACATCAATACTGACCATTTGGAAGACATAACTCTAGACCGCACCAGTTGGAGAGAGACAGGGACCAAGAAAGCTATGGATAGCGAAAGAATATGGGTCTCAGCTCAGGAAGAAAAACGGCCAGCTCCTCTACCACCGAAGCACAAGCCACCTTAACCTGCGCTATCTGTGGACGGGAGTGTCTCTCCAAAATAGGGCTCCACAGCCACAAGAGGAAGTGTGCTCTGAGATGAAACAGAGTCGTTCTACGACTGAAGGAGGCCTATGAGTCCAAACATTCAGCAGGACGTCTGGGGATGGCATTGTGTGGAGGTACATTTACATTTTCATTAGACTTTTATTGCAATCTCGAATGGAATATGCATCCTCTGTTCGGGACCCCTCAACTCAAGAAAACATTAAGAAACTGGAACAGACACAAAATAGAGCAGTGAGATTCATAACAAACGAATATTCACATTTGACTAGATTAACATATTTAGTAAAATCACTAAATTTAGAAAGCCTTCAGGATAGAAGACTAAAAAGTAAAATAGCAATTATACATAAAACACTGAGCCATAATCTTCAAATACAAAAACAAAATCTAATTAAATACTCTGAAAGACACAAAGATAAAGGCACATTCCTCGTTTCATTTGCTACGACAAATTTGTACAAATGCTCCATCTTCCCAAGTGCTATTAGAGCATGGAATTGGGTGCCTGAGCTAGGCAGGAAAACTAGTGACTTAGCAGAATTTAAGTCATTGGTTAATATGCATGAATCAACTTCTTTTTTGAAGTAACGTATTATATAAGATAAGATAAGAAATCTACATGTTTAGCAATAGTTTATAGATTAAAATGTGTTTTTTTTGTTAGCTTGATTATTGTGTTTTATTTGTGTTTTACAGAAAGCAATCTTTTTTGCAACCTAAACTCTACCTGGCAGAGTACTAAGAAAATGACCATCCCAGCTTTTCAATTTCTCCTGTTCGGGACGCTGTGTGCCCTTGTTGCCTCGGGTAAACATTAACAAGATCTTGCTTGTTCAAGCAGAATAGTATCGTTTGTGTTGTGCTGTGTTATTCTTGAGTGTTTCTATCTCTAGTTTCGATGAAAGATTCAGGGTATAGTTAGTCCTCACACAAGCACATCATACTTGGTAATGAATAAATAAATAAATAAGTACCCTTTTTAGACATTTAAGGCAAATGAGGTAAAGGTCTTCTGTTTCTATGTCCGGCAGGTAAGGACGGTGTAGCGTATCCAGCACAACATCATTATTTTCCACAACTAAAATGGTAGGTGCCCATTAGAGGTGGACTCAGGAGAGTAACTAAAAATCTCAAAATTCAAAATCTCAATCTTGAACTCGAACCGTTCGGTTGAGAAGACGAACGCTTTACCACTCGACCACCACACCCGTGTAAGGAATACAGCAAAAAAAAAAACAATCCACGATTATACATTTGAAACACTTTGATGAGTAAATCTAATAAGCAGAGTTATGTTTGATTCACAAATTGAATTCACCGGAAACAGATTTGTTCAGCCAAATTATTAGCCTAATTCAGTGTTTCCCAAACTTTTTCCATAACGGAACACTTCTGGTATTTAGCGGAACTTTTTGCTTAATTTTTGAGAGATTCATTTACGTTATGTCCTACTAGTTAATTATTTATTCCAGTACTTCGTAAAACACTTATTTAGGTGTCGCAGAACACAGTTTTGGAAACACTGGCCAAGTTAAATAATAGGACTAACCTTTAACAAACACCCAATACTATGCACGCGTTCCTTTTCGTACAATTTCAGGAGTCTCGCGTCTCATAGATATTCCAGAGTGTGCACTGAAACATCACAAGATGTTTCTGGAGTAATTGAATATGTACCATTCACTTTTAAAGCACATACAAAAATTATATCATATGAATTCTTTTTTTTTTTTACAAAACATCTGTCTGGGTGGAATATTTAACAGTTAATTTCTCCCTTTTACCATTCTTGAATTAAGTTGAAACATTTTTATGACAAGACATGAATTAATAAAAAACAAACAATTCGGTTCAATGTAAGGACACTTGCCTAGTCAATTTGTGACATGCAGCTGGGAAAGGGAAGATGAAAAAAGATAAAATTTAAATGCTTCATTTTTGTGTATAGGCATGACCTCCTCATATAAGTCTACGTTGTAATAGTTGTTAATGACGTCAGTGGCATTCGTTCATCTATACAAACTTAACAAACCTTGATGACATACGTAGATAAATTACCAGGGTTAAAGTTGAATTCTAATGCAGTCTATCATCAGTAATAACTATAGTGGTTAAATCGAGACCAATCGTTACGGTTGAACACGCTTTTGGAAAGAAGCAAAACACCGAGCTGTGGCTGGCAAGGAAACATGTAGATTTCAACTAAGTATTTGCAATATGCAGTATGTGTCAGGTTCTTTTGCTTGGCTCAAGGAAGTACTTAAAACTATATTACTTTGACCCTAACAAAACGGGCTCATAAGAGGGGTAATTAGAAACACTATAACTTGGATCATTACAGATCAATAATACACACTTATTAAAATACGAATATACATTAAATGAACCACAAAAGTTCGAAAGATCCAGAAAGGTTAATAAATACAGAAAATAATGCTTGACAGCTCAAAACGTCAGTTTTCTTCTAATCCTAGCAAAACAAGTAACTAAATTAACTTTCTCTCTCTCTCTCTCTCTCTCTCTCTCTCTCTCTCTCCCCATACACTTTTGTATGCAGTACTCAATGGAGAACCGAAATAACTAATAGAATACACTTCTAACTCTTGGTAAAATCTTTCTGTACATTATCTCTCTTTGTAAGGATTAAATTTTTATTCCCCTTCCCTACTGAGTCCACCCGGAACCTGGCTTTAGTTGGGCAAAGTAATGGGAACATGGCTTTAGTAAGGCAAAGTAATGGGAACATGGCTTTAGTAAGGCAAAGTAATGGGAACATGGCTTTAGTAAGGCAAAGTAATGTGAACCTGGCTTTAGTTGGACAAAGTAATGGGAACTTGGCTTTAGTTGGGCAAAGTAATGGGAACCTGGCTTTAGTTGGGCAAAGTAATGGGAACATGGCTTTAGTTGGGCAAAGTAATGGGAACATGGCTTTAGTTAGGCAAAGTAATGGGAACCTGGCTTTAGTTGGGCAAAGTAATGGGAACCTGGCTTTAGTTAGACAAAGTAATGGGAACATGGCTTTAGTTGGGCAAAGTAATGAGAACATGGCTTTAGTAAGGCAAAGTAATGGGAACATGGCTTTAGTTGGGCAAAGTAATGGGAACCTAGCTTTAGTTGGGCAAAGTAATGGGAACATGGCTTTAGTAAGGCAAAGTAATGGGAACATGGCTTTAGTTGGGCAAAGTAATGAGAACATGGCTTTAGTAAGGCAAAGTAATGGGAACATGGCTTTAGTTGGGCAAAGTAATGGGAACCTGGCTTTAGTTGGGCAAAGTAATGGGAACCTGGCTTTAGTTGGGCAAAGTAATGGGAACCTGGCTTTAGTTGGGCAAAGTAATGGGAGCCTGGCTTTAGTTGGGCAAAGTAATGGGAACCTGGCTTTAGTTAGGCAAAGTAATGGGAGCCTGGCTTTAGTTGGGCAAAGTAATGGGAACATGGCTTTAGTTAGGCAAAGTAATGGGAACCTGGCTTTAAATAGGCAAAGTAATGGGAACATGGCTTTAGTTGGGCAAAGTAATGGGAACATGGCTTTAGTTGGGCAAAGTAAAAGCGGTTGGTCGTTATGTGATAGCCACATTACACCCTGCTCTTTAACCATTAGCCGTAGAGACAGATGACCGTAAAATCATCTGCCCAATAGATTGCAAGGTCTGAAAAGGAAACTCTACTACTAATGAGACGAAATAAAATTTAGTGTTTTGTAATTCAAATTTTTAGTTGTTGGGCACCCTATAAATACTTGAGAGTTACTTACAACTGAATTAATGGCAACTATCTTCTATTGCCTCTGCCCTTTCTTTTATTTTCCAAACTTTACAAAATGCAATATCCTTCTATTTAAATAAAGTGATTTTAAATGTATTTTTTATGGCAACAAAGAGTATGTTTTTTCTTCTTCAGATATTAGAGTGATCTTGGATAACGCAAAAGTAATAGCTAAAGGATCTTTTACCAATAAGTTCTATTACATTTCTAAGTCTTCATTTCCGAGTTTTGCCAAAGCCAAAGAGTGGTGTGCTGCAAACGGTGGAGGATACCCTGCAGAGATAGATACTTTTGAAGAGTTTAACTTCCTAAAATCTCTCCTGAAAGGAAACAGTGGCCTCAGGGTGTACATTGCAGGCACGGACGCTCAGAGAGACGGCACATGGGTCAGTCAACGAACTGGAGTGCAACTGAACGTTTTTGATTGGACCCCTCCAGAGCCAAACAATTATCAGGGACAAGAAGATTGTATTGAGCTGATGGCGGACGCTGCAGGCAGGATGAATGACAATGTCTGCGTGAATGTTGCGGGGTCCCTCAATGTCTTGTGTGAAAGAGATTTGTTTTAGACCAGACTTGAGCGCTTGTCTACCAAATGTTGAAGTCACGAAATAAATTCTAAAAAATATAATACCATTTGTTTTTCTAAAATGGATTTTTAATTAAGTTAAAAAGTGGTGCTTGTGTATGATACACCGACGAAAATTTACTACAAAAGTTGCTTTTTTTAATATATATTGTCTAGAATCACTATAAACGGAATTTCTTGATTTCTTCTGCGTCCATTTATTAGTTTCCTATCCAGGTGCAAAATATCCCGCGCCACGAGTATGCATTATAATAAATGTAAAACAACGTAAAAGATTAAATGACATAATTAAGAATAAACAAGATTACAAAGACAGTTTGTGTGAAACACAAACTCAAAATAGGCCACCGAAGTGGTCCGCCTAGAGTCTTCACCAGGATTCGAACACGGGACTTTAAGTGCCAAGTGCTATACCCCTCAGCCACAGCATCTCCATATATTCATTTAGCGTACACTTATATTTTTAAAAATAATATTTTTTTAACCTTATCCTAACATTTAAATTTAATAACATGTCACATTGTAATAAACAGAAACTAAAAAAGATTTTTTCTTCTAACAAAATTAGATAAATTGGCAACACGAAAAAAAATTATTGACCTAATTTACAGATAATAACAAGATTTTCCCCAAGCAACTCAAAATTAATATCTCCATTGTCAATTGTCATACAAACTAGACATAGATTTAACTAGATCTAGACCTAGTTTTAGATCTAAATCTAGATTTAACATCTAAGTCTAAGCCAAGATCTAGAAATAGATCGAAGTCTGTAGTCTAGATCTAGAAATAGATCGAAGTCTGTAGTCTAGATCTAGAAATAGAACTAAGTCTCTAAGTTTAGATCTAAAAATAGATCTAAGTCTAGATCTATAGTTAGATCTATGTCTATATCTAGACTCTAGATCTAAGTCTATATCTAAGTCTAGATCTATATCTAGAATTTTAAAAAAGCTCAAAACTCAAACTCTATTTAGTCTTATTTTGACTGTCAAGTGTAGGCACCTATAATGTGGATATATCAAAAAAGTAGTTCGTTATATTTTAAACGTATAACTAAAACGAAGTTCGTATCAAAATTTTTTTAAAATAACAAATGTATCAGTATTCTATTCAATGAGTTAATAAATGGAAAATCTATTTTATAATGATCCATTGACACTTTTACCATTGTGACTTTAGTTGTAAATGTTTTGTACCAATGCGCGAATCTATTAACGAAGCAACAAAAAAAGTTGTCTCTGAGGAGTCTCTTGCTGACCTAAATAGACCTCTGGAGGACAATGGCTTTGTCTGCATCCGTTGTGGAAAAAAAAAGATCTATCTAGATATTATCTGGGAGAAGGTTTCGTGCTCCATTTTCATACAAATTTTCTCGAGTCTTCATGCAAACTCGAGAGCTCGAGCCTACATGGTGAAAGG